>JAWNMZ010000029.1:2935000-3112500 GCA_035043445.1 Drosophila silvestris
TGTGTATGTGTGTGTGTGCGTGTGTATCCAAATTAACGGCCAAGTGTTGTAATGCATCTTGGGCAAAAGGCAGCTTTTTCCTTTTTTTTTTTTTTGCAATTGTTTCGGGTTTTTTTTTCGGGCTTTTGGCTCTGGCCATCATCATCATCAGGCACAGCAACAGCAACAGCAACAACAACTAAAACAAAAACAACAACAACAGCGACAACAACAACAACAACAACAGCGACAATCTTTGTCGCACACTATCTGGCTTCTCACATCGTTTAGCTTTTGTTGTGTGCTTGCTGCCCAGACACTCGCGGTTTTAATGTGTTTTTAATGTTATTTCCATGACATGCCGCCAACATTTAAGCCCGGGCCCACAGACACACTCACACACACACACACACACACACACAGCGAGACACACAGCCGACACCAGAGGCGTGGTGCAAGTGGCATGCGGCAAGAGTGAGACGAATGCATAGTTTGTTGCACGTTTCTGTGTGCATACCTCTTTTACTGTGAAGATTGCGGCAGATACCCTGGCAAAGTGTATTTTATACAGCTATTACATTATCCATTATGCCATTATCTATGCTCATATATATATGTGTATATATATTCTCGATCAGTTTGATGAGAAATCTTAAGACTCTCTTAAAGCTTGCACAACTTGACATGAATTCTTATTTAGATATAGATATAGCCAGAAATCGAAACGATCGGTTAAAAGTATAGCTACTCAGCTTGTTTGAAGTTGGTTAAGCACAAGGCGATCTTTTGAGCTTTAATATATATAATATTGATGCTAAGCTGTAAAATCTTGGAATTTTGAATTTCTTAAAGGTTTTATTTTTTTATTTTGAACGGCATTATGATCTATATATATACAGTAAAAACTGGCTGATGAGTTGCGGGGGTATCTGATAGTCGGTAAGCCGAATTTGACTGTATTTCTTTTTGTAGTTGTGGCTGCTGGCTGCTTCCTTGAGCGCCCACATTGCCGGCGACAACTGAATGACGACTTTGGCCCCTATCCCAAGCTGGCAGCCAGGCAGCCAGTCAGCCAAGCGAGTCTCAATGCCTGCCCTCCCGTTTCCCCTCCACAAACCCTCCTCCCTTAGCCAGTTTCAGGCTGTGTGCAAGTGATGCATTAATGTGCTACGAAGAAATATTTTGCATATTTACATTGAAATCTGTGAGAAATTATTTTAGTTTTGTAGTTTTCGTTGCTTGCCTTAGCTCCACGTCTCTTTTGAGATTTGCTTAAAAATGAAAATGAAGAAGCAGAAGCAGAAGACGAGTAGAAAATTAGCAACAATTTCAATTTATTGGCTATGTCAGTTGTCTGTTGTCTGTTGGCAGTCGACAGTCGACAGTCGCCAGTCGCCAGTCGCCTGTTTCGTCGTCTACCATTTCCGGCTTCAACATTGTCAATTGTGGCAGGCACTTCAAAGGCGCCCCCAATTTTACTATAAAAATGTGTTTTTGATTTTCCACTCTCTCGCTCTCTCCCTCTCTCTCTCTCTCCAACACACACACTATCTCTCTCTCTCTCTCTCTCTCTCTCTAGCTCGGTGTGTGTCCAAGGCTATTTAGCATATGCCAAGGGACTTGATTTCGCTTCGCTGACTCGAATAAGTCAGCCTGCTTTGCATTATCCAACTATATATATATATATGTGCGTGTGTGTGTGTGTGTGTGTGTGTGTGGCCCTAAGCATAATATTCAGTTGGCTCTTCGAGCAGCTGCCAACTGCCGATGGGTTTGTTTGGTATATCATACAGTAAACAGATTACACTCAACAACTAAATCAAATTGAATGCATCTTAATCTTGAACCATAAAACGAGTTAACAACTTGGTTGCAGTTTCAATTCGAATACCAGGCCATGTTTTTTGAATGGATATGGCTTATGGGAATAGCTTATTGTCATCAGTTATCAGCCATGAGCTAAATTAATATCATTTAAAATAGATTAACTCAATTTGCTATTGTGGCCAGGAAGGATGTCTGGGGTACACCAGAAATAAACGTATTGAGCATTATCTAAGTATGAGTAAAAACTCTCTTTGGATAGTAACTAGAATAATCCAGCCTACAAATTGTGGCAAATGCCGCATTTCGACTCTGCCGAGACTTCAGATTTCAACTTATCGCTAGAGAAGCTTCATTTCTCTCTGTCTATCTTTCTCCCTCGGAGAGATTTGCAGAAACCACAAATATAAAAATTCAACTCTTAATATTTTATTATTACAAAATTGCAAGTATAAATTGTGAAAACTACGTGGACCACAAAGTTTTCGATTGACATAACTTATGTGTGTATATCGAAATATATATATTTGGTCTGTTGTGGCTCAACAATGAGTTCTGGCAAAGGGGTGCCAGGGCGACCAGGCAGGGGTGCAAACAGACAAGGATATATGAGGAGCAGGAGCAGGCGCCGGAGCAGGGGGAGGGGGAGGGGGAGGAGCAGAGAAGAGTAGAGAGTGAACGAAATTGATTTCAATAAAAGCGCTTACCGAATTGATTGGCAATGCGAACAAATGAGCAACTTGTGCTGAATATGTTCCGCCCGTCAGGGTTAGGCTTCAATTGCATGTCCTTTGGGACGATTGTTGCCAATTGCCTGCAAAAGTGTTTATCCAACCAGAGCACCCCCACACACACACAGACATACACACACGTATATATACATATATAGACAGGGCTTCGCAAATGTTGTTTCGTCTTCGACTTTGGGCTTTCGCTTTTCTTTTTTGGTCAGTCACGCAATTAATTTTGCACGCTACTCTTGTTGTTGCCTCTCTGCTGAGCTGCATTGCATGTATGTAACCTAACCCAGCAACCCCATCCACACAGCCACGCCCCTATGCCCAACTCCTTGTATAGGTAACTAACCCCTCAAAATGAAACGAGCCCATTGCCAGCTGCTTATCCTGATTATTAGAAAAGTTTTATGCACATATTTCTCTTGTACTTTTGCTTTATGTTTTTGTTGTTGTTGCTGTCGCTGCTATGTGTGTGTGTGTGTGTGTGTGTGTGTGTTTTACCTACAAAATGCTAGCATTCCCCTTGCGCCTTCGAGGACACTCTCCCCAACCTTATCGCTTTGGGGCACGTGACTTGTTTGTCAGATGAATGCAAAACAGAAACAAACTAAATGGAATATAGAAAAGACTATAATTGAACAGATACCAAAAAAGAGAGCGAGTGAGAGAGAGAGAGATAAACCGAGAGATGCAGGGAGAGTGAGAGAGAGAATCTTGGAGAAGTACACTGCAGAAGAAAGAAGGCTATGGGAGCCAAAGGAACCTGCCCACACATGCATGTCCCCCTGTCCCTGGTCGTTGCTGGTGTGTGGGAAAAGTGATGGCTGGAAAAACAGCGGAAAATCAACAGCATGTTAAGAACTTCCCCAATTCCCAATCCCATCTCCCACTCTTAATAATGAGTCCAAATTGTGGAATAATAATTGATGGCGAAAAGATGATTCCATGCGGCGTTAATCATTTCATTGATTAATATTATTATTGTCAGGGGAAAGGGGGCTGCGACGTTGTCTGATGTTGCGCTGTCCTTAATGCATATTAAACAGATGTAAAAATTTACACTCCAATTACAACTTGAGCATAACATGAAAAAGGATATAAGCAGCAGCAGCAGGAGCAGCAGGAGCAGCAGCAGCAGCAGCAGCAGCAGCAGCCCCATTGATAATCATGCCTCAATCGAAATTACATTTAAAGCGCAAGAAAAAAATACGAACAAGAAAAGGAAACAGCAACAAAATATATGTGCATATATACACACATATATATATATATATATATAGATATATATATATAACAAAAATAGTAAAAAAAAAAGCTGATCAGCAGTAGCATAATGTATTGAAATTAAATAAAGCGGCAGACCAAAGACGAAAGGATGCCGAATCAGGAGCCGGCAGGGGTAACAAAAACAGAACCCAAAGGACGACACACAGACACAGACACACACACGCTCAGAGCAAATGCGCTTGGTGTGAATTCATGCACACCAAAAACACCCTCGCACACACACACACACACACAGACACACACACACACTCGCATAGGCAGACAGACAGCGTTTGAAGTGCTGCACGCTGTAGTCGATAGTTCGATAGTTAGAGATGAGCTCACGAGATCGAGTTTGAAATGATAACGACTGCTCTCGCAGGACTCTCAAGAGAATTGGCCAACTTCATTTTATATAAGCCAAAGCAATTTCTTATTGCCCCAAATGAATGAGAAACCAAATTGCAAATCGTAATGCGAAAAGTTAAGGTTTATGCCTAAATAAACATTCAGACATCATTAATGATATATTAGCATATTTCGTTAAATATTTGCTATTTGACAGCTTTTTGCTTTGTTATTCCACATCATATTTAAAATCTTAGTAGCATAGTATTTATTCTTCTTTTGATTGTTGCCAATTTTAAAAGAGAGTCTGTTGCAAGTGTTAAGTGTGTTTGAGCTATTTGTGTGGCCATTGCTGTGAGTGCTTGAGACGATGAGGTTTTGCAATTAGTCATTTAGCTGACGATCATGCTTGGGCTACCATCTCTAAAGTTCTGTCGATTTACCTGTTCCTTGTACACGGTGCCACAAAAAAGGGGAACGCGTATAAGTTATTTTGGTTGTTGTTTTCGTTGTTGCGGCTAAAATTACAAGTAATTGAACCGAAGCAACAGCAGCCGTTGTTTGCCTGCCTGCCTTGCTGCCTGGCTGCCTGGCTGGTTGGCTGCCTGGCTGGTTGGCTGGTTGTGTGATGAAAACATGTGTGCGGCATCAGTTAAAAAATACAAAATACAAAAAAAAAAACAACGATAGGGAAAAAAGGAAAAACAGCAGGCACAGGATGCAGTTGCCGCCTCAGCTACACACACACACATACACATACACTTACAGGCCCAGAGCCAAAACAGCGTGACCTGCGCCCTCAGCAGCTAAATGTAACAACAACAACCACAACAACAACAAGATAAACATGCATAAATAACCCGAAAAAAAAAATGAAGAAAAAAGAAAACGTTTTCAGGCACAAGGGCCAAATGAAATGAAAGGGACACACACAGACTCATTGGGGGCAGGAAGAGGCAGGCAGACACAGGCACAGACACAGACACAGACACAACCAGTGTGTGTGTGTGTGTGTGTGTGTCAGATGAGATTTTGCGAACGCATGCAGCACGATCAATTAGCCAAGACACGCACCAGCTGCCAAGGATTGTGTAACGGTAACACTAAACCCCAAGGGCAACGCCTGCCGTAAAATGAGAGTTTTTCGATTTTCAGTTCGCTTTCGAGATCAAGATCGATTCTGTTGTTCTCCGTTCTCCGTTCAGCGTTCAGCGTTCTCACGTTTCTCGTGAAAATGAACGAGGTGGCAACACAAACAGCTCACAACATAAATACAATAATTACAGCAACAACAGCAACAGCAACAACAACAACAACAACAATTGGCCTGATGATAAACACAAAATGGGTAACATGGCACAGAGTAATTAACGCAATATTATACGAAAATACAAATACACAACAATTCAATAGCTAAACATATCCAAGACATATGTAGGCCCAGTAATTAGTCGGCATTATATAGATCAGTTTCACGAAACATGATTTTGGATATCTTGTTATATAGTCAATGATCAAGTATTGGGTTTTATAACAATATTTGTTTAGACAACTGTTTTGCTGATCTTCGCAATAATCGTCGAATGTATTGAAAACATTATGATGCACTTACAATTACAGTTACTCGAATATGTTATATATATATATAATATGGCAAATATACTGTAGCATATATATATATATATTGTATATATATAATGTTGCAAAAACAGTGTTGCACAGCGACTTGTAAGTGCTTTTGCAACGGCACCTCTTGCATACCTGGTGCCACACCCATCAGTTGAAGTTTGGCTCTTGTTGGGCGCATATTTTGCGCGCCCAATTAAACTGCCGGCCAGTTGCAAAGTTTTTATGTGCAACATTTTTGCGGCCAGCTCCGCAACGGGATGCAACGCAAACCAACACCGAAAGAGAGAGAGAGAGGGAGAAAGTGTTGCACAGAGAGAGAGAGAGAATGGAAAAGAGAGAGAGACTGCGAGAGGCAACCGCGAACCGTAAATGGACCAGGACTTCAACGTGCAACTGACCTGCCACACTTGACAGCGCCCCTTGCCGCCCGCCCTCCTCGGCTGTGGCTCGTTGTTGCTGCTGCTGCTGCTGTAGTTGCTATAGTTGCTGTTGCTGCTGGATGCCGAATGTCGACTTCAATTTCTTTGGCTGCAAGCCGAGAATTTAATTCGCATTGATTGCATTTCGAGCGCCGCATTGCGTTGCATTTTAAATAATGCCAACGGCTTTGCGAACAATTTTGTGGCTCGCATTGCCAGCGCACTCTGCATTCGATGCATTGTATGCCAAAAGACACGGGGGATTGCTGGGTGCTGGTGGCACGGAGACAAGGAGGGGGGGCGAGGGGGGATTTTGCCAATCCAATACTCGGATTGCGCATCACTTTAATTAAACAAATGCCAAGCGAAGGCGTCATGGAAAGCAATATGCATAATTGGGGAACGAGGAAATCGGGCAAATGGAACAATAATTATGAACCGTTTATGCAGCTGCTGTGGCGCCTTTTTTTCTCATTAAACTTCTTTTGGTTGAAAGCCAATTGCATAATCAGCATCATCAACTGGACATCGACGAGCATTATCAGTTCTCAAAGGAACTGGACAAGGCCTGTGCGAAATTGGTTTAAAAGTTTATTGCAACTTTGACCGTTATGAGAATCTGCTTATAGCTCTGGTTTAAGCTTAAAATCTTATCATACTTAAATTTTGGCTCTGAAGTGAACATATTTATATCTTTTTCAAAATTTAATTGCTGTAAAACGGTTCTTTTAAATATGTACTCAAAAATGAGCTTTTGTTTTTTAAGCTAACTATTTTGAGTAGAATAAATGCATCCTAAAATCAGAAATATATTGAAAAGTGAACAGAGTCAAATACTTTCTTGGATTGAGTCCGTTTTCGTCTCGAATTAAGAAGCTTCAGCTATGTTGGTTGTCTTCCTAATGCCCAACTTATTTCGCGAGTGAAAATCTTAATTAATTGAGCTAACAATTCTTAATTATAGATTTTCTACTCTTAAATCCAGATGGAACATGAAGAACTCGCATTTGGGATACGTTCGCAACAGATTATTAAGCTGAAATTAAAGCGCGAACAATTTTCGCTGGCTTTTGTCAGCTTCACAGCTCAAAGAGAGAGAGAGAGAGAGAGAGAGTCGGATGGCGAGGAGAGGAGGAAGGTTACAGAGAGCATTTAATGCGATTATCTCATGAATTCCAGGGTATATAATTATGACACTACACGCAAAGTCAGACCCATAGCCAGAGTCAGCAGCAAAAGCCTGTACAGGCAGCTGTCCACTTGGTTTTTAATTATGGCAATAATTATTTAATGAACACGTATGTGCACACACTCATATATATACACATCCATACATATATATATATATATATGTATGTGTTTGTGGGTGTATTATTATATGCTCTGGGCGCTGTAAATTGGCGAGGTTGAGTACAATAATAATATAAAAAAAAGAAAACAAGAAAGAAAGAAAACAAATGGTGAATGTATAAAAATGAGAAAATCAATTTAATTTTGATGGAAATGAAATCATCTTAAAATTCATGCAACGTTTATCATAAATCGACGGCTGTTGTATAATTTTAATCATTAACATCAACAATGTGAGGCGGTAGACGGCGCTGCCAATGGCCAGTGAAATAATAATAAATAAACATATTATAATTGAATATACAATTAGCATAATTGCAGCCCACAACCAGCAGCAACAAAAAATCAACAACAACAACAACAAAAAAAAAGGCAAAAAAGGGCGACAACACACCCAAAAAGTATAATTAACATAATTTGTATTTACACAAACTTATCCAGTTTCCAGCTAGAGTTTATTCAACTTTTTATTAACTGTTTTTTGTTGTTGTTGTTGTTTTTGTTTTCTTTTTCGAAAATACCCTGTAGCAATTGAAATAAAATAATGCAAATGAATATATTTGCGACTTGAATCTTATTGATCAGCATTCGTCGTTCGCATTCGACTTTTTATAGTTTAATACTTGTGCACAGGGCATTTTCAAGTCTTTATTTATATTTTTTTATTGGTTCGTGCTTGTGTCAATGGACTTTTATAAATGCGGCCATTTGCAGGAACATGCTAAATGCATATATAAGCTAACTGTTTATGTTGTTAACGAGCAGTTGCAGCTCTATATACATATGTATATATATATATATATATATATATATATATATATATCAATATCAGCAATGAATTGAAACGCTTTATGCGGTCTGTATCCTAGCGATTGTCAGAGTTGGTGGCTTTTAAATTCTGGTAGACTTTGTGGAATTAAAAATAACATTATTTTTCTTATAGTTCTGAGTTGAGTTGAGTGGTTCAAATTTTGTTGTTTAGACACAAAAAACAAAGCTAGTCAGAAAAGCTGTTTAATTTATTTCAAAATTTGTATTTTTGTTATTCAAAGTGAATTAAATACATTCAACTATATTCTATGTTGTTAGCAAAAAAAGAACGCTAACTAAATTCCATGAAATAGTTATCTTTTTGGCTATATTTGGTTTATTTTCGTAAAAATACTAGTTAGTATACAGATGAGATACAGAAGTTTGCACAAATATTAGCATTTAATGTGCTTATTTTGTTTATGTTGCACACATCAGCTTCGGTGTTATTATTGCAGCAACAGCAATATGATATAAGCTGATAGGAAATAAATCCAATAACTATTTTGTAATAAATGCCACGGAATGCTGCCATAAATTTTGTGCAACATTTTTCCTGCCCAAAACATTTTTTATGCAAGTTTTCGGGTTGTTTTTTTATTTGTTGTTTATTTGCTTCCTGCGCATGTTGCACAGATACGATTACACATATAGAATATACATGTGTATATAGAAAGGAAATGTAAAAATAATAAGCCAAGAATACAACAAAAAAAAATCTTGATACAAAAATAAACACATTGATAATGTGGGTGGTACAAACAAAAAATAAATGATTCGCGGAATATGTGTTTTAAACAGGCAACTGATTCAATCAGTGTGTGCTAGTATTAAATTGCCCAGCTACATTGTGTGTATCAAGTTCGTGGCTATCTTACAACTGTGAAATGTGGCAGCTGTGGCAACTGGACCACTTTGAAATTTAAGATGGTTTTGTTTTGGTTGTCCTCTTGCAGGAAATACATTTTGTGGAATTTTCCAGGGAGGTGTAACCTGAAATTGTTTTTCTTATTTTTGATCCACTTTTAGACTTGCAAATTACGAACTTGTATCAGCAACACAAGGCTTTTGCCAAAAACCCATCAACAATTGAATGTAAACTGTTTCATTTTGTTTGTAGTAATTCAAGTATGTAGTATTATTGCAGCCAAGCTGGACAAGCCTTTGAAATGTATACATGAATGTGAACATTAAACAAATCTTTGGCAAGTGTGCCATTAAAGTTCAAGTCTTTGTGCTGGACGAACTTGCTTTATTTTGAGACAACTGGCTGCTGCTGCTGCTGCTGGACAAATGTCGTGGCTAAGACTCGCTCTCTCCTCCCTTCTCTCCCTTTCTGTCTCTCTCTCTCTCTTTTCTCGCTCTCTGCCTCTAAGCAAAACAAGCTGAGTACGTGAGACACAAAAACAAAAACAGAAACAAAAAAATATAATAAAAAAGCAGAAACGCAGCCAAAAAACTTTTGAATAACAAATGAAGGCTGCGACTGCGGCATCTGTGAGACCTGTGCGGACTTTTTAAGCAGCCAGAGGTAGATTTGTTTTTTGCTGTTGTTTTTGTTATAGTTGTTGTTGTTGTTACTGTTGCCACAGAAGCCACAGCCAAAGTCAAAAAGTTAAGCACACAACGCGGCGTATACGTAATCTGCGGCTGTCTGATCACTCACACAGCAGAAGCATCAGCATCAGCATCAGCTTCAGCTTCAGCATCAACAGCAGCTGCCTGCATTCGTCAAGCTCTCAATCTCACTCACATTCATTCTCTCTCTCTCTCTCTCTCTCTCTCTCTTTCACTCTCTTTGTCTGTTTGCCTGTCTGTCTGACTGTCTGTCTGTCTGTTTGTTTGTTCGCTGGCATGCTGCTTAGCTTGATACGCCACTGAGTAGCAGATTAGTAGCGCTTATGCTTGCACCTACTACGTGGCCAACACACACACACACGCACACACACACGCACAACACACACACACACACACGCACAACACACACACACACATGACTATAGCTGGCAGCTCGGCGACCCAGGCGAGGTCAGGCCCATAACTTTGGCGTATACCCTGCAAAAGGATTTCGTTTTACAAATTTTATATATATATATATATATATAAAATAAATATATATATATATATATATATACAGACAGTTACATATATATGTGAATAGCTAACAACTGCTCTGCTTGGCATGCCATCATTTTGTTTATAATTCTCAAATGTTGTTAAGCTTACTTTGCATTTTATATATATTGGGGTATATAAGATCAGAAGTCAAGGCACAAAAACACATTATCATATTGTGTTTGAGCTGGTTTACATTTTTCACTACCACATTTAACCAAGATCTGGCTTAGAGTCTTCCCATTTTCAATGTTATGTTGCATTTGTTGTCATCGTCGATTATTATGTGGGTTTACCTAAGCCGATTTCGTATTAGGCTGTAATCAAATATATATTCTGATGACTCTTAGCCAAAGCACAGTTTAAATAATTGAGCACGCCAAGCTGTAGGCATAACTGGATTTGTGTTACCCCTATCAAATATACATATATATATATATATATATATATGTATATAGTTTCTGCTTGCTCTGCTCGGTAGCTGAGTAGTTCCTAATACAAAAAAAAAAAAAAACAGTGTTGCAAATTGGCATGCCAATCAGAGTGTCATTACTCTATCTTTTTCGTTTCTTATTACCTATTACGCTGCGCATATTAAATGAAGTTAGGGTATTCAGCTGCCGCTCAATTACTTTGACAGTCTTTTTTTTTTTGAGCGTTCTTTTGGCTTGGTTTTTTGTTTTTTGTCTTTTGTTTGAATGTTATCCTGTCTCGGCGGCGCTGTCTGACTTTTGCTGTCATCTGATCTCCGGTACAGCTAAGTGCCCTCCCCTCCCGGACCGCACCCCTTGTGCTGAGCACACGCCCGCCATGACATGACTCGCTTGGCATCTGCTTCTGCCTCTTCTTCATCTTCTGCTTCTGTGCCTCGTCGTCGTCGTCGTCGTAGTCATCGTAGTCGTCATGGTTGTCTGTCGTATGCGTTTGGAATTTTTGATTTTGCCACATTGCCACAGACTGCAGTCGATATGCAGTGGTTCCTTGTTGCCCCAACCCATCTGCCTCCCCCTCCACATCGCTCATAAGGCATACCATAAGCTGCTGCAACCGCTTTGCGACTACTGTGCTGGCCTGGCCAGCAGCAGCAGCAGCAACAACATCAGCAGCAACATCAGCTTGTGTCTGCCTGTTTGTTTGTTTGTCTGTTTGCCTTCCTTTTTTTTATTTATTTATTTATTTTCTTTTTTTTTTTTTTTTGCCAGCAGATTGAATTTTGATTTGGCGGGTAATTGAACTTTTACTACAGCAGCAGCAGCAGTAGCGTTGCGAGCAGAGTTGTGCTGCAATTCCTCAGCTTCTCTCTCTCTCTCTCTGCCTCTGTCTCTATCGCTATCTCGTTCGCTCTCTCTCTCTCTCTCTCCGGAGTTGCTGGTGCTGTTGGCTGGCTCGACTGGCGGCATGATTAATAGCTGGCAATGCGCAACGCACGATCTACGTTTTTGGCCTCATCATAAATTATTAAACAAGTCCACTTGACACATGCACACACACACACACACACACACACACACACACACTCAGAGCGCAATATAAATGACCAGAACGAACAGCGAACAACAACAACAACAACAACAATAATAAATAAAAAACAGCAGCAACAAAACTGTACAAAACGCTGAAACCGACGAGGCTCACAGCAACATTTTTGGCATGCCCCATGCGCCCAAAAACGGTAAAAACGACATGGCTAAGTAGCCGTTGCCACAGTCGCTGTCGCAGTCACAGTTTTAGCCAGCCTTGGCCCTCTCTCTCTGTGTGTGTGTGTGTGTGTGTGTGTGTTTGCGCCTTAAATAGGCCTTTTTACCCAGTTTGGGATTCGCGGCGAGCGCATGTATAAATGATGATATACTTACTTATAAAGTGATCAACGTTTTGTATAAATTGGCAAAACGGACTAAAGGCATCCATAGAAAATGCCTCGCCCAGCGTTGCCAAGTTGCTGCTGTTGTTGTTGTTGTTGCTGCTGTTGCTGCTGTGGCAAAGCGACCGTAAAAACTGCATTGAGTAGATGTTTGTATACACTTGCATTGGGTATTACATATTGGTCGTCAAATTTGGCATTCAGTGTGTATAGGTGGGATATATACATATATTCTTGATCGGTACTTGATCGCTGAAACGAACCTTTTGAGTCATGTTCTTTTCTCTGTTTCTATTTGTACTGAAAGTCGGCAAGGGTATTTTGTGTGCGGCATGGCCGAGTTGCTGGTTTCTTCTTGCTTTATTTATTTTTTTCTATATGTGTCCAGGCTAATGTCATTTGATGCCACGGCTACGTCTTGTTCTGGAACCGATCTGTGGCACAACAACAACAATAACAGCAACAGCAGCAGCAGCAGCAACAGCAGCATCAGCAGCAACTTTAATGTGGCATTTATGAAAATGAACTAGATAGTGGTAGTAGCTGAGTCCCATTGTGGTATGGTTGCCTGCCTCACAATTCCCCACTCCCCACACCCCGCTACCCGCGACCCGCTCCTAACAGCCTGCTACCTAGAGAGCCAAAGGTTTACTGGTTACTGCGTGCTCATTGTCTGATTCCTGTTGTCGTCCTTGCTGCCACACGATTAAAGTACAAATTATGTTGCACATGGGAATCGGAATTGGCGTTTGGCTTGGGGCAAAAGCAAACCAACCAAAACGAGTCAGCCAGTTTCTGTTTTTGCGATAACAGAGCACAGATAGCAACGTGGGCAACCAGAACAGTGTGGCCTGATTGTGTCTGAGTTATGTTCAGATGAGCGCCAGGAGTCAATTGAGTCACAATTCAATTGGCCCAAACAACAAAAAAAACAAAAAATTCCTAATAACAAAATAAACGATGCGATAGCATTTCGAAACTGGTTAAACTGTTGCCGGCAATTCCTTGGATTGATAGAAACTAATAAAAAAAACTGCAAAAACATTAAAATAAAGTAATTAAAGATCAAAAATGTATAACCAAAGAATCACAATGCAGTTAATTATAGGTGTGTGCAAAATAAATGAATAACATTTCTGAATAGCTTGCTTGTCGTTGCGTTAACTACGTAGTTCTGTATACGTAATTACTGTAAGTAATTAAATATTTTAATTACTTGCAAGTAATTGCGCAAAAAAAGTGATAATTGGATTTGTGCAGTGCACCTTGAGAGCTGTGATTCGATATGCTATGCTTTGTTCACCGCTTGTGCAACAGGACAAGTGGCAGGTTGCAAGTGGCAGCGGGTGTCTTGTGTTTATTGGCTGTCGCAGCTATTCGGCTTGAGATATGCGACACTAGGATGAACGCTATCCTAACCGATCAGGGCAGCACCTTTCGCGATGATATCCAATTGATAGTTGCCTCCAGGTGGTGCACAGACATGGCATTGCATAGCATAGCATAGCAAAGCATTCGTGTTGCAACATGAACAAGATAAGAGTTGTGAACTGGACGGGCAATGGCAATGGCAATGGGAATGGCAAGTGGCAAGTCTGGCAAGAGGCAAGAGGCAAGGAGCATTGACTTTAATGATGATGACCAATACAAGCAGCAACATCAACAGCTGAAACGAGGCAAGCAAAAACATGCAGCAGACAGCGGAACCAACACTAAATTGTTGTTGTTATTATTGTTGTTGTTGTTGTTGTTGCAGCTTGTTGTTGTTTACCTTAGCGTTAACGGCTGCCCAGTGGCTGAGAACTATGCGAGCGACTATTTGAGGGCGATGATGACTATGGGGCGCAACCAGATAGCAAATGCAACTCACGACGAATGCCAAAAAGGGAGAAGTGGAAACGGGGAGGTGAACGAGAACGAGACCGAGAACTCGGACTCGAATTCACTGCTTCAGCTGGAGCAGGTCGCTCTGATGATTTCTGCAAAAAATAACACGTATATATACAATATATAATATATATATATATTATATATAATGACAATAGCGAGGGCAACGATGAGCACAGCCACATTTCATAATAAACAGCGGGTAACACGGGGGGAATGCACATGAAAATGTAGAAGAAGCAGATGTTTAGTGAAACACAAGTAAAGGTAAAGACGGGCAGATACCCTGCACTAACAGCTAAACAGCAAACAGACGAGAAAGCGCGACTGGCAGATACCCTGAACCCGACTGCGAGTTTGGCTAGCAAAATGATGTTAAAATCGCATGCGAACTGAATGAAATTTGTACAGTTGTTCAATGCTTTCAATGTATTCAAAATTTTAGACTCGGCAACAGAATACAAATCTAATAAAATGTATCATCTTCTTGCAAACAATAATTCAATGTCAAAACCAATTTGAACTTCCATTTGAATTGGCAGAGAATGCATTTATTTCTAATTGCTTTGGCAATTGGTCCGATTTTATGGGTATATATATATATGAATATATACTTGCGATACTTGCAACTTGCCTCTGCAAGCACAACTTGCGCACATTGTTTGACCAGTTTAGTTTCATTACAGCGAACGATTCGGCTAAAGTTTGTTTCAAGTATTTCGTGTTTGTTGGGTTCGATTAAGTTTGGATTGGTTCGGTTCGGTTCAATTCGGTTCGGTTCAATGCGACGAGTGTCCTTCTGCATGTGAATAGTCGCGCTCACCTTTTGCACTCACACTCACACTCACATTCACACTAGAACTCACACTCATCGAGTTGCTGTCGCACTGGTTTGGCCATCATGTGGAATGCCAATTTAAATTGTGTCCCAAAGGACAGGTCGTCTGGGACAGGTGCATGGTTCATGATGTGCATTCGTCTCTCACCCCGCCTGCCACCCCCCACTCCCCCTTGCCACCATTCCATGCTGAAGATTTCTTGCCAACATGGAAAACATTTTATGGTCGCCGCTTGTTGTTGCCTCAGCGTCGCGTCTGCATCTTGACAGGACAACCTGAGCCCCATTCGCGCTCTCCTCTATATATATATATATATATATATATCTATGTAAGTCCGTCTGTGTCGTCATCGCTCTCGTTGTCTACCTGTGGCGCTGTCGGCATATCCTCCACTTTGTCCTGTCCGCGTCCCGTTCTCTCCTGTCCTGTCCTGTCCTGCCCTGGACTGTGTCTGCCCCGTTGAATTTATGGGAAAATAACTTGCTGGGAATTTATGAAAACTGCGACGCCATAATAACAATAATCAGACTAAGTAGTGACCGCTGCCAGACATAAACTGCGACCAGATAAACCTCAAGTGCCTGTTCTTAACTAGCATAAAAATGCTAATAGTTGGCGGTGCGGTGTGGTGCGCTGCCTGCAACAATTTTAACGTGACCCGCACAGCTTAATTAGCAAAATGTCGCGACTTGTAGCTATGGAGCTATGGAGCTATGTAGTTGCACAGTTCCTGATGACGACCGACCGGCGAGCATTAAGATAGAGCCTCCCAACTACCAAAGAAGCCAGGGGTTGCTTCACTAATGCCCATTCAACCCTCTATACGTATTTATAGGGTCAGCGGCGTTGGCGGCATTCAGACGGGCGACAACCCATGAGAGGGAGAGAATTGAGGAGGGGGGGATGGAGGGGGGTGTATGTGTTGGTTGGAAAATGGAAAATTGCTTAATGCAATTTGATTAGCTAAGTTATCTAAACAAAAGGAAGGGTCACAAATGCTGGACACGTCTTTCAACAATGAAGGCTCCTCCACATCAATTCAAAGGCAGTAACTGTGCATCGTTGTTTAACGTATATATTTTCAAATTGCATTAAGTAATTAATTAAGTAATTCATTAGTTAGTCGTCATTGCATTTGAAAGCTTAACATTTACTTTTGATTTGCCTGAATTGAATGCATTTTGAACTTGATTTCGTTCAGTTATTGCCTATACCATTATCAGTTGCTTGTATCTGGTTATAATATTAAAATGGATAACTCGACTGGATGAGGTGCATAAGAATTTGTCCATTTCCAAAAGCTTACAGCTTGCGTTCTTTTAAGTTAAACTACAAACTTGTCATATACATATATATATACATATATCAATTTGAAAAAATAGATTTTCTTTATACAAGATCTAATTTCAACAAAATCAGACCAATTAAGATTAGAGGTTAATAAACCTTCTAATTATAGCAAATATCGAAAAAACCTTATAATTATAGCAAAAATAGCAACGATATCGGAACGCATAATACAGTCCAAGAAATCAGTAACGACTTTCATCATAATTTGTGGAAATCGTTGTGCTATTTTATGCTATTTATCTGTCCATATGTGTATGTATATATATAAAGCTTTTAACTTAAGTTATATCAGGCATTTGATTAAATTTTATATGGAAAAAATAACACATTTTACAACATGTTTATTAATTATTTACTTATTTGTTACTTTGTTTATTTATTTATTTATTAATGGTGTATGTAATAATGTTATTCTGTTGATAAATCGCTTCTAACTGATACATAGGTGTGGGCATATATATGTATATATTTATGTATGTGTGTAGGTATGTGTAAGTATGTGTGTATGTTTAACGTGTTCGATTTAGACTCTGCTGGAATTTGCTGTGCTCCAAAAATGGCCAAGTGACTATTGTGGCCAGCCAAGCAAAGCTCCTTATTCGAAATCTAAATCTGAAACCGATTTTCGAGTGCGACTGCATTTTTGTGCATTTGACAGTTGACTGCAAGCTGTCTGTGTGTGTGTGTGTGTGTGTGTGTGTGTGTGTGTGTAGGTGTGTGTGTGTGTGTGTGTGTGTAAACACCTGTGCGCTGTACTCCAAACTGCCACCCTCCGCACGGGCCAACACGCTCCAGCAAGCCGTTAAGCCTCAACTCGTGTCTATGTGTGTGTGCATGTGTGTGTGTGTGTGTGTGTGTGTGTGTGTGTGTTGATTGCTGTTGCAATGCAAAGTCAAGAAATGAAAAATTATAATAATGACCAGACACAGGGGGCAGGCAACGTGTGTGCAACTCTGCCGCGTGTCGTCAAGAAAAAATAAAATTGTGACAAATTTGTCGTGCATTTTCAGCAAGTTGTGTTTATGTTTTTCTTCGTATTATTATTTTTTTCGTTTTTTGTTTTTTTATGAAGTGTGCCAACGAGAGAAGAGTGCAGGAAAGTGACGGGTCGGGGGTCGGGGGTCGAGTCAAGTTGTTTTGGTTTGGGCTGCATTGGCTCGCTGGCCTCGTCGTAGTTTTTGTGTTGCATTTAAGCGCAAAATTTTCACTCGTTTTTGACATTCATTGTGTGTGTGTGGTGGTGGTGGTGGTGGTGATGGCATGGTGGGTCCATGTCAACTGACTGCCACTTGACATGCAGGCAAACGTGTTGACTCCGTTTGTTCCTTCGGCAATTCTGTATGAGTCGCAACTTTTAATGAGCAAGCAAATGAAGTGGCTGCCACCGCAATTGCTGCACCAGTACCACTACCAGTGCCAGTGCCAGCACCAACAGCAGCAGTGGCACACCAAGTCAGTTTTTGCGACATGGCCACCAATGTTTGCTCGACACCCCATCATGCTCTAACAACCCCCAACCCACCCCAACCCCCCCAACCCCCAGCCCCCTGCTATCCCTACCACTGAGCAACTTTTGTGCATTGCTCCGTGCGTCTCCATAAAAGTTTTGTGACAGTTTTTGGCTCGCCTTTCTTTGCTTTCTTCCTCTTTTACATTTCACTTTTCAAAGTCAAATTGCGCGCCTGTGTGTGTGTGTGTGTGTGTGTGTGTGTGTGTGACAGCACAATGAGAAGCCAAAAAGGCTGCGGGTGTGAACAACAACAACAACAACAACAAAACCTAAAAAAAATAACTGAAAAAAAAATAATTTTAATAGGAAAAACTGCAACTTTTTAGAGCGCGTCAGCAAAACATAAAAAAAATAAGTTTTCGGTGTGTGCATGTTTGGTGTAGTTGCCACTGTGGCACACCATTTTACATCCGCCCCCAGCACACCCCCTCCTAAACAGCCCCATCCTTACCCCTACCCCTACCCCTACCCCTGCCCATGCACCACTCTTCCTCTCATCATTTCGCCCCATTTGCCGTCGTCGCCATACAAGCGAAGTGACAAATTAATGCGACACTTTGGCTTTGTTGTTGTTGTTGTTGCTCTTGTTGCTGTCGTTGTTGCCGTTGTTGTTGTTGCTGTTGTTGTTGTTGTCATCTCGTTGCGTTGCGTTGCATTGCGTTTCAGAAATGTTCCCCAGTCTGCTGCAGGCGAGATGTTCTGGGTGGCCATTGCATAAGCGTGCAAATATTTATGGCAATGTGTGTGCGACTATAAAAAAGAAACACACACACTATACATACATATATATATATATATATATATATATATATATATTTATTTCTATATATACTCATAAACTTCAGTTTCACACATTATTATCAAATAATTCCAAGTTTTTAATGCACCTCTCATTATTATTTTGAATAAGTTATAATTGCTTTTGAAGGCGGAGTTCGCTTTTCATCCGCCTTTACGGATACCAAATAATGCCGACTTGAATTCGACAATTGCATTTTGTGCGATGACATTAAATTGTTACTGAAATTCCGGCTTAGTCGAGTGCTCTTCTTTTGATTGCCCGCACTTTAGTGCTTCTTCGGTAGTTGTATATAAATTAATCACACAATCCGGCCACTAAGTAGCATATATACGTGTGTATATATATATATATATCTATGTTTATATGTGTGTTTTTATATGGAGCACATAGTCATAAAGTTGGGTTATTCAAGTGGCACTTGCTGGCATTTCAACACCACAGTCAAATCAATTTGTTGGGTTCAAAGCAAAGCTCAAGTGTCTCAGATATGCAGATATGCTCGCCATATATCAACATGATAAACATTCAGTATCCAAAAAAATTTCAATTCTCCTTCTCGCTCTCGCTCTCGCTGTGTGTATATCTGCTTGATGTGTAGATTTACTGCCTCTTCAATCTGCGCGCCTTTGATTAAGCAATATTCATCTTTAACTTGTTGTTGTTGTATTTGTTATTGTATTTGTTGTTTTTGCCGAAAATCTGTGAAGCACATTTTGTTTCTTTGTTTGTTTGCTGCATTCTTCGCTGTGGCTGAGGCTTCATTGATTAAGCGTGAAATAATTTCTTTTGATTGACTTCAATTGAAATGAATTATTCTTTAATTGGTTGCGCGACGCTTAAGCGGCATGCGCCTGCGCCAAAGGTGACATAGGTCCCCAAGACACCAACCCCCCCCCCCCCCCCATGCCCCCTCTGCCTAGCTGGCAGACACTCCACACACACACACACCCAACAACAGTAACAACAACTTTGATTTGCTGCCTGCCGCCTGCGAAGGCTGCTCTACAAATATTTTTGTATAAATGCAAAATTTGCAAAAAAAAAAAAAGAGACTAAAATAAAACCGAAACCAAAATGAAAAACTATCTGCCGAAGTTTGAATACCCTTGTCCCATGCTCTATATAATATTTGAAATCTCAGCTAGACTATTTTTTTCATCGATTGTTCCGATGACAGTTAACATATGTGTTATAGTAAAACGATGCTTATAAAATTTGAGACGCTAAATACAATTTTAAAAAAAAAAACACTTAACTTATTTTTGTATTAAAAAAGAGAATTAAATATTAAATAAAGCAGTTTTTACTCGGTTTATATTTTCTTTATAATGGATTTCAAGTCAAATAATAAGTTCTTGCTAGCAAAAACACATTCTTCTATTATATTTAATATGATCTCTGCAAGGGCATAAAAAATGCGCCAACTAACGAATACGCTTACTCCTCCACCTGCTCCTCCATCTGCAGCCTTCACTCCTGTCGCCGTTTGTTGCTCTCCTCACTCGGCTCCCTCCGTTGCCTGTGCTCCTCCTGTTGGCTGTTGTCGTTGTCAAGAACAAAAATAATAATAAAACTTGCTGTCGCTGCGAATATAAACAGGCAATTTTTGTGCGCCGCTCCAAAAAATGCCACAGCAGCAACAAAAGTAGCAGCAGCAGCAGCAGCAGCAACAACAACAACAACAAGGAAGATGGCAGCTGTTTTTAATGTCTGCACAGTCCGCCTAATGGCGCTCAACGGCCGCCAAACTGAAGGAGGACTACGACAAAAGTTGCTGTTGCTGCTGCTGCTGCTGCTGCTGCTAGTGACGACCCCATTGCCACTTTGGACTCGATTCGAATGCCACTCGCAGTGCCACGCCCCTCACCCCACCCCATCCCCGCCCTTAACTTTAAATGTATCGATGTAGGCGTTGAGTCGCCGCCAGATTGTGACAAAAAAAAAACAGCAAAAGAAAACAACAAAAAAAAGCGTTGACGG
Source organism: Drosophila silvestris (assembly GCA_035043445.1). NCBI lineage: Eukaryota > Metazoa > Arthropoda > Insecta > Diptera > Drosophilidae > Drosophila > Drosophila silvestris. The sequence continues at coordinate 2,955,707 of JAWNMZ010000029.1, forward strand.
CGTCTGTCTGGGCCATTGGATTTGTGGCATAAATTGATAATCATATGCCACACACACACACACACACACATATATATATATATATACACTGGCTCATCCCCGATTCCCCGTACGCAATTCTTATTGTCGGACTCGTAATCGTCTTGGGGGCTTGTTAAGTGTAAAAACGTTTGTTTAATTGACTTGGTCAAGTTTATGGAGACTGACAAGCGGCTACGAAAGAGGACCATAAAGATTTTAAAGGCAATAATGTTGATATGCTAAATGCACACCATAAAAGCAAGAATCGTATATAAATATTAGCACTGACTTCAATAAACTCAACTTGCAGCAACGGCAAAACTGTGCAAGTCAAATATGAAACTTTTGCAAATATATAAATATTAATAGTATGCTTTGTCCTCAACTTTCAATTCATATTAACCAATGTTACTTAAAACTCGAACTTCGACAATAATAATAATATCTGTTGTTTCAATTATTGATATCTAAAATAAAAATTAATGATTGGCATACTTTGATTTGATCCATCAATTTCAAATACATTATTAAAAAAGAGATTTGCGCTTTGTGCTTTGATAATTTGAAAATCAAAATCGGAACAATGAGAAAAACTGAACAATTTGAGAGCGCTATGAACTTAAAGCTAAAACCCAAAAACCGTTAATGAATAATATAAGCGAAGGGCAGTGGGTCAAATGTTGTGGGTGTTACATTATGTAGCCCAAGGGGATGGGGTTAGATATTGGGGTTGGGCATTTGTAGTGGATCGCTTCTTTGTTTTCATGACATAAGCGTTTAAATAACACAAAAAAAAAAACAGAAAAATAATTAAAATACATAAAAATAAAAAAATTAAAAAGAAGGAATTAAAAATGCACAGACAAACGGCAAGGGAATGCAGTGGCCAAGGGGCACAGAGGGCGGGGAAGTGGCACGAGGGGTTGAAAAGCCGAAAGCAAACATGTGACATATGCGGCAATTAATGCCGTTAATTATTAAAGTTAACACCCAAAAGCGACATGCACAAGTCAAATAAATAAACACGCAGCCAGCCAAACGAATGAGGCAAACTCATTGGCCTGATAAGCCCTAAGTACAACCACCACCACCACCACCACCACCACTGCCACCCCACACTTCACCAACAGAAAGAAAAACGTATCCCTTACCCCAATAAAGCTGTAAAAAAAAAAAATGCCCAAGCCCCAAAACGAAAACCCCAACGCCCCAACAATTAAGGACAATGCGTGCTAATTTCAAACGAAAACTCCGACGTCGCAACTGAAAAACCCACCTAAACACCGTGCCACCCAACCACAACCACCTTAAAAAAAAAAGAGGAGAACAAGAAGAAGAAGACGGCGAAGAAGAAGAAAAAAGCAAATGCCACAGCACTAGCAGCCAGCAGTAATAATGATTTTTATTTATAAACTGGCGGCGCAGGACGAACAGAGCCAGGAAGTCGTAGGAGGAGGGAGGCAAGCGATACAGGACCCATGCGTGCCACATTGGGATTATGTGAGTAGTTGCACAGCGGCTGGAAGGGGTGGGGGGTGGGGGGATGGAGCCGGTTACATATACACACACACACACACACATACAGTAGAAGGACAGTTGGCACATAAATAATTTACACGCCTGGCCGCAAGCACACTTGCCATTTGCCAGTGTTTTTGTTGTTGTTGTTGTGGTTATTGTTGCTGGCACTGCTGACATAATTTTTATATACATATATATATATATATATTTGTTGTATTTTTAGTTATTTTTGTTTTTGTCATTTTGGTTGTTGTTTAGGTGTTTTTATTATTTATTTTTCTTTTTTTTTTAGCCGGAAATAAGCAAAGCAAACAAAACTTTGGCAATTTTTTATCAACTGTTTTTTTTTTTTTGGCTTTTACGTGTATTTTGTTTGGTATTTTTGTATTGTTTAACGGAAATTATGCATTTGCATTCTTTTTGCTTGGTCAGAATAAACTTTTCAGAATATGCATGGATATCTTATGATAATGATATGTTGTAATGTTTTCAAAATAATCGTTGAATCATATTTCATATAACATTCATCGTTGTATAGAATAATATTCATATAATAATGAATTCGATTGTTTAATTGTTTAGATTAAGTGAGTAGCGCTGCGAACCGATTTGTTGCCATAAACATTTTTCGATCGTTTTGTTTCAATCAGATCCAATCAGATCGTTTTCTATCTGGATTTTTTCCCCTCTTTCTTATTTCTTTAATATTATTGGTGGTACGATTTATTGCTGTTGTGTAAACAATAAACAATAAAAGCAACTATATCAAAAAAAGAAAAAACTTTCAACAATGCCCAAAATTTAAAAACCAGCAGCAGTAATGACGATGCCGATGAGGATGATGATGATGTTGTTGATGATGATAATGTTGATGATGTTGTTGATGACGATGACGATCGAGAGGCGAACGCGTTCATTAGTTCTCATTAAAGAAAGAGATGAACACAAATCGTATGAGCCCAATGATAAACGCATTTGTAAACAAAGCCATTTTTTCCATCGAAACCATAACTAACACCGTGGAATGTCGGGCAGAAACCGCGAGAAGGCACCACAGTCGACGGCGACTGAGGGAGGAGAGAGTGACAGAATGATGGAGCCGGGGGGAACTGGTTTCAATAATACCAACAACAACAATACCAACAACAACAATTTAAACATGCGGGGGCTCAGTTCATTCGATATGTCAATGTTGTCCACTCAGCAGCAGCTCGTCGTTGTCTGCAGCTAATGAACTCTATTAATAATGATGGCATGCGATATCTTACAGATATAGACAAAATATATATATTTATATGCATATATTTGATTTGCAATAATTTGTAGTCGTGGGTGGTCCCGGTCCCCATCAGCAGGCCCCACCCAAGGCGCGAGTTCATTTCTTGATTGAACCTGACCGAACGCTTCCCTTTTCTTTTTTGTTTTTGCTTTTGTTGTTCAGGTTAATCTTTTGGCTTTTAAGCACACAAATGAGCCGCAAATGAGGCGCGACCATGTAAAATGCCGATAAGAGCTCCACTGTCCATCCAATTGATGCCACTTCAACTCGACACGACGCAACTCAACTCAACTCGACACGGCTCAACTCAACTCAACTCGACTCGACTCGACTGCTGCTCGTGTGGGCGGCAGCGAAAAAGGCAATCAACTTTATTGATAATAGAATGCGCTGTTTGTTGAACGTTTGCGTTTACGTTTAGGTTTACACTCGATGAGGAGGGCAATATGAATATAAATAGACCCACCTGTATCGCATTGGTTCTAAATGCCGCTAAAAAGCTGAATGCCTCAGCTGAGATTGCCGGAACAAAACCACTGCATACAGTGGCACTACTTTAACACGAATTCGTATCGGAAGACACACACACACTTTGAATTGAAATGTGAATTGAATAACTGCAATCTGTATTCCATGTCCGTTGTGGGTTAATGTTTAAGGGTTAAGCGCCACTGGATTTATTAAGCAGCCTGCCAATGCTGCGAGCAGAGCAGAGCTGAGTGTTGTGTAATGCGCAAACAACAAACTATAATTATAATGATGGTGCATCAAGCGCTGACTTTGCAAAGTCCACAAAAGCATGCAACAGAAACGCTGAGCGGGAGAGGAGAGAGACAGGCAGAGAGGCGCTCGGAACTGAAATAGCCGGGCTTAGATAACTTATATTTGTATTTGTAGTGGGCAGTGGGGCAAGTGAAAGAGGCAAAGCAAATGCATACGATACGAGTGCACCGAAGTGCATTTGAAGTGCACTTTCGAGTACACTCACATTTGCCGCAACCAAAAGCGTACGCTGAATAAACTTGCAATGCTCAATGGACAAGTGTGCAACACAAAGGCGCCGCCTGCCGCTCAACCAATAGCTGTGTGTGTCTGTTGTTGTTGCTGTTGCTGTTGATTTGTCGAATGCGTTTTTATAACGATTTAATTATATTTATGTCGTTTATAAACGAGCCGAATGAAGGGTGCTCTGCGCTGGGTTGAGTTGGGTTTGGGTCGGTTGGGTTGGTTGTGGCGCGCCATTGCAAAACGTATTCAAGTTAACCTAATGCAAGGAGGTGAGTAACCCTGCACCACCCCCTGCACCACCTCCCCCCGCCTGCTGTCGTGCCTTGCCAGTGACATCGATGCGATGGCCAAAGCCAAAGCAAATGCCAATGCACATAACGGCTGCCATTATACGCAACAACAGCAACAGCAACAACAATAATAACAAAAGAAAATGGCGTCTGGCGACATTATGCGTGTGTGCGGGTGTACAAGTGTGTGTGTGTGTGTGTGTGTGTGTGTGTGTGTGAACATGGCGAAATTATTTTTATTATTTTACACAATTTTTATATGAAAGCCAAATGCGATACAAAAAAAGAACTTTTGAACTTTAGAACAAGGCATAAATATTTAGTATATTGCATTTTCTATTATTATTGTTTTCATTGTAGTCATTGTTGTTGTTCTTGTTGTTGTTGTTGTTGTTGTTGTGGTGGTTGCTCTTGTATTTAATGAGAATTTTCAACTTTCCCATAAGCGCCTTAAACAACGCTCCGTCGCAAATGCAACAAACTTCATTTTAATGTACGCCACATTCATATATAAATAAATATCTGAATAAAGTTATTTCTTTCTGCTGGCGCTGAGGTTTTGTTTGGCTCAACTTTTGTTCGCTCCGCCACATGTCAGTTGTGAGTCAGAAAATAAACATTAAATATAATGAAATAGTCGTATATAGCACAGAATCTTGCTGTGAATACCAAAAATTATGTATCAGTCTAAAACTAGAGCTCTAATTACATAAATAATTTTTTAATTGGTATTTTAATTGCTTGAGTAACTAAAACAACGTTCTGTAAGTCATAAACCCATTAAATTTATTGGCAATTTAATTACGATATTCAAGTACACATTTAATGCGCATTCAAACAATTTGCGACTGATTAAATAAAGAATACAAAACAATTAACCAGCTGTGAGTGCAAAAAATGTGAAATGCAGTAGACCAATTAGCAATTCCGCACATATATATATATATATATATATATATATATAATATAATATAATATTTTAGCAACTTCTAATCAATTGTTTATCTCAATTTCATTTGCAGCTTCAATTCGTGTGTTAATCAATTGACTTTCAAGGCACAAGAGCAAAAGGTGAGTTCTGAGTTTGGTTAACCAAAGGTTCTGCCATTGGCACCAAACATGAATACATATTTCTCCCAACTCCCCGCTCAACCTTTCCACCCTCTTCCCTTTCCATTCGCTATGTGCCACAATTGCCCGCCCCCGCTTCAGTCGAGCTAAGCAGACAACTGCTTATAATAATAATACGATTTATCAAATGCACGTAAATTACAATAAATTAAAGACGGAATTAATATTAATGACTCCGGCTGGCCAAGACACAATCACACACACACACTCACACGCACACACGTATGTACACACACACACACACACACACATGGACACCTAACTAGATATATATACATATATCTGTACAATGTTGTGTCGTCTGTTTCTTTTTGTTGTTGCCTGTCTCCTAGACAATTGCCAAATAAAGTGCATGCCATCCAATGTGTGTGTGTGTGTGTGTGTGTGTGTGTGTGTGTGTGTACATAAATGCCTGATACTTTAGATCTTAAATATGAAAATCATTCCTTTGATTGCAAAATTTGCCCAATTGCCTATTTGCAATGCATATGCATATGGATATGGATATGGATACGGATATGGAGAGCAGCAGGCAAGCGGAGTCCACAGCTAATGAGCCCCAACTATAATACTAGAAAACTGCAAAGCCAACAAATCGTCAAGCGATTTAACTAACTGTTGTTGTGGCTGAAGGATAAAAGGACGAAGGACGAAGGACGATGGGCGATGGACGATAAGCAAAGGGCGATGTTGCTATTCAATTCTGTTAGAGATGAGCAATATATCAAGCTGAAAAACGATTAGACAAATGATGACACATATAATAAATGACTAAGACAGACTGAGAAAGAGAGCGAAAGAGAGAGAGAGAGAGGGCGAGGGGAGAGAGATGGAGAGAGAGAATTATTAATGACATTTTTCGACACATCTACTTAACTGATGTTAAGGTGAATGCTTAATAAAATGGCATATAATATATATATATAATTATAGCTATATATATATATATATATATATATAACAGAATTTAATTGCAACATATATATATATTATATATTTAATCGGGTGCAATCAACAATTAGACAACATTTCATCTTGCTTGCGTTGGAATATTTGCTAATCCTTAATTTTCGAAAATTGGAAAAGCCTTTTTTTGTTTTTTATTTCTGATGTTCTTAGCAACACATAGAAATAAGTTCTAAGTTCGCTCGTGGGCAAATTATAAAATAAACATATAGAATAGTATTGAGTTTCCCCGCTTGCGTATGATAAATCACCGTCAATCACTGTTTCCATTTCACAGTCTTTGGGAAAGTCACTGCTTGCACTTTTCAGCTCGATTGCTTTGGTGCTCCAGCTGAAACTGGCAACTTTTGCATATTTGATGAGCAATATACTATATGGCATAATATCAGCCATTGCCTTGTGTGCGTGTGTGTGTGTGTGTGTGTGTGTGTGTGTGTGTTCACCTGTGTCCGCGTTTGTGTCCGTTGCAGGGGTTTTTGAGCTCATCGTTGGTAGCTTGTTGAGTTGCAATTTGGCTAACAAATTATGCAACAGCAACAAGCCAACAACTACACACATACATCCACATCCACACACACACACACACACACGCACACAGAGAGCAGCAACGGCAATAACAAAATGCAGCACTACTGACCCAACTTTAGGTCCGGTATCCTTACGGATATCCCTGCCTCAGTTGTCTGCGCCTCTGCGTCCTTTCGCCTGTGGTTGCTGCTACGTACCCATTCGTCCGGCCTCCTGGTAAATAATTGTAATTTATGGCATTTTACACAAATAAATATATGGAAATCAATAAATTTCAAACACACACTTACACACACCACCCACACACACACACACACACACACACAGACGTGCGCTGGATAGTTTCACATGCATGGACATTTTCCCCAATAGACCTGAATGCGTTCAGTTTGGGCCACTTTTGGTCAGTAGTTCATTTACACGCACTATAAATTGCATTTGGCCAGCAACAGCTACCCAGCTGCCCCCATTTGTTTCCCGTCTCTTCTCGCCCCTCTAGCCACGCCCTGCTCTCCCGCTGACCAGCCAGTGTTGAGTCATGAATTTTTGGTTATTGCTATTTGGATTTTAACAATTATTTGATGTTGTCGGTAAACGTTCCGCCGATCCACAAACTCTCAACACCTCAACTCCCCCCGCACACCTCATCAACTCCTCCCCTGAACAGAGTACAATATTGCCAGCGGGTGTCTGTTCATATTGTGTTGGCTGCACCTTTTCTCAATGATTGCATTTTGACTTTTAAATATGCAAAATATTTTGCATTTCAATTGCACACACACAACACACACACACACACACACACACACACACGCACACGCACACACACACAGACACACACATACAAATGCTTTAATAACTTTGTCAATTTGCATTGTGCCAGCGGCGGCCGTTTTATGACGTGTTAACAAAGCGCGAGGCTTGCTCCAACAGTTGCCACATCAAATGTCTGGAATTAAATTTAGAAATGCTATATTCACCTGCCCATTTATATATATATATATATATATATATATATATACCATATACTTTTTACATTTACATATTTATATATATATTTCCCACTTCTCGGTTTCATTTCAGTTTTGTGAATAAAGCTCTTTTTAATAGTTTAATATATATGAAAGTAAATGCTGATAACGGCAAACATATGTCGAACCTCGGCCTAACCATTTTATTGGCTATGGGAAACGCATAATGAAAAAATCTTTGCGCATTTTTGCCAAGTTTCGTCGAAGTTTTTTTTTTTTTGTTGCATGCTTTTTCGTTTTCTTTTTTCTTGTTCTTTTTGTCCTTTTTGGTATTTGCATTGCCACAAAAAGTCGAAATTAATTAATTTGTAACAAAGTTAATAAATATGGTTTGCTATGTTGACGCAAGCAAATTATTGTGCAATTCCCTGAGGCACTCATACATGCATACGTGCCACCCCCTCAGCACTCCTCCCCTCGCCAACCACATCAGGCAATCAAGCGGTTTTATTAAATTCGATTTGAACTGATTTAATGACAACTATTTATATATATATATATATATAATATTTTGAATAAGACATTGCGACTCATTTGGCAATCGCCCTTAAGCGGTCTTGAGTCAACATGGGCTGGGCTGGGCTTCGACCAGCGTTGGCTGTTGCTCTTGCCTCACCTTTATCTATATTATTGCCGCTTGGTGAGTGTATTCGAATTGTGCCACACACAATTTGTATATAGCTTGCGTAGTATTATTAGTGCAGAGCTCCACTCACATGTCACAGTTCGAGATGCCCATGAAGATTGGTTCAAGTTATTGGAGCTTAAAGTTGCCAAACGGAAATTACAAATTTTGAAAAGTTTACTATGAAGCTATGCTTACTGATTGCTTATAAAATATATAAATTATATATATGAAAAGCGAACTTATTGTTGAGGTTGTTAATCGAGGTGTTACTGTACTATTTCCATGTGTCTGCAAGGGTATTAAATCTTTGGTAATTTCTTTTTTTTTGTTCTTCTGTCGATTGCCGACTGGCGTGAAAAGTAATTATGGCGCCTTATGGTCTTCTGACAGCCGGTCAACTTCATTCAACGTCCATTAATTTGGACACATTTCACTTCTAGTGCCACACCATGCAGCCATGCCCCCTCAAGGCCCCCCCACATTGCCTTGGCTTCAGCTGCGCTTGTTGCACTTTTCTTGTTTTTAGCTTTTTTCTTTTTTTGGTGTTTTTATTTTTGTTTATTTTCTTTTTATGTGTGTTGGCTCAGCTGGACATTTGCCCCAGCCAACTCCTAGTGGGGAGGCCAGTTGGGGGGGGTGGCGGATTGACGTCGCACATTCCACTGCTGGTCACGTATGATGACCCAAATGTGCGGCACCTCCTTCAGCTCTCAGCCAGTCAGTTCTCAGTTCTCCGTCCTCAGTCCCGCGTCCTCCGTCCACAGTTCTCAGTGTCGTTTGTTTGTTTGTTTGTATGTGTATTTAATACAATTTATTACACTCTCACATGAGAAACATATATATACACATCGCACCCCGTCCCCGTCCCCGTCCCCTGCCCCTGCCACCGCCTTCTGTCTTTGCGTATTTGTCTAATAGAAAAATTATGGGCCAAGGCAGGCCGCGATGTTGTGGTCTGCCCAGGAGGGGGAGCGGGGCCAGCTGGGCTGTGGAGGCCTTAATTTTTATACGCATTCCACGCTTTCGTCTGTCGTCTGTCGTGTGTCGTCTCAACGACTTTGCCTCTCTGCTGCTTGTGCCCCATAATTATAACATAAAATTTTTTATTGAAATGCTAAGGCATTTTCATTTACGTGTCGATGCCCCAGACGAGGGGCATCAAAGGGGCGGGGTGTAAGGGGGGGAGGCGGGCTATGTGTGTCTAAACTAATAACAGTTAACGCTTACACGCACACACGCATGTTTAGTATTAGCCACACACACACACACAGCCAATGAAACAAAAGTAATAAACATTAATTTTATTAATTCATTATTTAATGCTGAGAGGCAGAGACAGGAAAAGAGAGAGCGAGAGCGAGAGAGGCAACGTGATATATATATATATATATATATATATATATAATAGATGTACATATATAACGCGTGTGGTTTATAGATAATTATCATAAAAAATGCATACACCAATCAGACAAAAATTTAATTTACCGCAATTCCATGCAAAATGCACAACAACAGCAACAAAAACAAAAAAAACAAGGCAACAAAATGGAAAACATATTGTTAGCTCAAAGCTGAAATTGCAACAAAATTGTTGTTTCAACTTCTGTCTAATGGCAACAAGAGCCATAAAAAGAGTAGCTAAATGACCAACAATAAAAACAATAAACTGAAAAACATTTGACATGTTGTCATAATTTATGCATTTACAAATTAAATGAAAAAAAAAACAAAGATAATAGAAAAGAAAAACGAAAACATTACAATCACTTTAAAATATTACAAATATTTATATTTATACACATACATTGACATTTGTGTTGTTATTCAGATGTATATATATATATATATACATATATGCATATGGCAAAAAGTGATTCAACAAATCAATTAAGCTTAATATAGTCTTGGGCTCGATCAAAGTTAACACGAGTGCAGCATTATCAGTTAGTTTGACATGAAGTTAGTTGTGGTTGTGGCGGCAGAAACTTGATAATAATAGCAATGATTCACAGTCCGATTTGGGGCAGCAGCTTGTGTCGCTTTTGGATCCACACAAATATAAATTTCAGTGCAGATCTTGTCTCATGCACCATCATCATCATCATCATCATCATCATCATCATCATTTTGTGCAACATGATACTCACATTACGTGGGCATTTCAATCACAATGGCGCAGCGCGTTTCTGCCGCTCATTAGCCTGCCTGAAAAAATGTGCAAAGTGCAACGTGCAACGCGACCAGATGGAGTGCATCAAATGGCCGCACGCCAAAGGTGCATTAGCACCACAACGTTGAATAAATACCGCGTGTGTGTGTGTCTGGTACGCAATATGCCACACACCCACACACACACACACACACACACCTCCTCTGCCACCGCTGCAGCTGTGTATATAATTATCTATCTCTACATATATGTATACATATATATATATATATATTCATAGTTTCATTTGAGGAACCGAATTACAAATTAAATTTTGGATTTTATTACTGAGCTTGTTGTGTGTACTTATCCACAAGAGCAGTTAATTAAGTGTCTTATAGAGGAAACCATATCTACATACATATTATTTGGTTCATGAAGGTTTCGGTTCCCGTTTTGGTTCGTGGTGCACGGTAAATGTGGCGACAAACCACATCTCAACTTCCTACTCCATATTCCCGCAAAGCAATAATTATAAAGACAATGTTGGACGACAGCTTGTCATTTGTTTGTACACTGCAACAAAAGAGGATTAGTTCGAAATTGACAGAGAATGGCCACGACGACATTTAATACTCGCCTGTTTTAAGCGATTTATAATACATATCATTTGTTTTGCATCAACTAATTTGTCCCATTGGTCCATTTAGTTGACTCGACATCGAATTGCTGCCAGCGTTTTTTACTTTACTTTAGTGTCTGACTTGGCGGCTTATAGTTTATTCGGGCCAACCAACGCTGCTTGGCCATTTTGATATCCGTTTCGCTTCTGACGCTGCAATTGAATCTCTCCTCGACTGCTTTAGTTTTGCACCACGACACGTGACGATCGAATGCCCTAAAATTGAAGCGGCGCTGGCAGTATTGGCACTGCTGCAATACATGCCTGAAACACAAGACACTTGGCTTACTGCGATCGACGGCTAGCGATCCACCCGGTTTGGTGGCACATGCAACTGTCTGTCAAATATTTATTAGCCACAGAATAGCCGAATACTGTTTGTTGGCCGCCCACCTTTTGAATCGCATTTGCCTTCCTCAGTTTCCTGCATATTTGCTGATGGCGCAGTAATGACGCCGAAACTGAAGGTCCTGCCACAGCTCTCGCAGGGTATCAACTTGTATGTGGTGTTCATATTGCGCATAAGCCTAAATTGTTCTTCTCTTTGTAAAATATAAGTTGATTGAAAATCGTAAAAAAAAATTTAAAAAGCACAAAAAATAAGGTACACAATTTTAAAAATGTAATTTTTGAGAATAACACTCAGGATTTAGTTTGCTCCCGTCTACTGCAAAATTCAATGAACACTAAATCGAGAGAGAGAGAGAGAGAATAGAGAGAGAGAGAGAGAAAAATAGAGAGAGAGAGACCCAATTTCAACATTATTTAGATATATTTCATACACATCTAATAATTCAATAACATATATAGATGGAATAGCTAGAAAACTATAAACCAAAATTCAATTTGGATATTATTTACTATCGATATATTTTCATAAACTGACATCTATATATATTGACTACCTTAAATATAATGCAATAAATGAGTCAGTTGGAAAATAAAAATAAATAAATTCTTATAAATTCTTACACAAAAGCACAAGCACAAATTTCGCCTCGATTATATTTACTTATCGATTATTTGGCTCAGTGCAGCTCTGTGCGCAGCTGCGGCTGACTAACTGACTGGCTGACTGGCTGACTGAGCGACGGAGCGACTGAGTCGGCTGTCTGAGAACTGCTTCAAGTCGTTCATTGAATTGAATGTTGAAATGGAATTAAAAGACAGACATCGTTTTCTATACAAATTATGGCCTGTTTCGAGTCTGCTCGCTTGAACACTTGACAGCCAAGGCACACACACAAGGCCTGTGCCGCAAGCAACAGCCTCCTCCTCCGCCGCCTCTTCTTCTTCTCCATCTTCATCTTCATCCACTCTCCACAATTCGTGGCAGCAGTCAGGTTGTCCGCTCCCCCAAACATGGCATGTTCGCCCTGTTCCGGGTGCATTTAACGAACGCATTTTTCATATCTCGCTCTGGCTCTGGCTCTGGCTGGCTGTGAAGTGAAGTGAAGTGATTTCAAAATGATTATTTTTTGACACATGGGGCAACACCTGCAACGCATTTGATGTTGCAGCTGCCACAGATCCCAATGCCAAAAGAGCCGAGCCGCCTTCAATATGCATCAAATGCCAGAAACTCAATTCATCGCCCTCGCCCTCCCCTGCCCATTGGAGCTGTCGATGTCGATGGGGCGATTCCCCAATCACAGCCTGCCTCCCCTTCTCCCATCTCCCCCTCTTCTCCACACTCACACTGTACGTGTGTATGACGGTGTGTGTGTGTGTGTGTGTGTTGTTTGTGTATAATTATATAATTTGACTGCTGCAATTATGTTGTTCTTCGTTAATTGAAATGTAAACGTCATCATTATGATAAGACGACGTTGAGGCCCGCTTCAGACCTGATGTGGGCATTGTGACCAAGTTTCTTTTGTTGTTGTTGTTGTTGCTGTCGTTCTTGTTGTTGTTGTTGTTGTCGTTGCTGTTGCTATTGCGGACGACTGACGTTGACGTGGACATGGACGTCGACGCCGTCGTCGTCGTCGCCGTCGCCGGCTGCGAACATTTCAATTCTATTTGTGCTCGCAACTAGCCTGCCAGGCGAATTGAGGGACAAGTGGGGGCGAGGGCGGGAGGGGTGCGAGACACGCAAACAAAAATGCCAGCACAATGGAAGGCGCACCAGCAAAGAGCCTTCCCATGTCTTCGTATATGTTGCTGTTGCAGCGTTTCAATGGCGAACGGTTCAGCGATGTTTAATGGCATCTGTTGGTTGTGGTTCGGCGATTAGAGGATATAAACATAAACAGTTTCGAACAAGTTAATGCAGTTCAATTTTGATAAACTATCAAAAGGTTAAGGCAAATTGCTTGCATCTAAAATTGAAAGTAATAATTGTTGTACTATCGTCTGCCAAATATCGTTCGCATATATATCGCTGCTGCTGCTATCGATATCGATATGCAGTTAAAGTTAAATTAGTTTTGACAGCAAAGCAGCAAGCACTGAAATTGACTTTATCATCTGTGCTTTTGATGTAGACCAAAATCGATCATTTCAATTGCAAGTAGAAGCAGAAGTCTCAACTAAACTCACATTACTCAGGATGCTCATGAAACGTTTGCGACACATCAAAGCCAACAAGGCAACAGCCACAAATCTGTGCCTGGCACGGGTCTACGGCACAGAGACGGTTGAGATGCCCAAAGGGGGTGCCCCAACAGCCGCAGAGATCGAATGGCTGACACTGGAGCTGGATGTGACCAAGAAGGAGAATGCGGGTCTGCTCTATAAGTACAAGCGAACGTTGGCCGAAGGCGAGAATATGCGCAATCGACTCAATAAGCAGATTGGCGATGCCCGAATCTTTGGCATACAGGGCTTCTGCAGGGATCTGATCGATGTGGCCGATGTGCTCGGCCAGGCCACAGAGGCGGTGCCCAAGGATCGCTTGAATACCAATCCAGATCTGCAGAGTCTGTACGAGGGTCTTCGACTGACACGCGCCTCGCTGCAGCAGGTGTTCCAGCGTCATGGCCTGGAGACTCGGGATCCGATCAATCAGAAATTTGATCCCAATCTGCATGAGGCCCTCTACCAAACGGTGGATGCGACGGTTGAAGCCAACACCGTGGTGCAAGTCACCAAACTGGGCTATCAACTGCACAACCGTTGCATTCGCCCCGCACTTGTGGGCGTGTCCAAGCGATAATAACATGTACAAGCAACTTTGACACACACTCAAAATCTATACAATATACAAACTTACACTGTAAACACAATTGTCCTTCTCTTGCCACAAAATTCGCATGCATATTAAGTATCCGCAAAGCCGTTAAATAAAAGAAACCACAAATTAAATATACAATTTTGAATGCAGTTGTGGTTAAGTGGTCTAGACAGAGAGTAATCCAAAAAGAGAGAGAGATACTGTTATTCTCTTGGATCTGTTGTGCATCTGAGTTATGGTTCTTGGTCCATTGATTCTACCTATTCATTTCGCTACTATTTGTGTACCAATCTGCTCACTGCTGGTCAATCTTCCCGAATGTGTTTTAGAGTCTCTAAAGGCATTCTCCGTAATTTTTACTATTTGCTGATGTTTCAGGATAATGTTGCATTCGAGTTGAAGTTAAGTGTGAGAAGGTCGTAAAAGTGAGAGAGGGAACAAAGCTATTACAATGTGCCAATAGAAGTGGCTTATTTGAGTGAATCGCGCCGAGGAAGGAGGCGAAAAGCTGTGTCAATTAAACAAGGAGACGGAAACCCATTAAAAATTGAGCGGCCACTTGGCCACTTGGCAGTTGATGGCTGCAACTTGGACTACGTTTGGCAAATCTAACGAAAATGCCCAAAACTACAAGCAAAAACTTAGCGGCAACTTGCGAGCGTGTGTGTGTGTGTGTGTGTGTGTGTGTGTGTGTGTGTGTGGGCTCACAAATATTTTCAATTACAAATTGTATTTTTCCGTTAAGATAAGCAAAATTTATGGCAGTTCCAGCCGACCCAAACCAACCAGCCAACCAAGCAGCCAAGCAGCGAGGCCAACAAAATGCCGGCAACTGTTTTGCAGACAAACTGTTTTCTACCCCCCCCACACACCCACCCACACACACACACACACACACACCCACCCACACCACCCCACTCTTCAGCGTTAGATGTCGTTCAGTCCCGCTCCAGTTGCCGTTCAATGCCTTCGTCGTCTTCGATCGTCCTGCGGCAGCAACAAACACTTTTGCGCTTCGTCGGCGACGCAGTTGTAAACAAGGCTGCAGAACAAAAAAAAAAAATAAAATAAAATAGACAGAATAGAAAGAATGGAAAGAGAGAAAAAGAAATAATAAAAGGAGCAGACAACGGCGACGGCTAAGAGCCGTTAGAGGACCAAAGACGCCAGCCAAAAAGCAAGAAAGCAAAAAGTGAGCAGCCGGCTGCGAAAAACTACGGAAAAAGAAATGACGTACAGATTTACAGAGTATTTTCTTTTACGTGCTTTTGTGGCGCCGCCAAATGTCACGTACGGCCAGACAGTGGGTCGCAGGTGGCCAAATATCCAGCATGTGTGTACGTGTGATGGGGCAAGCGGCGGTGTCGTTGCCCAACGTAAAGACCAAGTTGCAGTTTCTTTATTTTATTATTTTATTTTCGGTCAACTTCAGATGGGATGCAATGCGAACGAAATGCCTCGCAACTTATTACAAATGAAAGACTCGACAAGGCCACGTAATGTTTTTACAAACCACCCTCACACACTCCCACAATGCCACGCCCACACGCTGGACAGCGGTCAACTGTCTGCTTCTTCTGCATCATTCATCTTGGTGTGCAGCGATTCTGCAAGAAAAGTTTTCACTTGGCTTTTGGGCGAGAAAACGCAAAACGCTCGCACTTCAAATTGAATTAGAGTGGCAGCGTGCCTCAGCTGATGGCTGTGTGTGTGTGCGTGCGTGTGTGTGTGTGTGTGTGTGTGTGTGGCAGGTAGAGAGGTGGGAAAAGGTGCGGGTGCTGAACAAAAATTGAGAAACTTTGGCACCATCAACGTTTGCCGCATATTAAAAACCGAATGTATTTAAAGCTAAAGGTGTTGCAACAATGCCGGGGTGCGGCATCCTCTGACACGACAAACACTCATAAAAAAAAAAAAGAGACAACAACAATTAATGCAAATGTGTGGCTTGGACACACGGGGCACGTTTGTCGCTGTCAGTTGCTGACTCGTTTAATTGATATTTTCTATATAAATGTGTATAAAATATATTTCAATTTCAATTCACGTGCGAAACAAACAGACGGAAATTGTCAGCAGCAAAATAGAGACAGAGACAGCGAGAGAGAGAGAGAGAGAAAGACTGAGAGAGAGAGAGAGAGAGAGAGAGAAAGAGAGCGCAATTGCGCACATTAATTTGGGATCCATTTTTACAGTATTTATTTTATATAGAGTTAGTTATATATTGACTATCGGACATCGATTAGTATTTGATATGTATCGAAACGGGGACAGTTATCGATAAAATGCAATTAGCTTAAACTGCTTTCGGAACATAATATTAAAAAACAAACATCAACAAATCAAAAAAATCACTTAGGCATATGATGAATAAGCTGCGCATAACTTGTTTGCAACACAAAAGTGGCATGCAATAGTTCTCTGAATTGGCATTTGAGCAAAGAGAGACGAAGGTTGTTCAGTGTTGCCACTGGTTAAGTTGAGTGCCACTCTTAATTGGTTGCATTAATGAATCGATTCAATTAGAGTTGCATTTGAAGTGGTACAAGTTGATGGTCTACATACACATGTAATGCATCATGTAAATATCAAAAGCTAACACAAACACACAGCAAGAGTTAGTTGCTACATATGCTTAGCGGATGAATTTGTTGCACTGTTGCACTCAGTGCTCGGTGGCAGTCAGCGTTACAGTATTCATTGGCTGTTGCAAGTCGTAAATCGATCGCTCAACTACTCAATCTCAAGGATTGACATCCAGCTCTTGAGAATCGGTTGCCAGCTCACACACACACACACACACACACACACACTACATGCATGTGTGTGTGTATATTTATATTGACTTGAGTTGGGTTGTTGCCACGTTGTGGTCGGAGCGAGGGCAACGCTTGCCACCTGATGCTGCGACCCTTAACAAATTGCTGCCACTTTCTGTTTCTAACTGCAAAACGTTTTTAATGCGTTCTTAATTAGCCTCGAGGCAACTATTTGGGGATGTGTGTGTGTGTGTGTGTGTGTGTGTGTGTGGAGTGTGTGTGTGTGTGTTTGGAGCACATATTCGATATTTACAATTGGCTCGAGTTGCGAGCTGAATTGTGGTAAAGGGACCCTTAACCACAAGTGTGGCGCCATTTGGCAGCAGTTGCAGTTGCAGTTGCAATTAGTTACTTGTGTTTACTCTTTGTGTGCGTCTCCCTCTCTCTCTCTCTCTCTTTCTCTTGTGTGTGTGTGTGTGTGTGTGTGGGCGGGTGGGTGTGTCGATGAATCCGTTGTTTGGCCCAGCGCTGAGCTTTTTAATTGTTTGCCATTTGAGTTGAGTACGTCTGGGTGCGGCTGATGTAGTGGTGTGTGGCAAGTTGCAAGTAGCAAGTAGCAAGTAGCAAGTCAAAGTCGCAACTTATAGCACCTTGCAACAAGTTCTTTTTTTCCTTCTACGCACACTGACAGAAACTGGTGCACTTGAAAACAAGTTGAGCCACAACTATTCTCCCATTTTCTTGCTGTGCACATGCAGAGAGTAAACACACACATATATTTTGCAAATACATATATGGATTACATACATAGTTATACTCATATCCATATCCATATCCATATTCTTACGCTGCAGCTACAGCTGCCTCAAATTGCAGCACGACTTGTGGCTTGCTCCACTTTTATTAACTTTTTAATGCAGCTTTGCCATCCCAAACCACTCATTCACACACACACACACACACACACACACACACACACACACACACACACACGCACACACACACACACACACACACACACACACACACACACACACACACACGCACACACACACACACACTAGACCCCAAAAACCGCCACTCGTTTTGCAGGCACCACTGCTGAGTTTGGTTGAAGAGTTTTGCCAGCTTTTATAAGTTCATGTCGAGCAGCTGCTCTGGTGGTTCAGCTGCGGTTCCAGTAGCCTGACTGCCCCAATCGCCCTCCCCCACTCCCACTTCCCCACACCCTCCCCTTGTTGCACCCACCATCCGCTTGTTTTGCCTTGTGGCATTTTCGATGGCTTTTGGTGGCTCATCCTTGGCTGGCATGCAAATCCTGCATATTCAGCTCCTTCATCTATGGCTTTTGCTTTTCCAGCTGCTGCTGCTGCTGCTGCTGCGGCTGCTGCTGCTACTGCTTATGCTGCAGCTTGCTTACTTTATTGGCTGTGGAAAAGTTTTTGGCAAATTAATTACATTTTATTGGACTGCAGCATTTTGTGTACCAAATGCGAACAAAGATCAGTTCAAGCATTTCGACTCTGCCCCTGGCCAAATGGCGACTTTGGGTTAAAGTTCACCAGCGCACAGCCTAATCATAATAATAACTTAATGCGCTCTAAAAACAAAAGCGAACCAAAAACACCAAAAAACACAAAAAAAACACCAAAAAAAATCCAACAAACAAAACACACGAAATGAAAACAAAACAATAACACTAACAATAACAATCTAATACAACAGCGACGACAACAACATAAACTCGACTCGAAAGAACATCAAAAACATTCAGCTGGATTCGCTGTCTGTTGTCTGTTGTCCATTGGAGGCTGCGAGTTGTGAGTTGTGAGCTGTTGAGCTGTTTGAGCTGTTTAGCTGTTTAGCTGTTAAAGTGCATTTTATGACTTTCAAATACGAAAGCTCGTAAAATAATGGTGGCAAGAAACTGGGGAAGGGGGGCAACATTGACATAAAAATGCCAGGCAACCAATAATCATAGAAACAAGTACTTAATACGTCGACACCAAATGCGCCTTTTTATGGCTAATCAAACCTTTGCCACAGACACCAGCAACGTTGCTGCTGCTGCTGCTGTTGCTGTTGCTGCTGCTGTTGCCACAACTGATAAAATGATGTGTTTCCACTGGCACGCAGCAGCTGCAACCGGCAGCAGTGACAACAACAGCAACAACAATCACATTTAATGTACAAACTCTACTTAGTAAAATTCTGATTTTGATTTCTGTTTAATTTGCGATTTTTTTTAAACAGCTTTAATCAACTTTTGACAAATCTCCACTTTCATTTGCAGCTTATTATATTTGTACAAAATTCATCCATTTCTATATTTATTTTAAATTATAATGTTTTTAGTAGTTATTATCCTATAATACTGCAAATATCATATTTTCAGCTGCTTAACTGAAACCGCAATTTGAGCGATTAAAATACCGTTCCGGACCCAAAACGTATATTATTACTCCATATATAGAAAAAGAAAATATAGAAAAAATGTGGAGACAGTTCGTAAAATGTACCTTAGAAATGATTCTTTATTTAACGATAACCGATTCGGTTTGACAACTTGATTTGCATTAACTAATTTATTTATTTACTAAGAGTAGTTTGCAGACAGTCCACGAATGTTTAAATTTATAACATTAATATATATATATATATATATATTTCAAAGTTTAGGTTTCAAATTGAGAATAAATTGATTGCTGCATGTTTTGCATAACGCTGTAATTGAATACACTTTAAAGCACTATTTTCCATTCAATTTCCAAATATTTCAATATTTGTTTTTAAATAATTGCATAAAGTAGATGCCCATAGACTTAAGTCATATTGAGTAGTGGTGTTGGTGGGTCAACTATTAAATATTTGCAATTCAAATATATTCATATTATATACATATATATATATATATATATATGTATATATTCTCATATGTGGCAGACACAAATGAATGTTTAATGACAATTGGGCCGCTGTCAAGTGGAAAATTGGATTGGGAGCGTGTTAAAAACAAAAATATAAATAAACAATATTAAAATGTTCCTGATGATAATGCAACAGCATGTGCTACTCGTATACATCTACACAAACATATGTGCATAGGTATGTGTGTGTGTGTGTGTGTGTGTGTGTGTGTGTGTGTGTGTGTGTGTGTGCATATACAGCTATGTGGAGTGTCAGCTGTTTATGATGCGTTTACGACACGTCAAAGGACACGCACACGCGGCAGGCCAGAGACATGGATGGCAACAGGGTCGGCTCGAGGGGCAGAGCGTGCAACAGCAGCATCGTTAAGGGGCGCCTCGAATGTGCGGCCCACAAGTTCGTAAAACTAACGGGTCCCAGGGCAAAGAAATAGTGCGACCATAGTTGTAGTTGTAGTTGTTCCTGATCATTCATTGTTGCTGTTGCTGCTGCTGTTGCTGTTGTGATTGCAAAACACACAAATTGTTGAGCTAAAGAATATTTTCAGGGCCCCAGGTTGGGCGCCGTTGGATGAGACGCACGTATATAAAAATAAAAATCCAAATAAAAATCCAAATAAAAATGAAAAAGCAACAAAAAATGAATTTATTTGATTCGTTTGATGCTCGTAAAAATCAATGAAAACATTTTTTTGGACAGACGTCTGCCATCTTTTGCGCCAATCTGTCTCGCTCTCTAAGAGCGTGTTGCTATTGCTATTGCTATTGCTATTTGCTATTTGCTCTTGTTGTATCTTGTATCTTGTATCTTGTATGCATGTAGTTGTAGTTCGAGTTGTCTTTGGGAGCCATTCAAATGAAATGCCGTCGAAAAGTTTTGTGAGCCAAGTTTCGTATGAAATTTGTAGCAGCCCGAAAACAAACTATAAAACTTGAAGTTTGAGTTTCTTTGAAAGCGTTTTAGTTTTTTCTTTTTTCTTTTTTTACTTGCCTCTGCCTGGTTGTTGTAGTTGTTTTGCTACGTTTTTATGTTGTAGGTAGAAAGGAATGTGTTTGAAGCCAGTTAATTGGATTAACACTAAAGATGCTTACGCGTATATATAGATATATATATATATATATATATATAAGTGTGTGCGTGTGGGAAGTTAAATTCGATTTATGACCAAAATGATTTAATTGCCAAAATGCCAAAGCGATGCAGCTGACAATGGGATTCCTGGGGGCTATTTTTGTGTTTATTTAGAAACTTTGAAACTCAAGTCGAGCGTAACAAATGTGTTTTGAACTGTGAAGATTAAGTAGAAATAAGACTCAACTTTAATGATACACTTCGGGTCTTCCCAAAGCAATTAACTGCATAAAATAATTGTAATAAGCCACACAACACACAAGCAACTCAAAATTCGATTTGATATTTGCAGTCGGAAAATTGTTGTAGAAATATTAATTATATATGTTAAATGATTAAAGTACGAACATGTAAATTAAATCAAATACGGACTAAAGTCTGAATATTAGTTTGACTTGTTGTGCATGTGTGTGTGTGTGTGTGTGTGTGTGTGTGGCAAATTATTTGCCCCATAACCTTTGGTTGTCGGTTCAAATTACAGGTAATTGCTCACCTAGCGCATTCTTTGGCTTGTTGTCTTTGCTGTCAGTCTTCACATTTTCGCAGTAATTAATTAAAGTGGCCAGCACGAAATTAGTGGACGACGACGAGTGGGCTACGAGTGGAAGAGTGGATGAAAGGACAAAAGTACAAAGGACGAAAGGACGAGACGATGAGGGGACAATTCCATGCTTTTGACTCAAGTAAATCAAAGTTGAACCCAGTTGCTGCTGCTGCTGCTGCTGGTTCTGGTCTGGTCTGGTAATTTGATCAGTCCTCTGTTGTTATTTGTTGTTGTTGTTGTTGCTGTTGCTGTTGTTGCTGGTTCTAGTTGCTTTTGTTTTAAGGACACAACAGCAATTTTTCCACATTGTCGAGCATTTGCTGGGCTAATAAGTAAGTTAGGTAGCCGAACAGCCGGTAAGGTCCGGACTGGTATTAGCCTTAGCCTTGGCCTGGCTTTCGGTCTTTAGTCTTTTGCATATGGAAACTGAATCCCATCAAATGTAAACGTGGCTCAAGTTGCCTGCTGCCTGCTGCTTGCTGCCTGCTGCCTTCTCTGTCTCTCGCTCTCTCTCTCTCTCTCTCTGTCTCGCTGTGTGTGCAACGAAATAAAATTAGCTCAATGAGCATTTGTGCAATCAAGTGATTTTAAACAACAAAAATTGGGGGCTGTAATCGAAGTTGAGCAGCAGCAAGTAAGCAAGCAACCCTTCAAACCAAGAAGCAACAAAAAAAAAAAAAAGTAAAAAGGGTTGTGCAACCCCTGGTTGTGGCAAATAAATTTCACACATATTTGCACACTCACACATGCAGTGTGTGTATGGGCGTGTGTGTATGGGTGTGTGTATGGGTGTGTGTGTGTGTGCGTCAATAACTTTAGGTACAAGGTCGTCATCGTCTTGGTTGATTGTGATGGAAATAATAAAAATGAACGAGTGCAAACCCCAAGCCCAAATTCGTTTTATGAGTACTACTACTGCTGCGAGCAGCATATGAAAATGCCATGTTATGTTAGCTTAATTTTTTTGAAAGCGAAGGCGGAGGCGGAGGGGAAGGGGCTGGGGAAGCGGTTCCTTCGGTTAGGGTGTGGGAGTTATCTGCATGTAAGCAGGCGCAGCACAAAGCCAAGCGATTCTTGCACATGACTCATGAGGTGGCTCTCTGGTCTCTGGTCTTAAAAAAAAACAAAAAAAGGGTTTTGTTTTTTTGTTTTTCACTGTCTGCACACACATCGGTGTGCTGTAGGTCTTCACACACACACACACACACACACGCACACTCCCTTAGACATATGTGTGTGTTTTGTTTAGGGTCGTGTAGTTGTGGGACTTCAGAATTTGGTTGGCCGAACGATTATTGCCGCACAGATCATTGGACAACAATTGTAAATTGATTAGAGCGACAAACTTGGCCATTTGATTTCGTATCGAGTTCCACAGCCCCTCTGCGCCCCCTTCTTGTGGCGGTTGGAGGGAGGGGGCGGGGCGTGTTATCGGAGGGCGTTCTTTGAAGTTCCTCCAGCTCCGCTGATGATGTCATTTTGGGCATGAATTAGTTCATTTTCGCTGTAATTCGATGTTGAACTGTTGTCTTTTATTTCGCTAGTTTATTATTTGCACAGATTGAGTTCGTTTATTTTAGTTGGAACAACTTTAAAACAAGTTTGTTGAATCCTCTTCTAATTTGCATACTCATTTTTCATTTTATTTCAGTCTTAATAGTCTCGTAAAAACGCCGGCATATTGCTTGACGATGAAGAATATATTCGATTACCAGCTGAAGTTTGTTGTCTTGATGATATTATCCCTTCTTATTACTCACTGTTCCATTCTATCCTAAATTGTTACTATTGGCTAAGAACTATTCGTGTTTCTATCACTTCTACTGCCTGATAGATGAACCGAGCATGTTTAAGGTCACTTTAAATTGGCTTTAAGCTTTGAACTTTTGCCAAGCAAATACGACCACGGACACATGTGTATATTGCGATTTGCTATGCTTTATGACAAGCTACACTCATGTGTGTGTGTGTGTGTGTGTGTGTGTGTGTGGTGTGTGTATATACCTTCATAATCAACGATACGATCATTATTATGTTGATTATCATGCTGCTTGCTGGTTACTTTCATTGCGTTGCCTTTGCTTTCTTCCTACGTTTTTGTCAAGCAGTGCTACTCTGGAATGAGAAGAGAAGTGGATGAGGATGTGGATGTGGATGTGGATGTGGGTTGGGGAATAGGGGATGTGAAGAGGAATAGGAATAGGAATAGGAATGGGGAATTGGTATGGGAAACAGTGGCAACAACGTTAGAATGTCACATTTGCCACGACACAATTTCCTTTGACTGCCAAGCATTTTCTTCTCCAGCAAGAAACCAGGAACCCCAAGGTAACCCACACACACCCACACACACTCAGACACACGCACACACACATTCTTCTTTATTTCTATTTTTATGTGTCACACACACGGCGAAGGAGCCACGCATTTTATTCCGCTGCGCATTTTCACTCCTTTCTTTCTTGCTTTACATTTTTTATTTCATTTTATTTATTTTATTTTATTATTTTTTTTTTGCATTTTTTTCACATCTAGCTCACCTCCAAGCTCTCGTCCTTTTTGGCTCCTTTGGCGTTTCTCGCACGCGGCACGACATTCTCCCAATTGTGTTATAAATTCAAAAATGAATAACGCACGTTTGCCTGTGGTTTAAAATTCTATTTTATTTTATTGCCATTGCCTTGTCACCTCCTCGTAGACGGCTTCCTAGTCCGTACTCCTGCAGCAGTGGTGACTCTGTGGCTCAGATATAATATACACCTGCATGCTGGGGTTTGTCGAGTTTTCGGCTTGGTTTCCTTTATGAAATGCTTTCACTTTTTCACAATGGCCGAACTGTATTTTTATTCCATTTTCCATTTGTTGTTCATGGTTCACTTCACGTCTCTTCGCTTTCCTTCGTTTTCCAAAACTCGCTCAATTAAAACATTTCGTGTCGGATATTGCAGGACTTGACTTTGCCCAGCAGCAACAGCAAGAAAAAAAGAAGAAAACTTCAACTCAAACAGAGACCTGGACCTGGGTCTCCGATTCGGACTCGGACCCACTGCCAGCGCTGCCACATATATCAAAAGCCAGAGCAGAATTGCCTTTTGTGTGCCGAGTTTTTTTCTTTTTTTTTTTTTAAAGCTGCTTAAAGAGTTTCGACCGCCTGTGCCCCATAGATCGAAGCGTGCATTTTGCTGTTGGCTCTGGCATTTTTTATGAGCTCACTTTACTTGGCCTCTTTTATTTTGTGGATTTATTTTTGCTCCACAAATTTATTAGCCCAACGCGGCTCAATGTTTTTTAATGTTTCTTTTTTTTTTGAGGTGTGTGCAGTCCGCCAATGTGTAACTAGCGATTTGACAACAAACAGTTGGCGATCTAGCTGAAAAAAAATAAAAATAAAATGCTGGCAATAATTCATATTTGTGTTGGCCAGCTGAAATATTTGAATACTGAATAAAACCAAACTTGAAAATAACCTTGGCAAACTACAGCATTAAGAGCAACCCAAACACAGTATTTATTAGGAAATCCACAAATATCAAATAGTTATTAAAATATGTTCTTGTTGACAATGTATTAAATGAATTGCAAGGTTGACAATATATGTATATAAATACCACATACATGAGCCAAGTCAATTTGTGTTTGCACATAAATTGATAACAATTGTGATTAAATTCCACTTTGATTGTCTCTTGCAAGAATATGCAGAGCACTAATGCAATATCAACAACACTGGTAATAACTAATATCCATCACGGCTTCCAGCTAAGGATTTTAATTGAGCATTCAAATATCGACAATATCGGAATATTTGACAAACATTCAAACGTTGAAATATACATTTGGTATGCAATTTCAGCACTTAGTTGACTTTGATATCGAAATACATTATCTATACATACAATATATATATATATATATATATATGTGTGTGTGTGTGTGTGTGTGTGTGTGTGTGTGTGTGCAGGCATGTCTCAGCTTGTCATATTTATATATATACATATAACTCAATTTCCTACGCTTGATGGAACATTTGCATTCCACATGCAAATTTGACTTTGATGAGCTTTTCATTTTTCTGCTCCTGCTGCTGCTCCTGCTGCTGCTCCTGCTGCTCCTGCTTATTATTCCCTTTTACAGTGTACGCATGCTAATTAAATTGTACTCACTTGCTTTCTCTCTCTTTCTCTCTCTATGATTACAGCATTTCCATATTCATAAAATCTCAACTGAAATCTGGCAACTGGAAACTGGGCTGTGTTTTTTTTTGGACTTTGCTGGTAAGTTTCTAGATTCACTTGAAAGAGAGCAGAGAGCGCCCCATACAAACATCTATGGTCGATTATATTGTACACATGTATATATATATATATATATATGTATGTATATACTTTGTTTATTTTACCGTTTTATCAAAGAACATCAGAACAACAACAACAACAACAGGAGCAACAAAACTTATTGGAATTTGAAAATGTCGACATTGACATGCGCTGAAAGCGCTGTCAGTTTTTGTTACCCCACCCCTTAGCCGTAAGCCCCCGCTGTCCATCTGTCCATTGCATGTTGTCACCCAACAGCAATAACAACTACAAAACAACAACAACAACAACAACAACATCTGACTTTGGGGCCATCGTTTTTATATCAGTTTTTATTGTGTTTTATGTCGCAGCAAAGTCAACCAAAAATCGGCTTAAAAATTCAAGAGCAACAATCCATAAGATGCGTATCTTGTGGCTTTTATGCGGCTGCCGCTGGCATTAGGTATCTCCTCCCCCCCCCCCCCCCCCCACCTCTTTCTTAAACTCTAGCTAAAGATTTTCATTTTCTATTTCATAAAGTGTCGCTGGACAAAAGTTGAGAAGCTCCGAGCGTTTTTCCACATAACATGTTTTCTCTCCCTCCCTCTCTCCCTCTCCCTCTCCCTCTCTGCTTCTTCTGGCTCTGAGATATGCATCTCAGCTGCCTGCGTGTTGTGTGTGTGTGTGTGTGTGTTTGTGTGTGTTTGTGTGTGTTTGTGTGTGGCATTTTATTGTCATTGTCTGTGGCTTTTTGGGGCTCTGCGACTTTTTATTTGGTTTTGTTTTTTCTTTCTTTTTCTTATTTTGTTTTTGTTTTTGTTTTTTGGGTATCTTTTCTGTTAGGCCAAAGTAAATCAGTCAACGGCGGCATCAGCTACAACTACAGCTACAGCTACAGATGCAGCTACAGCAACAGCAACAGCAACAGATGCAGATACAAATGTATCCGTAATTGCGTGCTGGCCGTGCAGCTGCCTCAGCGTCGCCGTTTTGTTTATGATTTGTCAAGATTTTAATCCCCGAAAATGTGTTTTAAATTGCAGCGCCTACGATAAGAATGGGACCAAGGGGACAGGCGGCAGGGGGGGTGGGGGAGGCTGGGAATCGTGGCAGGGGTAAACAGCAGAAGATGCAGTCAACAAAAACAACAACAACAGCAACATAAGCAGCAAAAACAATAAAAAAAAAAACTTAAATCTTGGCCAAGTTAAAGAGTTGCGCTGCATATGTGTGTCTGTGTGTGGGGAGTATCAAATGGCTTAGGGAGAGGGGAACGTGTGTGTGTGCGAGTGTGTGTGTGTGTGTGTGTGTGTGTGTCGGAGAGAGTGGGAATTGAGACAGACATATGGCGAGCATAATTTGAAAGAAAACCGAACTGGCTGCGTGGGGGAGTGCTAATAAATTCACCTTTTACCGCAAAATATTGCCAACATTTGCAAAAGACAAACAGCTAAAACCCACACACTCACACACACACACACAGACACACACACACACACACAGACATACACACGTTCGCACACACAGACAGAGAGACACACGCAGATAGACAGTTGTGTTGCTTCTGCCCCGCCTGCTCGCATCCCATCATATGCATGTGGGCGGTTTGGCAACATAAATCTATCTCTTGTAACAGTGCCACCCGCTCCGATCCCCCTCTACCCTGTCTCTGACTTCTGATTGAGGAAAAGCTCCGACAACGTGGTCGTCGTCGTCGTCGTCGTCCCTCCGCCCGTCCGTCCCTCCGTCTGGGTGGTGTTGATTTTTGTCAACCTAATACAAAGCGCAAACAAAATTTGTGTTGGCATTTGGTTAGATTTGCCATTGCTTTGCTTTTTGCAGCTTCTTCTTGTTTCTTTTACCGGCGAATCTGTTAGAGCTGCGGGAGCGGAAGCAAGGAGTTGTGTGTTCGCATCTGGTTCTATATATCTGTGTGGGTGTCTGGGTGTCTGGGTGGGTGGCTGGCTGGTTGCGGTGAATTAGACTTGACACTAGCTAAACAAGATGACGGCAAAAACAAAAGTGGAGCCCTCGTCTTAGCCATAGCGAAAGGATTGTTTTTGGCTTTTGTTTTTTGCCGGTTGTTGTTGCCGGAAAAACATAAGCGAGACTTGCTATTTGTCTTGTAGCCAAACCGGCAAATGCGTTGAGTGCTTCAAATTAATATCTAGCCACAAACTTGTGGCAAAACTGGCAACAATAGACACAATATCGATAACAGTTGTACAAACCGAACATAACTGAGTTCTAATAGCAAATTATATACAGAGAGAGAGAGAGAGAGAGAGAGAGAGAGAGAGAGAGAGAGATAGAGAGATAGTGCCAGAAAGTGAGAGTGGCATTTGTGGCTATTAAAAATACAGATGAATTCAAAAATAGCGCCGACCTCGACTTATTTCAAGTCAAGTACAATGTTATTTTAGACTTCGAACAAAAGTTGATGGTTCACAAATTGTGATTATTCAACATATTGCAAGGGCATTCGAATAATATTTTATTTAATTTCTTCAATTTTTATAATAAAATTCAAATTATTTTGTTGGCTTCTTCCTTGCCATTTGCATTTTGTACAATTTACACCGAACGCATTCATTATTTGAGATTGCTTTAACAATTTCGTTATCTGGAAGCGTTTATTTTTGCTCTGTGTATTTATTATATATTCATTTATTCATTCATTTTGGCATTGTTATTCGAGCTGCACTTATTATTATTATTACGATGTTCTGCTCAATAGCCAAAATGAATAGCGAGTGCTCAAAGCAAAGCAATGCAAAGCAATGAAATAACAAAACTTCGTTTTCATTAAATTATTGTTAATGTTAT
Organism: Drosophila silvestris; assembly: GCA_035043445.1. Classification (NCBI taxonomy): domain Eukaryota; kingdom Metazoa; phylum Arthropoda; class Insecta; order Diptera; family Drosophilidae; genus Drosophila; species Drosophila silvestris. Next base: position 2,984,605 of record JAWNMZ010000029.1, read on the forward strand.
TGTTGTTGTTGTTGTTGCTGTTGCTATTGTTGTTCCCACATTTTGTGTTTGAGTTTTGTGCGCAGCTGTCGCTGTTCCGCATTGTGCCAAAAAAGTTCCACTTGAGCCAGCGAGCCACTTGCAACCAGGTGCCAGTTGCCGCAAGTGGAGCAACACCAACCAATGCTCCTCAAGGACTGTATGCTAATTAAAGCCATTACGTCGAGATTGGCAGTGGATTGGATTGGATTGGAGTGTGAAAGCAGCTGGCTGCGGGATTCACTGTTTTTTAAGTTTCCGTTTCGACGTCCGTTGCAGTTGCATGTTGCAAGTTGCAGTTGCACTGAGCGAGCCAAATTGTTCAATCCTCAGTTGATGGCATGGTGGTGCTAAATGGACTCAAGGCTTAACGCCAATGCGAGCTAAATGAATAAATGAATGAATGCGTGCAGCAACGAGTGCGTTTGAGTGTGAGTGTGAGTGAGTGAGTGAAGTGAGTGAGTGCTGAACGAGTGTGTGAATAAATGAAGGCAACGCATTGACATCAACGCAAAAACTGTAAGGGTTGCCAATCTGCGGGCGGTAGTTGGGTGGCAGCCACGTGTCGCCAGGCCATTGTCCGAATTAATAAAACATTCCACATGCCACACATGCAGCATGCACACGAGGCATGCTCTCAGTTCTATCTGCTGCCATCTCTCGCTCTGATTCATCCAGCGCTCAAGTTGTGTGTCCCTTTGCCATCTAATGATGTGCAACATGCACAAAATGTGTTAATGAGCGGCACATCTGGAAAAACGTGCAACAGAGTTGTGTGTGTGTGTGTGTGTGTGTGTGTGTGATTGGGCTAATGCATTTTTGCCTAGTTGTAAGTTGTAAGTTGTTTTTTTATTTTACTTCTTTTATTTTTCGTCTTGCCATGGATAACCTGTTGAGTTGCTGTTGCCAGGGTGGCTTTTGCTTTTCATTAACTTTAGAAAATGAAATGGATAATTGAAATTGATATCCATATGGGGTACAGGCTACATTTATTGAATGTAGTTGCAGCTGAAGCTTAACAACTTTAAGCCATGATTCAATCGCATTATTGCATATCATTGCTGGGCTTGTGGGCGGAGCAGAGGGTGAAGGTGTTGCTTGTGCGTGGCAATCAGGTTTAGATTCCGTATTTGGAATGCGAGAACAAGAACAAGTCTATCAAAGTCAAGCTGAGCCGAGCCAAATGCAGCAGAAGGCAATTCGAATTCCAAACAAATACTCTTCTATACAAAATACATCCAGCTAACGATGTTAATAAATATTTGACAAGCCTTGGCATAAATTTCATAAGATATCTGATACGTGTCACAGATAAATTGTCAATCGAATCAATAGTCGGAGTCGAGTGACTGAGCTAAGCAATTAAAAGGCATTTGCTATAAATAACTAAAGCTAGAGAAAGTGGCCATATTCACAAAAGGCTATTTGAGCTTTAACAAAAAAGAAATAAAATAATAAAAAAAATAGATGAATAAACAAGAAAAAGTATATTTCTGCTTAGCAAGTCTGAATAACAACTGTTACTAATATAAATGTATTTACATTTATTAACACTTCAACGCAACAAATTGTTAAAACTGAGAAACTCGATATATAAATTGAAAATAATTGGCATTCAAACAATTCTTGCCCGAGCGATGGGCGCTTGGTCAAAATGCATTTTCTACGGCCATCTCAATTAACCATGCCAAATTATACACATACTATATATATACGTATATATAGTTGCTGGCAAAAAAATCATTTTAGTGTTTAGTTTCAGCAATTTTGATGCTGTTATCTAAAAAGTATCGTTCAGATTTTGTTTTTATACTCTGCACGCATTGAAAATTTGTGAAAAGGGTATATTGAAGATGTGCAAAATGATGTAAAAGGCTGATTGGTAAAGGTATAAAAGCCGCTTATAATATCATATATAATACTCTGATCAAGTAATGGAAAAATCGATTACTGATTGGAATTAATATATATATATTTATATATATTTCTAATCTAAAAGGAAATTGTCTTGGCTTAATATTGATGATCCGTACAAAGTTCATTAAGATCGGTTAACAACCACGAGAGAAATCGTTTATCTATATGCCTATATATATATATATATATATATATATATATATACAGTGATTGTGTAAGCTGGAGTATCTGCGACTTATGATAGATAAAGACTTCGATGCAGGGTATGTGCTCGTCGAGCTCTCTCGACTTCAGCATTGTTGCTTGTTTTGTATGATCTGATAGGGAAAAAAAACTCAATCAGCCAAATCAAAGCGTTGCCTGCAAATAAACGCCGATTGTTGTTGTTGTTGCTGTTGCTGTTGCTGCTGTTGTTGTTGTGGCAGGCGTCCGTAGATGACCACAAACAACTCGTTAAAATTTGCATTTGAAATGCAATCGCCTAAAACACAAAAAGGCCAGCAAACAAAATAAATCAAACAAAAATAAAAATATATCAGAATCAAATGATAAATCTAGGCAAACCAAAGAAACAAATAATGTTGTGCGACAGAACCCAGACTGGCAAACCAAACGAACGGTTAGTTGAAAGGGCAAAGGAGGTGTTCGGGGGGGGCGTGTGTGTGGTGTGGTGTGGTTGTGGTTGTGGGTGTGGGTGGCTTAGCCAGCTGCTACACTGGCCAGTGCAATAATAAAAGCAACTAAACATTTTTCGGCTATCAATTTGATATATCAATCAGCGTGGGAGAAAAATGATTGCCTGTTGGACTGTTGCAACTGGCTTTTTGCAACTGCAACTGCCAGCGTGTCAGCCTGCTTTGTTGTTGTTTGTAGTTCGTTATTGCTGTGCATTGAAATCGGAATGCCAAAAAAAAAAAAAAACAACAACAGACAAAGACAAACACAAACAACCAAAATGCTGATGAAAACAAAGAACAATAACAATAACAAAAAACAAGAAATCTGTTGCAAAACAACAGAAAAACTGCAGAAGAAGGATGAAGTCTTGCAGGCAGCGAATTGCAGCGAATTTCAATTGGTTCTGCGGCATTTGCAACGCGGCCTTGAGGCAAGTACTGTGCGGCTGGCTGGCTGGCTGGCTGGCTGGCTGATGGCTGGCTGCCTCAAGGATTAACTTGGCTGCAGCACTCTTGCCCCTGACTCATAAATGGGATCTGCGCCTTGTGCTCTGCTCTGATTGATTTATGGTCACGCTCGTAAAAGTGGGTGGCCAGCTGCGGGTGTACGGATTACCAGCGGGGAGGGGCTGTCGTGAGGGGAGGGGGGATGAGGTGGCAGCTGCTGGAAATGAAGATAGAGCGGATCTCACTTTCGGCTCTGCTATCAGTCACACACGCACGAGACGTATGCGGATGAAGAAAGAACGCAATGGGAATGAAGTGGGTGTGTGTGCGTTTGTGGCTGCAGCACGACTGCCAGATACCCTGCAAAGCGAACAAGAATTGCATTCGAGAATTCAAGGAAAATATTATGATAAGCCGGTTGATCAATAAATAATAAATATATATAACAAAAATAATAATAATAATGCACAAAAACGGTTCAGATTTCCAACAAATAACTAAGAAATATTTCTATACATGGTTAAACTTAGGTGTTTGGATAAGACACAACAGAATGGGTACAGCTATAGACCCAGATCCATGTCCTTTAGCTTGCCTTGTGTTAAACATGTATATGGCTCTTATATGTGTTCCATAAGGAAAAGGATATACCTCGTTGGGAGTCAACCGGTTACAGGGTAATCCGAAAAACTTTGCCTGTGCTTGGTGGCTGTTAATAGCTTTAATGCTGTTTTATGGCATTCGTCGAGTGGCCAGCTATGGAACTGGCAACTGCCAACTGGCAAACTGGGAGCTCGCAACTGGGAACTGGGAACTGGGACTTGGCATGCCAACGCCAAATGTTTTACATGCGTGTTCTGTTCTTGTTCTTGTTCTTGTTGTTGCTGTTGCTGTTGTTGTTGTTGTTGTTGTGGCGGCAACAATGTTTTGTTTGGCGGTCGCATAAATAAATTGGGATTGGAGTTTTTCGCTGCGCTTCAGTGCCGCAGCAAAGCTCATAATTCCAGCTTTTATTTGTGGGATTTCGGCATGGCATGTCAGTCATGTGTCGTTTCTCTGTTTCTCTGTTTCTCTTTCTGTTTTTAGGCTTGGGCTTTGGCTTTGGCTTTGGTGGTGTTGTTGTCGTTGCCGTTGCCGTTGCTGTTGCCCCATCCGCCCGCCCGCATGCGCATTTGTAGCGCTTTCAATTCCATCGCTGATTAATGGCTTTGTTCTCTTTCTCTTCTTTTTCTTCTCTCTCTCTCTCTCTCTAGCAGATGATGCGCTTTGGCAGCTTGGCTTGAGTAGCGTCACTGCTCTGTACAATCGAAACTGATAATATCGATATCGATATCGATAACGATACCTTTGCGCCAGCCAACAACTGTCCAAGAGAAACGCGCAGCAGCAGCAGCAACATGTATCCGGGCAGCGCCGCCAGCAGCACTGCATCCAAATTTCAGAATCGTTGCGCCTCGCCACAATTTGCCAGCTTTGCGCCACCACCGCCGGCAGATTATCCGGCGCAGCCGCAACATGGACAACAACAGCTGGCTGGACAGACCACAGCGGTGGCCGTGCACAGTGCACCCGGCGGTGGAGGACACGGTTCGATGCGGCACATTCAACGCAATCAGCTCACCAGAAGTGGTCACAGCACCCATGGCCATGGCCTCGGACATGGACATGGACACGGACACGGCGCACACACTGCTCACATTGGTCATGTTGGTCACGAGCACGGTCATGGCCTGGGCATGGGCATGAGCATGGGCATGGGCGGCATGGGGCATGCCGGCGCCGCTGCAACGCTTGGCCATCATCATTCTGGGCATCGGGGCGATCTAATCTTTCCGGATGACATGGACAGCATTGAGTTCTGCATGCCAGCGCCACCAGCCTCATCCTCGCAGCAAAATGGTGAGCTGCTGCTACTCCAAGGCGGCGGCCACAGCGAACCCTTCACGGAGCGGCGACGACGCGGCCACAGTCGCCGCAGTAATCACAAAATGGACGTGGAACAGCAGGTAACATTATATTTTCGAATAATTCGCAAATGCTGTGCAATTCAATTTGAATCTGTCATCTGATGATGCCTCTCGCATTCCCTCAGAAGATCTGTAATTGCATTATTGCTCTGCCAAATTCCTTGGCGTTTCACATTTCATTGGTAAACAAACAGCAGCATTTCCCATTTGCTTCTTATTTGTCGTTTTGATCTGTACGCAAGCTGATTATGTTGTTATCATGTTAGCCGAGATGAGAAGATAAACAACATTGAAAGTGAATCCATAAATATTAATAAATAAATAAATTCATTCATGGGGACAATTGCTGAATTGGCTTTACATAAATAAGCTGAAAGCTGAAGCTGAAGCTGAACATAATCCAAAATGTCCGACTAAATCCAATGATTTCAAATGCCTTTTTTATATGCCAATAAAAATCAAAACAAAAACAAAACTAAAAATAAAAAATGAATAAATAAATTAATATAAATAAATAAATGTAAATAAATAAATAATAGTAAAAATGTATTTCTCTTTCGATCGATTGGAGTTAAATCGGTTTAAGTTATGGATTCCATTTTAAAGCATTTGAATTCAAGTTCTTCTTCTTCTTCTCTCTTTCCTTTCTTGGTGTTTTTAGGTAAAGTGGTCACGCAAGAATATTGCTGCCACAATGGAGCGCTTTGAGCCAACCAGCGCCATCACCACAACCAATACACAGTCGTCGTCGTCGACTTCATCGCTGGATTATGGATTCGCTGCTGGCGTTATGACGCCCAGCAGCAGCAGTGCCACGCCCTCGCATGGGGCCGGTTCCGCCACCGCTTCCGCTGGCATGTCCTCGACAGCCTCGCTGCACGTGGCCTACAATGGTGGTGCAGGTGCTGGTGCAGGTGGATCGGGTGGTGGTGGCGCTGCTGCAGCTGCAGCTGCTGCTGCTGCTGCTGCTGCACCCTTTAATCATGTTCTACTCCTATGCATACTATGAGCCCGGTGCAGCCAAATGCCATACAAATGTGCCCGCCCAGGGTCATGGTCAGGCTCAGGGTCAGGGACAGGGTCAGGGTCAAGGCCAGGGCAATGGCCATCATCATCATCATCAGCAGCAGCAGCAGCAGCAGCAGCAGCATCATCAGCATCATCATGGCGGCCAATCAAAGAGTCCGCCCCGCAACTCGATACGCGCCCTGTTGGCGAAGAGTTTCCGTTCAAAGTCGTCGTCGCACAGCGGCCAATCGACATCGTCGTCGCCGAGTGCCGAGGAGCGGGACAGACACACGTATACGACACGGTACGGCACCACCGAGAATCTGTATGAGGAGGTCAGCGATCAGAAGATACGCAAAGTGCTCTCCGACAATCGCATCGCCACATCGAGTGCGGGCAATGTGAAGGAGGAGCTGCGTCGCGTCCAGCACAATCATTTCCGTGTGCTCGACGAGCTCAATTTGTCGTTGGAGGCACTGATTATGCCGCCGACGCCACCGGACATCAGTCCCAGCCATGCCAATCCACCGCCGCCCAGTGCCAGTTCCAATGATGTCCAGCACGAGGCATCTGCCACGAGCAACAGCAGCTGCAGCGGCAGTGGCAGTGGCAGTGGCAGCGGCAGTGGCAGCGGCAGTGCCAGTGCCAGTGGCAGCGGGAGTGCTGTTGGCACCAACTGCTCAGCGTCGCAGTCGTCACAGCTGGTGCAGGGCGGCAAGGGCAATGTGCTGACGGCCAGTGGACAGCAGCGACCGCGTCGCGGCGGCCTATTGGGTGGTGCTGCTGCCAGCGCCGCATCCAACTCGAGCTCAGCCTCGCACGCCAGCTTGGAGAATCTGTCGAGCACACTGAACAGCATGGAGCTGAAGGATCATGCGCACAGCAGCTGCATCAATCCCGAGTTCGATGAGGGTGATCTCGATAGCGGATTCAGTGGCAGCGGCAGCAGCAGCGGCGCCAGTTACAATGAAAGTTTGCGCTACTATAAAACAGCCACGCCCACAAGCCACAGCCATAGCCACAGTCAGCAGAGTCACAGTCACAGTCAGAGTCAGAGTCAGAATCAGAGTCTCAGTCATGGCCATAATCACAATCATGGTCACAGTCACAACACCAACCTGATGCCCCAAGGCAGCAATTGCAACAGCAACAGCAACAACAGCAACGGCAGCAACAATAACAGCAACGGCAGCAACAATAATAATAATCACATACAACACACAAACACCTTGCCACACAATTTGCGCAGCTGTCGATCCTCGACAGCGTCGGGCACATCCACATCGAAGAGCAGCATGGCCAGCTGTGGCGAGGATCAGGGCATTGCCGGCATGGGCATGGGCATGGGCATGGGCCTGGGCATGCCCATGGGCATGAATATGGGCATGGGCATGGGCATGAATATGGGCGCCATTAATATGGGCGCCATGAATATGGGCATGGCTATGAACATGGGCATTGCCGAGACTGTGGCGGGCAACTCCGGCTCGATGTCGCCATTTAATTATCCACGTCGCTGCTCAGCGGATCAGCAGCGCGCCTCGGGACGTTCGATTGTCTCGGCAAGTGGTTCCGGATCGGGATTGGCAATGGCAACCGGAACGCCAACGGCAACGGGAACGGGTACGAGTGGAGGAGTCGCTGCCACAATGACCGCAACTGGAGCGAAACCCAAAAAGAACTTCTGGACCATGAAACCGTGATGCTACAAAAAGGCTTTGCGTCACATATGCAAGAAGTGGAGCATCGTTATGGTGAGTACAAATCCAAACTTATCCACTAAGATAATCAAGAAGAAGAAGCAGAGGCAGGGGCAGAGGCCGAAGAAGCAGAGTTGCATATCGAAATGCAATGTGCAAGCCAAAACAGCTGATAAACAGTTGACTAGTTGCCTGACTAGTCCCTGCACTCGACCTTATAGAATGAGGAATACCAATGCATGCTGATATTTATGTGTATATATATATATATATATATATAGAGAGAGATATATTTGCAGTCTGCAATCTGGCGATTAACAGTGATTGCTTAAGAGTACTATTCACTTGTTTCAGCTCTTTTATAAGCTGAGTGCACGATTATAGTTAAACGTTTATAGTTATCGTTATCGTTATCGCTATCGTTATCGTTATCGTTATCGTTATTATTATCATTGTACCATCTCTCGCTGCTCTCTCTCTCTCTCTCTCTCTCTCTCTCTTTCTCTTTCTTACTGTACTCGGTGTCTTTACGCTGCCCCCGCCCCCGCCCCCCGCCGACCCTCGTTGTTGCCTCCAACTGTTGCAGCATCAATTTCAACTTTTCAACTTTAATCATAATAAATTTGCGGCCTGGCCCAGACCCAGGGCTCCATTTCAAATCAACGAGGCACTTCCGCTGCCGCTGCTGCTGCTGCTGCCTCGTCCTCTGTTTCTGCCACTGCCACTGCCACTGCCACTGCCTCTGCATCTACCTCTGTCAGCGTCGCAGTCAGCGTCGCAGTTCGCTTTTCTTTAGCCAGACGCTCGCGCATATTCCCAAGATAATAAATTTATTAACAGGCAACGCGGCAGCTACAAAAACATCATCATTATCTGCAACGGACAGCGCTTACCTACCCCTACCCCACCCCTATCCCCACCCCTACCCCTACCCCTACCCCTACCCCTACCCCAACCCCAGCCATTTCATGCCAACTCCCGCTACACTCGCCACAACCCCGAAATGAATCAATTAAAACTGATTGAACTTCATAGATTTGTTTCATTTTTTTCTTGTTTTTTTTTTTTTCTTCACTTGCAACTGAAATTTGGGGTAATGCCGGATTCTGACTCGGATCCGGACCGCATCATCGTCATCATCATGTGGGAACTTGTTCGCACAGCATACGAACACACATTTATATATATATTTATATATATATACATACTCACAGAGAGACGCATGCCCCCATTTTCTTGGTGTGCCACAGGGATTACGAGTGTCATGTGTGTATTTGTGTGTGTGTGTGTGTGTTTCCATTACGGCGCCTGTTGAAATCGAAATCCCAATATCCGCATTAAAAGTCTTAAGGCCTAAGATGCAATCCTCTTTCTCTCTCTTTGTCTCTCTCTCTCTCTCTCTCTCGCTCTCTCGCTCTCTCTCTCTCCCTCTAGCTCTATCGATTTTACCCCTTGGCTCTAAAAGTGTTGCTGAAATGCTGGCTGGTAATTCCCAAATTCAAAGCGTGCACCCTTGTGAATAATGTGAATAATGCTGTTATTCATTGCATTTTGTTATAAATCTGTCAATTTGCAGAATTGTGCGTGCGCTTTGTGCATTCGACAGGGTCGTGGGCAGGGCGTCGGTGGCATGAGGGTGAACTGGTTAGTCGACTCGACACTTTGCCGTAGGACTCGACTCGATGCGAGTGAGAGGCTGAGACACACTCACATATACATTCGAGTGCATATTCGCATCCGCATCCGCATCCGCTGGGCGCACGCTTTTGGGCACCATAAAAAATCTGTTGCAAAATATAATTGTTGTTGTTGTTGTTGTTGCTGTTGATTTATAGACGCAATTGTGCCGAGGCGCAACTAATTTGCCCCGAGTGTTAAGCAGCATTGCGAAAAAGGGCGACGATAGCCCAAAAACTGAATAGTGCCAAATGAATGCGGACAGCAATTCACACGTGTATTCATCGCTGGCTGGATGAGTCTGTGTTCGTCGATAGTCAATAGTTAGTTGGAATTGAGTTCGATTCACAAATGAAATCGCTAATCAAGACCCAATCGAGTAACACTCATGAAACACTCAATTGCCCAAATGAGTGCTTTCACCCACTCGCAATGATGGCTGTGTGAATGTTTCGAATAACGTTTATTGGTTTACTTTTCTAGTCTACTTTAGAGCCGAGTTGTAAGTTGCACTACAACTCATCAAATCGCATCCACTAAATAGTCATTTGAGTGGCGCTCTATCGCTGTCTCTTTGCCGGCATTCATTCCATTCATTCAATTCCACATTGCATTCATTTCTTCTTAATTAAATATTCAATAATAAATTCCACACACACACACACACACACTCATACAATAATTGCTTTGCAGTGAGTGCATTCATACATTGAGTGCACACACAATGATCCTCTCATATTCAATTGCATTCATCTCACACATGCCACATGCCACATGCCAATGGCCAGATGTGAACATATATATATATGTGTGTGTGTCTGTGTGTGTGTGTGTGTGAGTGTGTGTGTGTGTGTGTGTGTGTGTGTGTGTGTGTGTGTGTGTGTGTGTATTCGCTGCCCAAAACTTTTCTCCTCATACCATGTCCATTGTGCATGGGATTCGTCTAGTTTAGCTGAAGTTGATCTGAAAACGATTTGTGCACTGTCGATTTAATAATAGCAGTACTTTTCACTCCCTCTCTCTCTCTCTTTATCTCTCTCTCTCTCTCTCTCTCTCTCTATATCCCTTGCTCTTTTCATTTTTGTTATATTTATTTTGGCCTTTTCCCTATCTGTCTTAACTCTTGGTGCTGTGTGGCAAAACTGGCAGAGCAACGCATTGGCCCTAAGCCGAGGCGCACTTGAAAATCGCTTAAGTGTTGCCAAATCACTCGTAACCAGCAGCAGCAACAGCAGCAGCAACAACAACAACAACAACAACAACAACAACGATAAGAATAACAACATCAACAAAACATTTTAAACATTTGGCTAATAAAGCAAAGGGAATAACCGAAGGACCAATCCAAAGAGCAATAACACAGCTGAAAGAGAGATGACTAGTCCAAAGAATTGTAGCCAAAGGAGGCAAAGCAGCAGCAGCAGCAGCAAATGAAATCAGAGCCACATCAAATGCCAAAGCAAAAATATGAAAACGGATTTCGAATGGATTTGAATGGACTCGAATGGAGCAGCTCTCCCAGCCAGTCGCCAGTCGCCAGTCAATGAAGAACACACACACACAGTCTGCATTTTTGTATATATAAATATATATATATATATATATATATATATATATATATATATGTATACATACATGTGGCCACATATGCAAGGAAATCGGGCATTAACATTCACTTAGCCATAATAAAAGAAATGAGCAAATGGCACACAACACAAAATGGCAAACATTTCAATTGCAATGCAAACAACAACGACGACAACAGCAACAACAGCAACAACAGCAACAGCAGCAGCAACAACAGCAGCAATAAAAAAATAAGAGTTGTTCAAATTTGTCAGTTGTTGTTGCTGTTTCTATTGTGGCTGTCGCATTTCAGCAACTTTTCCAGCTAAACTTGTATACTCTTTGGCAAGGGGGATCCTTTGAATTGAACGCAAATTTTAATCTCAGCCCCATAAAGTATAGACACGTGTTTATTAAACATAAATACATCAAATACATATATCCATATATATATATATATATATATATATGAATTAAGTAAGTTGTCAAGTAATGTGCCAAATACGAAAGTCAAATCAAAAATAATTGAATGGTTTTTTGGTACACGTTTCGGGACAAAGCTGGCTGACCAACAATCAGTTTCAATTAAACATATATATAATAATAAGAGCTGAGAAAGCTTACAACTGGCCAGCCAAGCCAATGTTCACGTTATGAGTGTATTCATGAGTGCATATTCATCGTGCCCCAAGCACCCGCTGGCTTCTTTATTCTTATACACACAATATATTTTTCGATTTGTCCTTTTTGGTTTTGTTTGGCAAATTCAACGCACAAGTTGCCAGTTTCGATAAGCAGCTCGAATACAGCTAGAAAAATTGAAACCGAATCTGGCAATGGAGATGGAGATGGAGCTGAAGCTGGAGTTGGAGTTGGAGTTGGCGACTCTACAGTCTTGTCTGGCCGGTGAGATTTAGTCATGCTGATTAAAATTGAATGATGGCCAGAAGGACAGCGACAGCAACGGCAACAGCGAGTGACATAGAAATTGCTTTGTATATAGCTATATAGCTGAAGCTAGCGCAGATCCGAAAAAACTGGCACAGCTTTTGGGGGGGTTGTGGGTGGGGACAGGGGTAGATAGCAACTGGGGGGTGACAGGATGCAGGGTGGCAAAAAGGGGGAACTTGGTATTGCGTTCAATTTGGTCTTGGTTTTGGGCTATGGCCGTCATGCCCTTCAACAATTACACACACACACACACACACACACACACAGGCCAACACACACACAAAAAATGAGAGAAAGAAAGAAACCTTAACCCACTGATGGCGTCCGGAACGAAGCCGGAGACATAACATAATAAATTTGCAGACAAGGCATCGCAAACGCTACCGGCACAGTGGCTCAAATTGTAGCCCATCTATTTTTTTGATATGCTTTCATTTAATTATATATCATACAATATCTATATATAAATAAATATATACTTGAGAAATGTTGCTTTTATTCTTCTATCTCTTCTTTCTTTCTTATATATATATCTTCTTTCTTATATATATCCATGTGTATAGTTCAATTAAAAAGCGATTCTAAGCGAACATTTCGTGTGTTCTGTGTTTGTTTGTCATATTCCCAATTCATTTTGCTTTTCCTGGCAATACAATTTTATTTATTAGTTTAAGTTTTTTTAAGTCTTAGCTTAGTGCAATTTCTGATGGTTATTTGCACACAACTGTTCCCAACTATTATTGAGAGGGTCGTTAGTTTTTAAACCCTTGCAAATAAATATATATTGGTTTGGCACCACTGTGCGCTGGCAAGGCGCCAAGAGCCGCACAGCGGAATGGGTGTTCGCTTGTACAAGGCTACATCGTGAATGGGTGGTGGGGGGTGGGGGGAAGGGGAAAGCGGACAATGGCAACCGTAGAGCAAAATAACACAAGGGTGGCTCAACGGTGGCTCAGCGTGTTTGGTGGTTGCTGTTGCTGCTGCTGTTGCTGCTGCTGCTGCTGTTGCTGTTGCTGTTGCTGTTGGCGTGACATTGTCAGCATTGGATTGGAATTGCGCCTGTTTTGGGGGTTGTCTGCAAATCACCCACCATTTGCAGTTGTTCTTGTTGTTGTGGTTTTCCAAACTGCGTCGTCTGCGGGCGCAACAAGAAAAAAATAAACTGTAGTAAATAATTCTTTAAAGATTTAGAGACACTTGGAGAACAGATGCGTTGCCAGCAATTGCAAATTTTTATGAGATATACACCAAAGCGGCGCACTCACACAAAGATAGACATTGAGAGAGAGAGAGAGAGAGAGGGTGAGTGGGTGGGTGGGTGGGTTAGTGGTTGGGTGGTTGGATGGGTGAGTGAGTGGATGGATGGGTGAGTGGGAGACGTCGACGCGTGCTTGACGCTGCTTTTTAGCTATTTTTGTTAGAGAAGCGTCGCCATAAGCGGGCCACATATCAAGATTAATTTTTTCCGAGATAATAAATTCAATGCAGATTAAATGGCAGACCATTAAATTATCGGCAGCAAACTCGACTCGAGATGCCAGCCAGCCGGAACGGAAAGAGACGACTGTGTGTGTGTGTGTGTGTGTGTGTGTGATCGGTTGCGTATTTTGATGGCGCAGTGTAATTATGCTTAAGCCTTAGCAAAATTATTCGCAAGTAAATCGACCATTAAAATCACTTAAGATACTTGCAGATAAAAGCAGCATAATAAAATAATTCCCAGTAAGTCTGGCACAGCCATAGGTTTATTACGATTTTACACTATGCAGCAGACTTGTATTAATATTATACATATTTTATATAGGCAATTAGACAGAGAAAAATCTTTATAATATTATTACTTTATTATTGCGCACTTAACTTGTGATGAGAAAGAAAAAATCTAAATAATTTGTGTGTAAATAAACTTAGAATTAGAGAGAAATCAATTGTAAATACTTCAGAAAGTATAGCAATCTGTACAGGAATACATAACTCAATTATGGTTCTAGAAACTAATCCAATTTAAAATTGAAAAGATTGCAAGCATTTGCAGCACTTTGTTGCCGGCAACGAGAAACCGTTTAATTGAGATCAGAATGCAACGCCGCCTGGCGGCCAAATCAGCAACTAATCTGAAATGAACCGAATCGAACCGAACCAAATGGCAAAATGGTCAAATTGTTAAGGGCCGGCCAACAGCAGTACGCAGCGCAGACACATCAATTACGGGCCAAGTTCACAATTCTCTTCCTCAATTTTCCCCCTGACCCCTCCTCTGATTTTGGGGCAGTTGCAGTCAAACGGCTGTGAAAGCAGTGTGTGTGTGTGTGTCTGTGTGTGTGTGTGTGTGTGTGTGTGTGTGTGTGTGTGTGTGTGTGTGTGTGTTGGTATTTTTTGTGTCGTTTGTAGTTTGTCGTTTGTCGCCTCTGGCAAAAAACAACAAAGGCAACAGAAAAGCGACAAAGCAAACAATGCAAATGCAAACGACAGCAGCAACAACAACAGGAACAGCAACAACAACCAGAACGCGATAAGCTTAAAAATAAAAACGTCAACGAAAATACAAACAAACAGAGTGTGGCAGCCAGCCTGCCCCCAAAACCTCCGCCGCCCTTGCCACCTGCCTTGACACCCTTTGCTTATTCTCTTTCCATTCGATTGCAATTTGGCACATCAATCAGGCAACGTGGAAAAGCATCTCAAAGTCAATTTTTTTGTTTTGTTTTTTGGCAAACAAACAAAACGATTGACGAGAATTCGTCAAACAGTCGGTGGCATTGGCAACGTTACAGCCGCAGCTGCCGCAGCCAACTTTGCTTAATCAACGCTTGATGGCAAAATGTCAAATGGCCGCCTGATTGGAAAGCCGCGTGCGAAACGCGCGCAAAACGCGCCAGCTTTTAATGAGATGAGTTTTGCACCATTGACAAGCGGCTGGCTGTGTGTGTGTGCGCGTGTATGTGTGTGTGTGTGTGTGTGTTTGTGGGTAGTAGAGTATAGCTGACCAACGTAAACCGCACAATCAGTTTCCGTTTCCGCTGCAGCCACACAACTGGCAGCCATTTTGCTGCTGCCTGGCTAATAAAACAGTAAAGCGACAAACTCTTTTTGCCAGTTTATTGTTGTTGTATTTTTTCATTTCATTTGGACTTTTAGGCGGCCGCCGATGCAATGCGCCACGTTTGCTTCATTAACTGTGCAAGTAAGCCAGCAGTGGCAACAACAACAACAACAGCAAAAACAAATAAATCTGAATTGACCAAGAGAAATGCTTTCAACTTTAAATGCTGCCATTTCAAATTTAAAGCCATGCACAGATATTTATTCTATATTTTAAATAGCTTTAATTGAATCTTTCCTTCTCTTTTTCCATTGTTTTCTTTGTTTGCAAAATGCTATTTTGCTTGGCTGTAACTTAATATAGCCAACTTGGCCAACTTGCTAGTTGCTGGTTGTAAGCATCAAAAGAGTTGCCACAGTTGTAGTTGTGTTGCTCATTGTTGTTGCTGTTGTTGTTCTTGTTGTTGTTGTTGTTGCTGTTGCTGTTGTTGTTTTTGTTGGTGCTTCACACCTATATTTGTGCAAGTGCTTTTGTTTGGACTGCTTTTCGTTTCGCTGTTGAATATAAACAACAGCAGCGATGCGAGTGAAACAACCAACAACAGTGCAACAACAATATGTATATGTGTGTGTGTGTGTGTGTGTGAGTGTTGGTGCTTGCCTGGGTTTGGCACAGAGCGCATTCCATGCTGACAATGGTGGTATCCGTAGAAGCACAGCCAACCCCCGCCCCCCCTCACAACGCGTGCTGAGCTGCAACTCGGACTCGGGTTGGTTTTGGCAAGTGGACAGCCCGCTGTGGCGCCAATTTATGAGCTGTCAGAATTTCGCACTACTCCAAAATGGCCAGCGCCTTGAAAGCTAGCCCAGAACACCTTCGTGCTGACCAAAGAACTGTTGTCTACATCTGGCCCCAAAAAGTAGGCAACGCGTTGCTTTATTTGTTTACTATTGCCACATAACAATAAATAATATCATTATATAATATCAGCTGCTTAGTCATAAATATTGTTTTTGTTATTGCTGGCTCTAGATCTATATATATATATATATATATGTATATGTAAATTTGCATCTAAAGTGATGCAATCACCCAAGTTGTGCACAAGAAATATTTGTTTATAATTATTTTCCTATTTAAGTTGAGGGAAAATGCGAAAGCAACACATTTTATATAGTCTGCTTAGAGCCGAACTGAAGCATAATTGTTGGCAAATTGACCATCATTTGTCAACTTCTTACATCCTATATATATATATGTGTATATATATATATATATACATTGTTTGCATTACAAATTCATAATTTCTAAAGCCTTCCGAATCAAAGGCAAACACAAAGAGTACAAAATCTATGCAGCTGCTGCCTTCTTTTCATTGTCTTGTTTGTTGCCATGGACAGCGCTGTGTGTCCTTTTTTTATGTGAGCACGTCACATGTGCCCCTCAATCACCAACCGCCCTCCCTCAACCCCCAACCCCCTCACCACCACCCGCTTCACTCCCTGCATGACTTGGTTTAAGGTTCAATGACGCTTTTTGACGGTTTTTGACTTTTGGCTCTGTTGTTGTTGTTGCTGTTGCTGTTGCTGTTGCTCTTGTCACTTTTATATTTATATTGACGCTTATATTTCTATATACATACAGATATGTGTGTGTGTGTGTGTGTGTTGAACTGTCTGCGTTGTCTGGCCAGTCGACGAGCCGCAAACATATCCAAGAGCCAGCCTTGGCCAGTCCTCTGTTTGGCATCATCCCGTGTCCATTGTTTGGGGCATCCAGCTGACAGCTGTGTCCAGATGCGTGGGTTAAGGCGGAAGCGGAGCTGCGCCCCACTCATTCAGTCAGTCAATCAGTCAATCAGTCAATCATGCAGCCATTCAATTTATCGTTGACTTAACTTTTTGATGGTTACAAAATTAAATTTATGAAGCACCCTCAACCCGACGAAAAAAATAAAAAAATAAATAAAATAAAAATCGAAGCGAAGCGAAGCGATGGCAAAAATTCGAGCAACCAAAAAAGCAGCTGTTCGCATTTAGTTGCTCGACTTGCCGATGCCCTGTAAATTTAACATTATTGTCACTCGCTTGAGTTATTTCTTTATTAATTAAGTGCCGCAAACACGCCTAGTTTTCGGACAGTGTATGAACAATAATTGTTCTTACTCCTGAATATTTTGCAGAGCTATTATATTATTTTAGCTGTCAGAAATGTCTTCTTTTTTTAAAGGTTGATGGGTATTTTGGGCTTTAACCTTTTTGTGTTGGCAACGCAATATTCATTGCTATTCATACACACATTACACACACTCACACACACATCCATCAGCAACAGCAGCTGTCCACTCCTTGCCCCTTTTTCCCCGGCAAACCTTGGACTACGCCTCTGCCACTGCCACTGCCACTGCCACTGTCACTGTCACTGCCTCTGTATCTGCTGTCGCTAGTCCCTCAGTCAGCGTCAGAGTCGGAGTCAGAGTGTTATCTTTGCGGTCGCATCTATAATGGGTTTTGTCACGTCGCAGACGCGTCTGCCATATCAGCCCCTCCTCCGCTCCTCCGCTCCTCTACAACTACGTCACCTACCTACCTGCCCTGATCTTCTCTGCTGTCCATTCTCACTCTCTCTCTCTCTCTCTCTCTCTCTCTCGCTCGCTCTCTCTCTGTCTCTGTCTGTCTATTTGTCCCTTGTGTGTCTGTGTGCTGAGGCATGAAAAACGCACGTCGACATCAATAAACTTAAAACAAAAAGCTGCCTGCCAACAGGAGTAGGGGATTCACTCTGTGTGTGTGTGTGTGTGTTTGTATGAAGAGCACCTTTTGCAACACACACATGTGTGTGTGTGTGTTTGTGTTGTGTTTGTTGTTGTTGCTGTCAAACATTTGCCTGGTGCTTAAGCCGCTTTTAGTAGAATAACGCAGCTCGTCTATATCCGCTTAATAACTTTGGCGCCAAATGTCAAGCGCTGTCCCTGTGTCCTTGTGTGTCTGTGTCTGTGTGTGTGTGTCTATGAGTGTGTGTCTGTGTGTGTGTGTCTATGAGTGTGTGTGTCTGTGTATGGGTGCGTGTTTGTGGCTGGCAAGTGTATCAAATTCACAGCTATTGACTTTTCACAAATTTTCCAACGTAATTGTTAAAGCTTGCAATGCGGTCAAGTGTGTGTGTGTGTGTGTGTGTGTGCGTGGACACCAAGACAACAAAGGGGTTGCCAAGGAGGAGTCGATGTGGTGGGGGGGATTGGAGTATTGCATAGAATTTGTTGATGAACTTTGCATCCATTGCTGGCCAGACACCCAATAAAATTATATTGTACATGCATGCAGCAATAAATAAATTAGAACAAGGTGTCCACACAAGCATTTGAGAGCTCCACAAGCAGAGAGACAGCGAATGAGAGAGAGAGAGAGAGAGAGAGAGGGAGATGGGAGAATGGGAAATGGGAAATGAAGTGCGGCCAAAAATTGTGTGTCTTTTCATAATAAAGTGAATCATTCCTGTGCTTACAGGGGAGGGGTTGAAAAAAATGATAGGGGGTGGGTTGGTATGGGAGGGGTGGGGGGGGGGTGGTGCCTTACTAACTGTGTTGCCTGCGTTGGCAGTCAGATGCAATTTATTGATAATCTGTATGTGGCTGCAGGGCAGCTGTTGTAACAGAAGAACAAGCAGACGCAGAAGCAACTGCATGCGACCTTAAAGCAGTTATTTAACGTTATGCACATATATATATATATATATATACACACCTATATACACCCCGATACTTATATATACAGGCAGTGCAGTGGGCAGTGCGCCAACAACAACAACAACAACAGCAGCAACAACAATAAATGCAACCAGAAACCGTTTGGCAATTTGTAGCGACAATTTTGGCAACATTTTGCTGACCAGACGGCAGAGCTGGAGAGGCAGCTGGAGAGAGAGAGAGAGGGGGAGGGGGGGGGGGGGGGAGGGGGAGAATTCTGGTTAAAATGTACACATTTTGAACAGATTTGGCCAAGCAGCAAAAACTTACATATTTTCAACAGATTTCTCAGAATGCCTCACGCCCCCTCCCCTCTCTCTCTCTCTCTCTCCCTCTCTCTCTGTCTCTCTGTTCTCACGAAAAGTGAATAAAAACCAAAAATGGCTATTAAATGTTTCACTAGGCTGGGAAGTAATTATTTGCTAATAGTGGCATTGAAAGCAGCAAATATTTCACTTTTCTGTTCAACCAAAAAATATTCCAGTATATTTTGGTAATCTCTCGAAATGTCAACTAAATAATGCTTAGCGAATGATCATCAAAAATGTGTATTGTGAAACTGAACTATTTTGAATAAAAGTGTGAACTGAAATGTTGCACTTGCAACATTTCCACATATCACATTCCTATGTTCTCAGCTTGTATTATTGCCACTCTTTTCATACTGCTCATATTTATATATATATATATATATATTGTATATTTAATGTTTATATCACAATTTCAATGGTTTCTGTGGCTCTCTGTGTCTGCTTGCAGGAATACAATTCAAAGACTGCCTCATGCCATGCCATCCACTACTATCAGCCACATCCGCATTCGTATCCGCATTCACACCAGCGATACCAGCAGCAACCAACACTGAAGCACAGCAGCAACTATTGCAGCAGCAGCAGCAGCAGCAGCAGTAGCAGCAACTGCAGCACTAGCAGCAGCACAAGCAGCGGCAACTGCAACAACCACATTTGTAGCCACAAACAGCAACAGCAACAGCAACAGAAGCAGAAGCAACAAAAGCAACAAAAACAACAAAAGCAACAAAAGCAGCAAAAGCAAACAAGGCAACGCTACGGTCACACTGGCCGCAGTCGCCATTATAAGTACGATGCCATCGAGGAGTGTTGCCGTCCAATCTATAACGAGCATTACGGTTCCCTGGCGGAGATGTTGTGAGTGCGGATCACAAACTGGTGGCCATTGGACCGAATCGCAAGGTACCTACAACAACAGACTACAGGCTACAAGGTGTTGTACTCCATTGCGGAAGACGGAAACGAGACCGATAAGGAGACAGACCTGCACACGCATACCAAGACAGAGACGGAGACGGAAACAGGCACAGAGACGGAGACGGAGACAGAGACGGAGACAGAGACAGAGACAGAGGCGGATATAGTTACGGATACGGATTAAGTTTTAATGTTTGCATACCCAAAATGGTAGCTTCTTCATCTTCTCTTAAGCATGAACTGGACAGAAAACATATATAGTAAATTTGCTAGATATCCAGTAGATATCTAAATAATACAAAAAAAAAAGAAAAACAGATTAAAAAGCAGAAAACAAAAAACGATTACTGATTAACGATAAACGATAAACGATAAACGATTTGAGTGTTGAATGTATTTACGAATAGATATATGTGTGTAATAATACGATATACCTATGCATACACATACCATATAGATGTTTATGCAAATTGAGCAAACTTTACCAGCACAGAGCATAATGTTAGATATATATATTCAAAATATATGTATTAATCATTGATATCTGGCACAAATGGGCGCACGCTATAAATGTTAGGCATACGTCATATATATATATATATACATATATATATATATATACTTATAATGCATAGAATTTAAATACTGCACACACACACACACACACACACAGACATACACACATACGCGTATTTATTCATGTACATAAGCAATTGATATCCATATTATTAATAAAACAATATATGTGAAATGCATATTTTTTTGTGTGTCCCTCTAGAATAAGAATTGAGAATTGTTGTTTTTTTTTTTATATATAATAATAAAATAGATATATGTATGTAGAACTAGCCTGGCCTGGCCTGGCCAAGAAATTGTATAATCTAAGCACATTTATTTGAAAAATAAAAACAGATATGTAAAACTAAAAATTAACAACAAAAAAATAACACAAAATATGGCAAAAATTATCAATATATGCATAAAAATCTATAAACTTAAATATAAATATATTTAAATAACTATATATATATATATATATATATACATAATTATATATATATACATATATATATATACATACAATTTTTTTATTTATAAACTAGCAATGCTTGTAAATAGAGATAAAGTATATTGATGGAAAACGCCGCTGGCAACATTTTAATAATAAAATAAAAAAATCATATATATTAAAAGTTTTTTTTTTTAATATATACATTATTATTATATACATACATAATTCTTAGTAAAACTTTAGCTCTGAGTGTTAAACAACTGTAAATAAATTGGACACGTTACAAATCTAATTGAGGCACAGAAAAAAAATGAAAATAATAATATTTAAAAAGCAGAAGCGGCAAAACATAGAGAGAGAGGGAGGGGGTCAACCAGAAGGTAAATTGAAAGTAATGCAAATTATTAGTATTTGTCAATGGCTGTCAACTTGAACTGTATTCGAGTAAAGAGCAAAAAGCAGAAAGCATCTACTTATGCGATAGAGAGAAAATAAATGAATTAAATTAAAGAGAAATCTACACACAATAACACACATACTACACACACACACACACACACACACATACATACATACATACATACTCGCACATGCATACACACATATATGTCTAGCTACTTTGTGTATGTAGTTGTGCTATTTGACAGAGGGACAGACTGTCTGTCCGACCGTCGGACAGTTGTCAAGTTCTTCACTTACTTATTGAAAAATGTGTCTTACAAAAAATGCATACAAATATATAAATATATATATATATATATACATATATATATGTATACACGATGGATTTAATAACAGACATTAATGGAACATTGTAAAGCTGTCATTATTGTAAACGTGCATAATGCATTTCTCTACTACACACAAACCCAGCCCACCCCACCCCACCCCACCCCCCAACTTCCCTACATGTGGTGCAACTAACAGAACTTAAGGAAACAACAACATAAACATCAATACAAAATCCAAGCAAAAAAGAATGAAACAAAAACAAAAAAACAAAACAAAACAAAGCAAAAAAAAAACAATGAAATGATAAGCTTCTTGATGTTTAAATTAAAGTGAATGCGAATTGAAAACTAAAAGTGATTGTCAATTCGCTTTCGCCACAATATCGCCAAAAAAAAAAAACAAAACTAAACAAAAAAAATATAACTGTATTTGTCATTGCGCCAGGAAGCATGCTATGCAAAAGTTCAGTGCAGAGAAACAAAACAAAATAAAACAAAACAAAAGAAAAGAAAACAAGCTAAAACATATGTAATAAAACATTTAAAATTAAATTGTAGCAATGCAAAAGCAAAATACAAACCAAAAGAGACACACAAAACAGAGAGAAGACAAACAGAGACGGGGAGACAAAAGCAGAGTAACACTGGGGTGGGTGACAAGAGTGGGACAATTTTATCATTCGTCATTATCACTCTTGGCACCCACGCACACACACACATACACACACACACACACACACACACACACACACACACACACACACACAGAGTCACACAAGTATATAAAATTTTAAATTCTCAACTGCACTTCGCAGAGTTTTAAATGTCTACATAACGTAAAGCATAAAAACGAATATAAAAAAAATGAAAAAAAAAAACAAATGAAAACAAAATCGAAATGAAATGCATAAAATATTGGATTTAAAAATAATAAGAAAAAACAGCATAACTATTCAAATACCAGAACTTTTAACAAAATTAAAAAAAAAAAAGAGAGGTATCACATTTAGCACAAAACAGAACAGAAAACTGCAACACACACACACACAACACACACACACACTACACACACACACACACACACACACACACACCTACACACAATTTGACAGCTGCTTGCGTTCAAAGTTTTGTGAGCTCATTTTGCTATGCTATAAATACTATAATTACTATATATAATTACAATGTGTTCGTCCTTTTGCTCTTTGTATTATTTGTCAACGCAATTTACTTTAATATAATTATATTTTATTTTGTTTTTTCATACAAAAAAAGCTTAAAATGTGATATTTTATAAAACTATAAACCACAAGAGAGCGCAGAGATAGCAATGTGCACTCAAAGTGCCGCCCGAAATCAGCAGAGAAAGCGAAAACGAAACCGAAACCGGAACCGTTAAATGAAT
This sequence comes from Drosophila silvestris, assembly GCA_035043445.1. Lineage (NCBI taxonomy): Eukaryota > Metazoa > Arthropoda > Insecta > Diptera > Drosophilidae > Drosophila > Drosophila silvestris. Next base: position 3,007,698 of record JAWNMZ010000029.1, read on the forward strand.
ACAAAACCGTCAGAGCAAAACAAACAAACAAAAGAAAAAAATAAAATTAAAAATTATAAAAAGAAAACAAACAAAAACAAAAACAAAAACAAAAAAAAAAGAAACACTCACACACACCTGCAACAACTTGAAAATAGGCATTATTGAATAAAAACGTTCTCGAACGGAACGTTTGCGGATTATTGTCATTAAATTATGATTATTATTGTATAATTTAAGTAAACCAACTGTAAGTAACGTTATGCATATTAATTATTAATGATACGAAAGAAAAAAAACAAACAACAAAACTAAAAACGTTTTAAAACTATAATTAATTTAATGAGAAATTCAACACAAAAACGAAAAACGCAGAAAAATTAATAAAGATTTCAAATGCAAAACAAATCACTGCCTGCGTTTTAATTTTACCTTGGCTAGTTGGGATAGCTTTCCTTTCGAAAGGCCTCTTCCATAATCGCAATAATAATAACAGTAATAGCAAAAGTGACAGCAGCAGTAACAGTAACAGTCACTGTAACTGCTTCTGTTATCTGAAGCTGTTGAAGACGTTCCACAAACGCGTTGTGGAACGCAACATGCTATGCATCGAACATGTTGTGCGGCATACTTTTTGGCTGCGTTGAGTATTACAGGTGGCCGTTTAACGCGGCATACTTTCAGGCGGCACTCTCGCATCACAGTCAGAGCTTAAGTGCGATTATCCTCTTGTCGTATTAAGTCTGCCGCTGGTCAATACCATTGCAGCTTTGTCTGCAACTGCGCCCGATAATTCTCCTGGATGACGAGCTATAATGTGAACCTTCAAATTGCAAAATCTATATTATTGGCGCTTCATACACTGCGACCTAGTTAGATCTTCTGAGCCCAGAGCCTATAGCTGTTTCATCAGCCCATCAGCCTTGCACGAATTCAAGAGTTTTAAGGACATGTTTGCTCAGACGATGCAAGACGTTAGGATGTGCTTAAAGGATTGCTCCGCATTGACAAACAGAATCGGCAGATTCCGCTATTCCCACAATTAGTCTATCTGTCTCTTGACAGATGAGTCTGTTCTAAGTCGGTTCTTTCTCATGAAAGGTTTTTGCTTAGATTGTTTTTGATTGTAGCTGCCCAAGAGACAAACTTGGTGTCTCTGAATAATCGAAAGGATCTGTTGTACAGCTTACAAGTAGTGACCAGTTTGAGCAGCAAGCGAATATCGAAATCGATCCAAAAGATGCACTCGATTTGTGATCCAAGTGCAAATTGCTATTAGTTTTGCTTGTTGCACTTTTCCGTTGTGCAATTAAATGGCTTGCATTTAATATTTTGTGAATGATTATTTAAATTGTTAGAGCTGTCAATTTAACGCCTGAGTAGCTTCACAGCTGAACGGCATGTTGAGCTGCTGCCAGTTGAGAGACTTGCCTGCCTGGCTGACTGCTCGACTGGCTGTCTGGTTGCCTGGCTGCCTGTCCAGCTGGAAAATCCACTCGGCAGCTTAGGAATGAGGTTCAGACTTTCCGGCAGCTTTGACTCATTGTCTGCCGCCGTTGAACTGCCCCTTTCCATTCATCTTCGACTACTTTCTGCATATTATGATTATGAGGATCCTTATTATTGTACATACATTTATGAGCATATATATATAAATATATATATAATTTTATTTTATTTCATTTTTTATTACTTACCCAATTCATTTGTTGAGCAACTGTTTTCCTTTAATGTTCTAATGGGTTGCTCTTAACAAGGAGAGCTGGAACGTCTATCAAATTCCTTCAAATGCACTTGAGATTAAAATTAATTTGTATAAAATATGTTGTTTGAAAATTTTAAGTTTCATCACAGATTATCTTTATTTGTTTTGGTGCCGCAGCGGTTTGACAGATGGGCCATTCACTTGAATAGGCACGGAGTCTACACACACACACAGACACACACACATATATATATATATATATACGAAGAGTATTATTATTTGCACTATGTCATATTTTGGGCTGACTATCAATTCGGTCATTCAGTTTTCCGCTTGTCTGATAATAAACGTCGGATTTTACACTTTAAATGCAGCCATAAAATATCAAAATCGTTTGTGCCATTGCACAACTTAAAGCTTCAGAGAATTGCCTCCTTTTTGATGTTGTTGTTTTCTGTTTTCTGTTTAATTTTTTTTTCCAGTTTTTATAGTGTATGTGTGTGTGTGTGTGTGTGTGTGGTGTTGGTGTTGGTGTTGGAGGCGCTGCGGGCTCGTTGTTTGTAGTATCTGTAAAGCAATTAATAATAATTGGCCCTAAAAACCCCTTTTCACTCTATGTCAAATGGGTGTGTGTGTGTGTGTGTGTGTGTGTGTGGGTGTGTTTAATAACAAGCAGCACAGTTAGCGCTTTAGATACAACAAACAAGGGTTCCTCCCAAAGGGTTGGGCAACGGCTGCTTTTTTGGGAGCTGGGGATTTGGGGTGGAGCACTAAAGTTGGTGCTGCAGCGATGGCTATTTGCAAATATTTACAACATCCGCTGCCCGGGCTACACAAACAGAAACACACACACACGCCACACACACACACACACACACACCACACTCGCACACACACTGTAATTTCTCTGCGCGCGTTGGCAAATAAAAGTTCGGAAATGCGATTATCTTGATGAATTGGAATTTGAATTTTAATTCTCGCTTTTGACCAACATAAACCGATAAAGATAAAGCGCTACGGAGCTACAGCGCTACAGATACAGATACAGATACAAATATACGCAACCCACGCAATTGGTAGTGACACCTAAACGCAACCAAATCCGAGCCGAATCCACTCAGCCACCCAGCTAACCAACGAACCAAGCCACCCCCTGCAATGGGTATACATATACATACACATATACATATACACATACATATATATCGCCCTCCAGGCAATTGGCCACCATTTGTTTACCAAAAGTTCTCGCATTTAGCATTTAAATTTGCTGGCGCACATCCAGCGAGCAATTTTGTAGCGGCTGGATGGGATTTTTGATGTGGATTCGGTTGCATTCGCTGCTGGCTCTGCTCTTCCAGCATCCATCGTGGCACTCATCGTCGACGTCATCGGCATCGGCATCGAGTGACTCGACGGGGTGTTCATATCTGTTGTAATTGCAGAAAGCTCGTCGGTTTAGGGCCGTTCCATCTATATCTGTATCTGTATCTGCAGCTATATACAGAGTTAGCTGTATCTGTGTCACTGACGACAATTCTCAAAAGCATAAAAGTCAATTTTGTCGCATGGCCCACGGAGACGACGGTAGCCGCCAGTTACCAGTTGGCCAGCCACCAGCTAGCAGCTGCCAGTTTTGTTGTATTTCCCAAAGTAGCCGCGGGGCAGGTGGCAACGAGTCAGGTAATTGGCTTTGCCGCATCCGTATCCGTATCTCCAGCATATGCTTGTCATTTTTAGATACCCACTGGCTTTCGCACATGCGTAAGCATGCCTCATGACATCTCTGCAACCCCAACCCCAGCCCCAGCCCCAGCCCCAGCCCCCCGCTCCGCCGACATCGGGGCCTAGCCCATCTGTATCGCTTACCCAGAGCTGATCCCCAGATTGCTGCACCTGAAATGCTGGAGGCAAACAGAAAACAGCCAACAAGGAGCAACCAACCGAAACCGGTACAATGAAACACGGGTATTTGAAGGCTACACTCCAACAATTCAATCCTAAACTATCCTAAAACTGATTAAACTCTAGCGCCAAACAATGAGTCAAAGATTTCAAATCACATAGCATTTATTCAATATATTGCTGAATCTATAAAAACCAATGTCTCTCAATAATTCATTAAATTCATAACTATTTAGTAAAATGCTATTTTTTATTTAAATATACTTTTATGCCAAAAATGTAGAAATAAATATGAAATTGTTGGAAATTTCAGAAATGTATTTTGATATTCGTGACGAATATGTTCTGGGTCGTATTTCTATGACATATTTGCTCCTCAGTGTAGGCTTTGAGTGGGCTCTGTGAAGTGGTTGTCACAGTCACAATCACAGTTACAGTCGCCATCACAATCACTGTTTCATTTCGCGTTACACAACGCCCTCAATGAACTGTCCACTTCAGTTGGAGACATTTATGGAATGCATGTGAAACAGGGGGCTTCTGGCCTAAGGAGCCCCTCAGTTGGATTGCTTGGCAACTTTTTGCTGCACTCAATGCAAATATGTGTGTAGCACAAAAGCACAAAAGATGCCCCGCTCGAAAAGAATTTCCCTGCCGGATAACGCACATTTCTCAAACAATATGCAAATGTTTGTCAATTAACCCACAACAAATGAATTGATTCAAGTCGGCTTAGTTTAACTCTGGGAACTCAATACAAATAAGCCATTAGCTTCTATGTTATTTGCTGTGTGTGCTTTTTAATTGAATCTGCTGATATCTGACAAGTTAACGATTGCATAAATCTAATTTCCGAGCTTAGCAAAACACAGATGATTTATTCCCACTCTGAGCTTTGCTGTTTGACCATTTATTGATTTACTTATTTATTTATTTATTTGTTTGTTTGATTCAATTATATTTAACATAAAATTTTAAATTAAATTTATATTAAAATATAAGAAATTTTTATAAGATTTTTGGGATTATTTGAATGCAAAATGGACCAAATCAGACCAAAAAAAATTGAGGGAGAAGTTATTCACGAGACAGAACATTTAAAATGGAGTACTTAATTATAGAAATGGTGGACTCTAATAGAGTCCATTGTAATCATTGCAGAGTACTCGAAACGGTTCATCTGTGTCTATATATATATTATATATACAGCCACTTAAGCTGCCGGCTCTGTTTAGATTAAAGAAATTATGCACAGCAATATAAAATACATAATAATAAACCGAAACAGTTGTAAAGGGAATAAATACTTCAGCACACATACAGTTCAACTATATTTCATCATTAATTCTAAATGAGCATGAGAATGCACATACATATTCATGTACTTACATACATACATACATATCTATGTATAAATTATTTAGCATTTGGGCAGCTTAGGCCAAGTCTTTTTTAAGAGGGTTTCTTGAAAGGGGTTTCTAATCGAAGTGTGTGGCTCATTCGGGGCTTCTAACTAACTTGTGTGGCAAACACACAAGCAGTGTCCAATTTGTCCTACCACTATTTCTCTGTCTCTGTCTCTCTCTTGCGCTGCATTTGTCTCTTTCACTTAATGAGGCACATATACGAGCTGATGGCTGATGACCGTCGCCCACTTGCCAAAGTATTTATTGCTCGGTTTTTACAACTTTGATGGCTCGGTCTTGAGGTGGTTGGGGTGGTTGGGTGGTGGGGCTGCTGTGGGTGACGTGGGTCGCTAATAGGATTCGCTCTGTTTATGTGCATGCTAATTAGAGACAAAAACACATTTTTGCTGCCTTTGGTTAATTGATGAAGTGAAAAAGCCGCCAGGCTTCCGCACCACAAAAACGACAAACAGCAGCAACAAACAACGGGAAAAGGCGGTACAACAACAACAAAATAAATAAAAATAAAAAATTATAACAAAATAAGGAAATACTAAAAATAACGTAGTAAAAGTTATCGGGCAAATGACACTCCCAGTTCCAGTGGCAGTGCCAGGCACCAGCACCAGCACCAGCAGCAGCAGCAGCGCCAGTCTCAGTTTCAGCTCCCCTCCTTTGGCAGCGAGTCCCATTTTTGGAGTATGCAAATGAGCTGAAGCCGGCAACAATGATAAATATCGTTTTAAATGACAAACAGGCAAAGATGTGCCAGGGCAATAATAAACCTGCAAAATTAATTGCTTTCAACCGCAAGTCGGGCAAAACTGGCCTGAAACTCGGGCTGGGCCTCAAAGTCAACAAAAGCATAGGAAACAAACACAACGAAAAGCGGCAAAAAATAGCAAACAAAACCAGGAGAAAACTTTCCCATGGGTTTGTCAAACATTGTATACCCTAGTCCTGGAACATAACTGTTGCTCAGACATATCATTCCTCTTCCACTCCACTAATTCTAGTCAAATACAAACTGGCTTGTCAATTTCCTGTCAGCATATAAATATTACATTTAGTTAGTTCTTTTATTTCAATTATGGCATTAATAATAATAAGTTGTTGCATAACAAGAAATTTCTTTTAAATTGTTTTAATTACATTTTTGTTTTATGCATGGCCAATTTAGCATATCCTTTCGCAAAGTGTATACAAAAAGTGGCAGGCTGGCAACCAGGCTGGGGCTTGGACTGGGGGCCCTGCTTTGGCTAAAATGAAATTAGTTGGAAACATGTCGCCTCATTAGCGCAGAGCAAAAGTAAATCTGCAAGAAATTAATGAGCGAACAATGAGCGGCCAACGCATCAAGCCGACTTTCTCGACTATATATCCCATTCTCTCTCTCGCTCTCACACTCTCTCTATCCCACTCATTTGCACTGTTAGGCTACGCTTTTAGTTAGCCTGCAGAGTTGACAGGTAATTGCGCTGCTAATTGGTTGCATCAACATCTTTTGTGCCTCTCCCGATGCCCTGTCACCTGTTAGGTTGCAATGCCAACTTCAGCTTTTGTTGCATGTCTGTTTATGATTTTATTTACAAAGTTATTCGCCCAACATTTACGACAATAGAATTATCAGCATGGCACAACTTGGTTGATATAGTAGTTGACATAGGAATAATCTGCCGACTCTTAACATTTGTAATGCAATTTTGAGGAGCTGAACAATGAGTATATTTTGGAATTCGAATAACATCTTATTGTCTACATAAACTGTACAAAAACACATAACGCTTGAGCAAAGACTGTATGATTTTAGTTACAACACGTCTCTTAGTCTCAGCTCCAATTTGATTTCAGTTTTGAGCTGTCAGTTTTGGCTGCCATTTGGCAATTTGGCTCTTTTTTTTTTGGCGAAGGAACACAATTGCCGCTGCATTGATTTTTGCTATGCTGCCTCCCAAGTCAATGTCATTGACCACACGTACAACAAAGGGGCGTTGCAATGGTCTAGTGGTTAGTTGGTGTTGGTGTGTGAGGGGAGGGGGAGGGGCGGGGAGTGGCTGCTTGCGCTAGGGTAATGTCGAGTGGTCGGGGCAGGGGCAGTGCGGGGAACAACCACCAAAAGTAATCATCGCAAACGTTGTCGTTGAACTTATTTTTGGGTGGAATTGCGGTGGGTTGTGCTGCTCTTTGGATGGGGGTGGCGGGCGGCTGCTGGCGTCCAACTGTGAAGTAGAACTATGACGGCCTTTGGCCTCCAGCTGCCCGAAGTCCAGAAGCCACTGAAGCAGCAGACGCAGTAACAGCGGCAGCAGCAGCAGCAGCAGCAAGCAGCTAGCAGCAGCGAATGCGATTAACGTTTCAATATGCGACAGTTGCACCGTGGAAATGGCCAAGGAAGAAACTGTGGCTGAACTTCTACTTGCTCTTGGCAATGTCAATGGCAACGGCACTGGCAACAAAAAAAAAAAAAAGAGAAAAGAGAAAGAGAAAAGGAATATAACCAACTATTCTCCACGATGGCACCCATCCTCCCCGCTGCGTGGCTGAAGACCGCTTGTGGATTTGTATTTTTGTTCATTGCGGCGATTGCATTCATGGCGAATAAAGCCAGGCTAAGCTGCAGCAGCAGCAGCAACAGCAGCAGCAGTTGACTAGAAACTCTGAACTAACTAAAACCCCTCCGCTCAGCCAGTTGTAGTTATGCGGGGATAAAAGGTCATTATATGGATGTGCATATATATATATATATATATACATATATATATATATGTATGTATATATATACAAAAAATAAGAAGAAAAACTTGACACATAAAGGAGCATAAATTCAACAGACAGCGAATTGCACTTTTCAGCACGCAGGGGTGTCAAGACATGTCCGAGTGGGGGCGTGGGTGTGCTGATGTGGCGCCATCTATTGTGCGCAACGGTCTAACTGAAGCGTTATAATAATAATAAGCCGTTGCATGCTGACGTCGATGTAGCGGCTTACGTAACACTGATTGCGTTCACAGTATTAGCTCTTACGTCACGTAACAGCACAACACATGCATTACGCTACGTTGCGTTGAGCAACACCCGTCAGCAGCAGCTTGAAAGCTATCGTTTCCGCTTCATAATCTCGCCACCCAAGACGCCAACTGATCCCCACTCTTTGCCAGCCTTCGATTGCCTTTTATGTTTGCTTATTGCGCTTAAATTTGTGGTCAGCACAAATATTTCGAATGACTGCGAAATCATTGATTAATAAAAATTAAAACCAAAAAAGTCGATTCAATTTTGACAAACTGGACAATCTGCGAAGAGTAGCCAAGAATTATTATTGGGCAGTCTTAAAAGTGAGGCAATATTTGCAGAGTTGATCGAAAATCGGTATTCAAATAGAGTTTTCCATCGTTTCCCGTGAGACGAGTCAGAGCCATGTCTGCATCGCTGCGATTGCGCATGCTGATCAGTAATATATGCATATAGAATATATATTTATATATATATTATATACTATAACACCTTGAAAGGTACGCTTGCATATTGCATATTTGGCTGTTAAAAGGAGCTTGTTTTACTTTTCACATCGAACCGTTTACGAATGCCCCAAAATGCAATCGAAATGCATTGTTTTCTGCTATATTCTGGATGAGCGCATAAGCATAAATTGTTGTCAGATCGAGTCAGTTGGCAGTTAACAATATGTACTAAGTGCTTGGCTAATTTATGTCACAGTGCTTTTTAGCTCACTGACTTTTTCAATTAGCTGTTGTGTCGCTAATAATTCAGGATTTTCAGCTGCACTTGCTGCCAGCGGCCATTTTGCGTTGCTTGGCAACAATATAAGGCAGCTGTTATACTTTGTGAAATTTTTAACACCAGACCCCGACTCCCCCTCCCTCCCCCCTCGTTGCTGCCGTTGCCCCCTCTGCAGCCCGAGCAGACTAATTAATAACTAATGATGTGCAGTGCGCATATTACGGCAATTGCATACATTATCCAAGCCAAATATCATTTTATTGTTGCTGTCAGGAATGTTTCCTGCCACCAACACAGCCGCAGCAGCACACCCACCCCACCACCACACACACACACACACACACCCCCAAGAGTAGCCCACTATTCCTCTGCCTCCTGCCAATTGAGTGTACCTCGGGCCTTTGACTAACTGGCTGACTAACCGACTGGTTCACTGGCGACCTGTGTCTGGTTACCTGCCTAACTTCCTGCATTGTTAGCCAGCGACGCGTAGCACACCCACACAACCACACACACACACACACATGCGGAGAGGGGAATGCAATTATGACAATCAAAGTGGACAAATGCATTTGCAGGCCGGCGCCGGAGAGAGAGCTCGGTCTGAAAACTACGATAATACACTCAGAAAACAAACCAAGAAGACATTTATAATTTCAAATGAAAATTACTAAAAAAAAATGCTGAACAATTTCAGTGTAAAAAGTGATCCTAAATTCGATGAATATTTTTCCTTTTTTCAAATCTAAATTTGATCAATTTCTAGCAAAAAATACAGCTTTTTTTTTGTTAAAGTTAAATTGATTTGGACAAATAAAATATTTGAGTTTTACATGTTCAGGAAATTAGTTTGTAAATTTTGCTATTTCATAAAAATAAAACAACAACTTTTTTTGCTAATGCAAACTTTTAAAATTGTCTTTTTACCTGCTGCTTTTATTTATTTTTTTGTGCAGGTTGTGGGCCTGCTTGATTGCCTGGCTTCCTGGTTGGCTGGTTGACTGCTTGAATAGCTGACTGGTTTGCCTGACAAATGACAGCTGCAATACTCAGTTAGACAGACAGATACCCCTTACAATGATGGTGCCCCGCCCACCCGCCGCCTCTTCCCCATCGTACCTTAACTTGACTTTAACAGTGACGTCTGCTGCGAGCTGATGTAAAAATCCACCAGGGACACTTTGATGCTGACAGCCACATTGATGTTGAGGGCAGGCGTGACACGCACACAAATGCCGCAACTAGCTCCCAGTCACACACACCCACACACACACACCCACACACACACACCCACACACACACACACAGTAATTTAGAGCGTTATGTGCGCTTTAATTTTAGCCTGGGGAGCTTTGACCAAAAATGACCTAATAATAAGTAAGCAGCTACCAGCTAAGCCGCACTTTACTCCTCCTCTCTCTCTCTCCCACTCTTCCACTCACTCTGTCTCCCTCTCTCTCTCTCTCACATTTGCCTCTCTGTCTGTCCTAGTCACTTCTTCGACTGGGATTTACAATTTTTGCAGCACATACTTTAGATAAACTCCATCTAATTTGCAACTAATTGCAAGTCATTAAAATGCTAACCCCTCCACCCAACCCCTAGACCCACACACCCCATCCCATCCCACTCCACCCCACCCCTCTCCATCCACACAGCCAGTCGCAAGTCAGCGTACTCTTGCAAAGTCCATTTTAATCTAGCAATTAAGGAATAATGGGCTTTAATTAACCGCTAAAATCTAAAAAGCTCGCATAAATAACCAATTGACAGTGGCCAAAATGTCGCTGACTCTCTCTCTCCCTCTCTCTCCCTCTCTCTCCCTCTCGCGCGCTCTCTCTCTCTCTCTCTCTCTCGGCCTGCTGCTGTTCTCTCTTTGGTTGTGTGTATCAGTTTATATTGCAGCGACAGCGTCGCGCCCATAAATTGAATTATGTTAAGCCTCGCATAATGGTCAAAATAACACGCAATTTGCGGCAACTCGAAATGCTCACGACAATGCCAGCCACGCCCCTCACACACACACACACACACACACACTCACACACATACGCAGACATCACGTCTGTGAACGACTCGAAGACCAATCCGTTGAAAGTACTCACACACCTACACCCACACACACACCTACACCCACACACCTACACACCCTCACACACACACACATACACACACACACACACACACCTACACACACACCTACACACACACACACACACACACACACACACTGACATCCTCAGCCCAAGCCGCGAAAATCGGTGCCTCAATCCGTTTTTCGGCTCGCTTTCCTATTTTAACTTGCCACTTTCCGCTTTTCACTTACCACTTCCACTTCCGCTGCTGTGTGTCTTGTGTGTGGCTGTGTGTGTGTGTTGGTCTTTGTGTGTGTTTTACGTATTTGTGTTAATTTTGGTAAAATCACTTAATCCTTTTGATAATATTGCCAGCTCTGTGACACCTTAACCCACATTGCCAGCGACACTCCCATCCGGCATCCCCCTTCTCCCATTTCCCTTTTCCCTGTGCCCTGCTGCGTTGCCATTCAATTTCTTGTTGCTATTACTGCGCAAAAACCAAAGCCGCCATTTTCACATTAAATGACGCGCAAATTTACATTTAGTGAAGCAGCTGCCTTCGGACCAAGTCATCGACATTGCCATCGACAGCGACAACGACAACGAAAACTACAACGACATTCGCATTCGCATCCACATCCCCAGCCCCAATCCCAATCGCAATCGCAATCCCAGTCCCAACTACAACCCCATTGTTGTTGGGCAGCGTTCTGGTCCTCGTCCTCGTCCTCGTCATCGCATTAGTGACGCTCCGCAGCTTATTTACCTAGGAATGCGTGTAAAATGACACGAACAACAACAGCAGCAGCGACAATAGTTGAAGAGTGCCCAACGAGCAGATACCCTGGCCAGAAACAATGCAGCCGTTACATAAAATGGTTGAACTCTCTCTCTCTCTCTCTCTCACATTCAGTTGCAAGTACGTACACGCCAACTCGGATAGTTTCCAGTTGAAGATGTCTCTGCTTTGGGCTGTCAGCTGCATGTCATGTTGTCTATGCCTCAATGGAGGCAGGGCATAGCCAGCTGTTGGGACAGCAGCGTCACTGACCTGCCTGCTGCAGCTACCGTGGACTATGGCACACTTCATTCCACTGCACTCACCCTCCTCCTCCGCCACCCCTCCACCTCGACCTCGACCGCCACATACAGCTCCATCTCCACTCTGCGACGATTGATGCTTCTTACAAGCTGCCAACACGGCGGCTGCTACTCAATTTGCCAGCTCGTCCCTCCTCATCCTCATCCTCCTCCTCCTGCTCCTCGTGCTCCTCGTCGTCGTCATTCCCGCTCAACTGCTCGGTGTCTTGAGCAAGCATATTACTCTATTAAATTTAAATTAAAAATTGATTAAAATGAGCACTGGAAGTGAGTGAGAGAGATAGAGAGAGAGAGAGAGAGAGAGAGAGCAGAGCATTTGCCACACAGCTGGAGGATACACGCAATTAACGTTCGCTTTCTGCCTCAAATTGCGAGAGAACGAGTGAGAGAGAGGGAGAGAGAGAGAGAGAGAGAGAGAGAGCACTGGCAGCTTGGCCCCAAACACTTGCCACACTTTAATATAAGTTGCGGACCACACGAAATGCGTTGCGGGTAAGCGACTTTTGTCATGAGGGGCCAGGGGACAGGAGAGAGGGGAGAGGGGAGAGCGTGGGGCTTGTGGTGCGGGAGAGGTTTGTATAGGTGGTGTCGGTGTCAGAGTTACACTTCTTTGCTGCGTTTTGCTAAATTAATTTTGCGCATTACGCAAATGAGCAGCGAGAGTGCGAGGCGTGCGGCGTGTGGCGTGTGGAGTGTGGCATGCAACGAACCTAAACGGCAACGAACGAAAGAACAAACGCAGGAGCGAATGAACCCTTCCTTTGGCCCCGAAGGGATGCCGCCTAATGATCCCTAGCCCAAAAGTCAAATTGAAAGCTGAAGCCGTAGCTGGAGCTGTGGCAGACGTAGAAGAAGACGAAGAACAAGAGGACGAGGCAGAGGCAGAGGCAGTGGCAGTGGCAGAGGCAGAGGCAGAAGCCGAAGATGACTCCGGTGGCCGTTTAATGTCCTTGTCACTCAATGTGTTGCTATTTGATTGGATTTTTGTGGTCAGACAGTTGTGAATGTGTGAATGAGTTCAAATCTGAATGCGAATCTGAATGTGAATCTGAATGTGAATCTGAATGTGAATGTGATTGTGAATGTGTACCGCTCAACGAATCTATCTAGCAATTACAAGTGTCGGTGTCAATTGTCCGCATCCTTCTACGTTGGCCAAACCATGCACTTCGCACCTAATGCAGAAGAATAACTTGTGTGTTTTGGAATTCATTAGATCTGCTCTGCAGCTCAAAATATAAGCTACGTCATGACGTAACGTAACGTAAGTGGTGGGTCAACTTACTCTTACGTATGTCTTACGATAACACTTTACTTTGGACGCAATCGAAAGAGGAGTAATACATTTTGCTTACGTTATTTTTGCTTAACGTTACGTTACAGACTTTAAAACATTTCTAACGTAGCTTAAGTATTTACACGTAAGCTGCATAACTTCTTACGTGAAAGATAATGTAACGTAAAGGAAGTCACGGCAAGAGAACAATGCGTGCGTTGCCAAACAACCCCTTACGTAAGCCACCCCATTCACATTAACATTCACATTCCCATTGCCATTGAGAAGCAAACCCTTCCTTCGCCGGGCACAGAGTTATTTCCACCCCACCGCTGCCTAATGATGTCTGTCTGGCCAGAAATTGAGTACAGGACGTGTGGGGGAAGGGGGTGGGCGGCTGGGGGAAGTTAAGGATAATGTTTTTGTCAGCTATGCGCCGTGATTTGATTGAATTTTTGTGGTCTGGCGCTGACGCTGAAGAATCCAACTCACTGTACCAAGGGAAAGGGGGATAAGGGGGAAAGGGGGAAAGGAAAGTCGAGGTCGAAGTCGAAGTCGAAGTCGATTCAAGATTTGCGTGCAATTTCTTTTTACGTTTTAATTAAAAAGTGTCGCTTAGTGCGAATGTCCATTTGACTGATGGGTCGCACTAGATGGAGCATGAACCCAAAGATAGCAACATAGCAACAGAGAGCGAGAGAGAGAGCGGGAGAGAGCGAGAGAGTTAGAGAGACTGGAGACATAGCAATTAAGCCGCCGTGTTGCCCCCCTGTCGCTTGGCTTAATGAAAACGATTATCGACTGGGATGAGTCGGATGCCAAATGGAAATTAAACAGTTGGAGGTCCACAACTGGGGACTGGGAACTATTGGGGGCTGGCAACTGGGAGCTGGCTGGCTATTGCAGGGGATGGGGATGGGGATGGGGGGTGGAGGGGTGGTGATGGTTTGGTTTTCGTTGGGCGTAGCCAATGGGCAACAAACTTATTGCTTTACAAATTCTTTAATAAATTAAATGTCCTGCCAGCGTTGGTCCTAGCTGTATATAAATGAATGGCATCAATGGCCGCCCGCTGATTGAATGTGCCGTAGGCAAAGGGGCTGGAGGATGATGATGGCCCAAGGGAGTGGGACAGAAACAAGGTGGATGGCAATGAAGCGCGACGCTCGCCGGACCAAGTTTATCATCAGTTATGTGTGCCGTGTGCCGGCAGTGTCTCTGGCCGGGACTAGCCTTTCCCGGATCGCCTGATGGATGGCTAAATGCTTCAATGCGCCAAATGGACAAACCTGACAAACTGACAAGCTGACAAACATGAAGTCGCCCCAAGCTTGGACGGAGAGACGGTAGCGCTTCTCAAGTAGCCAAAAGGGCAGTTGTTGCCACAGAAACAGACACACAGACACACACACACACACACACACACACACACACAACGACAGCCAGAAATTAAATTAAATGTAATTTGTCGTTGACTAAGTATTTGCGGGCAGCGACAGCGACGCATTTGTCAAATGTGTCCCAGTCGCAGAAGTCGAAGGACTCGAAGGATACGCAGGCCTTTGAAGTGCGCAGCGAAAAGAACAAAAACAATAAAAAAAAAATAAATATTGAAGGAAGCCCAAGCGGAACCGAAACTGTAACTGAAACCGAAACTGAAACTGAAACAGAAATTAAAAGCCAGTTCGGCATCTGGCCAGTCAGTCAGTCAGTCAGTCAGTCAATCAGTCAGTCAGTTAGTCAGTCAGTCAGTCAATTGGTCAAATGGTCAGCTTGCCACTGAAATAGGCATACGCCGCATGCGCGGGCACATTTCTGAGGAGTGCACAAAGGGCATTTAAACATTTAAGTAACAGGCGAAAGCGATGGCAACAAAAGAAGCAAGTAGCAAGAAGCAGACGCTGGGGCAGGGGCAGCGGGGGCAGACGAGGCAGAAGAGGAAGAGGCGGCGGGGGCAGCAACGAAATTAAAACGAGCTACTCAATTACGCAAATTAAAACGAAAATAAAGCAGCCGCGTTTAACCAACAGACGCGGAAACAAACAAATGCCAAAAACCATAAAATATCTATGTAAATAAAAATAAAAAACAGAAATAAAAATAAAAAAGAATCGCGAAGAGCGGAAAAATTAAAAAGGAAAACAATGCGACTTCTATTGTTGGTTTTTTATATTATTTTCAGTTTGCTTTCTTTTATTTTGTTTTGTTTTGCAACTGTTTGTGTCACTTTTCATTGTTGTTGTAACATTATAATAAAGTTCGCTGAGGTCGCCGCTATAAAACGCGTCAATGAGGCGGCTCAACTCATTCAACCCTTGAACCCCGCACACCCCGCACACCCTGCAAACCCTGCAAACCCTGCAAGCCCTGCAAGTCCTGCAAACCCTCCAGCGCCGGCATTTCGGCATCGCGGCAGCCTTAAGGCCTTGGCTGGGCTCCAGCTTCCTTGCCCCTGGCATGTTGAGGGCCAATAAAATCAAATTAAAAGGCGCCAAAGTGTCACGATTATGAGACTTTAAGTGAAATCAATTAAAAAAGCAAAGCGAATTAAAAAAAGCAGCAGCAGCAACAAAAAATGTAAAAGAAGCGAAAAAGAAATAAGAAATCAAAAGTGAGACGGCAAAAAGCGGATAGCCACAGCATCCTGTCGAGCAGCCAAGGAGCCCAGCAGCCAAGCAGCCAAGATATCGAGGGGTCAAGCAGTCAAGGAGTCAAGGAGTCGAGGGAGTCGAGGAGTCGACCAACACCTGTCGCGGGGCAGGTGAGAGCGACGGCGGACCTGTGGGCATGTGTCAAGCTGTCGACCTTGTCGCCGACGCCTCTGGGCGACATTTGGGTGCGCCACGCAAATTACACGGCTAACAAATGGTTCTCCACCTTGGAACGGTCTCCAACTTGAGAGAGAGAGAGAGAGGGGGAGAGATAGAGAGAGGGAGAACAAAGATAGCTTAATGCCGCACTCTGCATACTCTTGCCATACACAAAACAGCCAACTGATTGAAGTAAGCAAATTGTGTATTAAGTGAACATATTTCAGCTTAATCTAAAACAGTTCCCAAAAACAAAAGAATCAATTCAAAAACTTCAATTAAGAAGAGAAATTCATAAAATATGTTTTGTTATTGTATTATAAATTAACTGAAAACTCTTTGCTTCTCACAAAATTAATGAAATAATTATATATATTAAAAAAAAAATATATATATATATATGTAGAGTATACAGATCCTTATTGCTGTTGTATTTTATTAAGAAGGTATTGGAAAGTGAAACAGTTCCTTGACAATTATAAATATGTGTGTCCCTCTCTCCATCTCACTCTTTGTCACACTTTTATTATTATTACTTATTTTTGTGCATATTTATTGCTATACATAGCAACTGATAACACTCATAGCACTCATAGTTATACTCATTATACTCATTGCAGATTTTATGGATTGCATTCTACGTTTAATTTAAAAGCATTTCATCTAAATTATTACTCCCTCTCTCTCTCTCTCTCTCTCTCGCTGTCTGTCTCTCTCTTTCTCTCAGGCAGCTTAACAAATTGATTGTGAATTGCCAGCGACTCCTGCAGGCTGCAGGTGCTTTTCATCGGCACTTTAAGAATAGCATTAATGCTGATGCCGCGAGGCGTTCGGGTAATTAAATGATGATGCCTGTTGCCGCTAGATGGCGCCGTAATTGACCCAGTTGAGCACTCAGTAATTTTTCATGGCAAATAATTAAGCCAGAACCAAAACCGGAGCGCACATTTTTCGACAAAATGCAAAAAAGTAGCAGCGAAAATAAATGGAAAATCATATCAAAGTTAAGCTGTCAGACGTCATGTGTGTGTGTGTGTGTGTGTGTGTGTGTGTGTGTGTGTGTGTGTGTGTGTGTGTGTGTGTGTGTTTGTAAGGCAGGCTACAGGAAGTCAACGGCGTGCTTCCTTTTAGCTTCATGTTTTTCTTCATTTTGTTTTGGTTTTCTTTTCTTTGCCATCTTTTTTTTTATCAATTTTTTTTTTCATTCATACAAAGAAATATTAAATTAAGAAAAGATTTTTCATGCTGCTTGTTTTTTAATAACTCGCAACAACAATGGGAAACGCTCCCAGCTCCCGGTCCCCTTCCTCCTCAGGGTGTGCGTGTGTGTGTGTGTGTGTGTGTGTGTGTGTGTGTAGAGACTGAAGAACTGAAGGCGACGGGTAGACGGGCGGTAAAATTAATAAAACTTTAAATTGTTGCTAAAGGCGGCGGCAAGTGCAGTGGCATGTTGAAGCATAGCACAGGACAGGCGAGGAATGGAGT
This sequence comes from Drosophila silvestris, assembly GCA_035043445.1. NCBI lineage: Eukaryota > Metazoa > Arthropoda > Insecta > Diptera > Drosophilidae > Drosophila > Drosophila silvestris. The sequence goes on from JAWNMZ010000029.1 coordinate 3,025,184, forward strand.
GCGGGGCAAGCGGACAGAAGCAGAACGTTGTACGACATTGGCCATGGGCACAGCAGACAGGAAGTCAGCGACTGGCCCAGTCCAATATAAGAGCAAAAACAAGTAGCGAGCGGTGAGAGAGAGAGACAGAGAGACAGAGAGTGAGAGTGAGAGGGAAAGGGAAAGGAAGAGGCAGAGGCGGAGGGAGACGAAGCGAGTCTCTGAGTCGAACTCAGACTGTGGAATGTTTAATGGTCTCATTTTGTTTCATTAAAAATGTATGCGGCCTTAAAAGCTTTTGTTGTTGCTGCTGCTGTTGTTGTTGGTATTGTTGTTGCTGTTGTTGTTGCTGTTGTTATCCTCATGCTGGCTGATTGTGTCAACGCTGAGCGACTTTTGGCTGGAAATTTAAGTTAAGGTTTCGCTTATGGCCAACTTTTACTAGTACCAATTACCAGCTACCATATAAAACTTACCAGTTACACGTTAATGATGCCATAGGACAATATCGATATATGCATAAACATGTGCGAATGTGTGTGTGTGTGTGTGTGTGTGTAATATATACAGTTATCGGGCCAGCTTTATGCTTGTTGTAGAATTATCCTTTCGGGGCTGAACCATTATTTCATTTGTGGGCGCGTCGTTGAATTTATTGTGCGGATGCTCGTGTCGGCTATTAATCTATTTTTATTTATTTCTACTTATGCGTCCAGCTAGCCCCAATCCCTGCTGCCCCCATCTCTCTCCCGCTCTCTCTCTCTCTCTCTCTCTCGCTCGCTTCCCTGGCGTCCTTTGTCGAGAGGGAAACTCGTGCTCGAAATTATAAGCAATTGAAATAAATCAAAGTCCAAAATAGTAAAAACGTCGCAAGCGAAAGGAATAACAAAAAAAAATAAAAATAAAGAAGAAAAACATAAAGCTAGACAAACACTTTATCTCCAACGTGCAGAAGATAAAATACCCTGGCTATTAAGTTGCGATACTGATCAATGATATATGCACAGCAAGGCTTGTCTCAAAGCTCCTTAAACCGATCTTCATCAGACATTATCAGCCAACAACGATCTGATAATCTATACTCATTAAAGCAATCCGAGCATAAACTTCAGCACTTGGTTGATGTCTTGGGTATCGTTGCATTTGCATTCAACCATTTGGTTCATTGTTTTTGCCATTGAATGCCTACAAAAGATGGCAAATGTGCCAAAAGCCATACGCACAATATGAGAATATATGTTGCTGTGTGCATATTAATTATGGTTTATGGACTTTGGTGCTGTCAATTCAAAGTTCACAGTTCGCTTAGTTCCATTCGAGAGTCGTACACCAAAATAGGCAAATAAATTAGTATCAACAAAAACAATGTACTGCAAAGTGTGCTTCAAAATGCCTAAAACAAAAACCAAACCAAAAAAAATGGATTCGGTTTGAGAATCTCATTGAGAGGCGCGCTGAGCAACGCTTGCCATTGTCCACTTGTTCAGCTTAACGATTCATTTAAGCTGCCCCCTCCAGCTCTTAGTGTCAAGTGTGTGTGTGTGCGAGTGTGTGTGTGTGCGAGTGTGTGTGCTTATGTGGCATTGTCTCAGGCAGAGCAGCCTTCTGTTTTGGGCTGCAGACTCTTCCCAGACTGCCAGCCAGACTGCGAGCCATGCACAATTTATATTGCTCTCCGTCCACATTTATTGCAGCAATAATTCATTTAATTTAACTTGATTTACTTTGTCAATGCTGAGCATATACACTTCACCCACAAGCCACCCCTTCTCCCCTCATCCCCTCATCCCCTTGTCCCCTTATCCCCTTATCCCCATAACCAAACTGAAGCATTGGAATGTCAGCCAGGAATCGCTTGTTAGCTGCGATATTTGGGCATTTTGTGGCGTTGGCCAGCCAGCGGAAGAAACCAAAAACTAAACTGGTCAAGGGGCACAGCTCCTTAAACACACACACACACACAAACACACATACATACTCAGAGGGGTGTGGGTGTGTGTGAGTGTGGTGTATTGCTGCTCTTGCTGTAATTTATGCCACGTTTGCCACTTTTGTCATTTCGCTTGCTGTGTTTTTATTCCTTTTTTTTCTATACACACATAGTTGTCAATGTGTGTGTGTGGTGTGTGTGTGTGTGTGGGTGTGTGTGTGTGTGAGAGGATGCTAGAGAATAGCGATACGCATTTGTGTGTGGCATCGTTTGGCAGCAGTTTGTTTGTCTGCTTTGTTTTATTGACACTTTTGATCTTTTTCAATGCATGCTCGATTCATTTATTATGTGCGCCAGGATATGTGTGTGTGTGTGTGTGCCATGGCACATCCTTGCCAAAATTTGGTGCCGTTATGTACACACTGATTGATACATAGGCCCACAACACAACACAAGACACCACGCCACGGCACGGCACGCCACGCCCACCTTTCCTCAGCGGATGTAATTTGTTGACAAATGAGCTACAATAATGTCACATTATCAGTTCATCACAATAAAATTATACGCCTCGGAGCCCGAAGACCCCACAGATCCTGTGCTGCAATTGCTGATTGCTCCCCTTAGGCAGCAGCAGGATGGCTGGCTGACTGGCCAATTAATTGGCTGACCAGTTTATGGCCAACGAGCTTAAAGACGAAGATTGGACTTACCTTCAATTCTCTCACTCTCTCTCGCTCTCTCTCTCTCTCTCTCTCTCTCTCTCTCTGTCTCTGTTGGCGGCACACATGTTGGCTCCAAATGAAAAGCTGTTAATCATGACCCTGAAACAGTTTTGGCCATGTCATGGAGTGCGCATTAATTTGGCCAATGGAATGCATTAGCAAGAGGCATCAGCAGGCATTTGTTATCAGGCATTTTGTGTGCGCAATGACCAGCTGGAAATTCCTCAATGATATGCTGATAAGGTTTGGCAGCTTGTCAGAATTTGCTTCTATTTTTTTTTGGCTTTTTTTTTATCGCATCCATGTTGGGGGTGTGTAGCTGGCGCAGCTTTTTGGAGGCAAACTGTACCCACCGCAAGCCATTTGACAAACACCAATGCCAATTGACAGCTGCTGCACGAAGCCTGGCTTGAATGACAGACTGAATGTTGCCCAGGAATAAATGAGTGCCTGAGTAAATGAATGAATAAACGAATGCCTGGCAACTTTGTCAATGTGATAAATGCTAATTTAAGTCGCCCATCAAATGATCCAGCCCGGTAATTGCTTCGCGCAGTGCTGACAGCCGCTCGAGTACGATTTTTCATTGCCCAATCTCCGTCTCCATTCCCATCTTCAGTCCCATCTTCGTGTCCCATCCCCATACACTTCCAGTCCTAGTCCTAGTCGTTGTCCATCTCGCATCGTCATTGAAGCCTTGTCACTGGCCTGGCTCAAGAATTGTTTTCTTTTTTTCGAATTTTTTATCATTTTTTTGTCCTACTTGCTACGCCCAACTATATCTTAACTAACCGATTCGAGTCTTCACGTTCAGTCATAAACCTGCTGCAGCCTTCCGAATACTTCTCAGAATTTTGAAAGTGCCGCCAATATTCATATATAATAATAATAAAAGTATTACAGTTTGACAGTTTATTAAGGTTCCAAAAATACAATATATATAAAATATCAGATGAAATAAATAAATAAAATATATATTATTTTATAGTATTTAAACATAAATAATTTATACATTCGAAAGTATGATATACTAAACACTTTAAGATAATTAAACTGTGGGCAGTTTTAAATATTATTTATATTAACTTAAAAGAGGGCAATTTAAACTAAGTAAACTGTTTATAGCTTTAATTAATATTTTTGTAATTCATGTAGAAAAGTTTCATTTCAAATATGAGATAATTAAGATAATTAAATTGTGTTCAAAGTTAAAGCTTAAATTTAAATTTCTCTCGAAGATTTTGAGCTAGCAGTTTAAAAGAAAATCATCTGCATCAAGTTTTAATGATCGTTTTTGTAATTTATATATAAGAACTGTTCTACAAATGTGTAGGAATTTTTCGTTAATACTATCAATCGAAAGGGCATTGAAGGTGCGACATGTTGTGGAAACTTTGCGTCGCTTGTTACTTTGTTATAAATTGGTTTTCAATTGAAAAGCAATGCGTTCAGCACTGCTCCGCACCGCTCTGGTCTGGTCTGGTGTGGTCTGCTTCAGCTCTGCCTTAGCTCTGCTCAGCTGACTGACCAACCATGTGCATATGCCTCAATGGATCTATGGCATTGCCATGCCTCCCTTGTTCCGCTTCTTTCCCCAACTGGCTGCTCCTGCAGCGCTTCTTGCTACGAAATTTGCTATTGACCATCACTCATCATTAAATTGTTTCGCTAACTGTTTTCAACAATATTTTTTTTTCTTTTCTTTTTTTTATGTTTTTTGTATTTTTTCTTTTTTTGTTTTTTTTATTTTTTTGTTTGTTGTTGTGCGCGTGCTGACAAGCCGCTTCCAAACGTATGCTGCCGCTGCTGCTCCTTCTTTCTGTTTTGTAGACGCACCCTCACGCCCAGCCCCCACCCCTCACCCCTCACCCCATAACCCCAACCCTCAAGCGACTGGCACAACAAAGGGCAGCGAGTCAGCGTCGGTTTTTGCTACGCTGCCAAAATTTGATGAATTTCTTTTTTATTCATTTTGAACCCCGAATGCGCCCACACCGCCAAAAACTTTGCCTTGTCTTGAATTTTATTTTATTTTATTTGAATTTTTTTGCGACGGTTCTTTTTTTTTTCTTTTTGATTCGTTTTTCTTTTGGTTTGCAGCTTTGGCCCGCTTGTTGTGTCTTACACAATTTTTCTAATCAGTCAGTGCCCATGTCCGTTCCACAATTTGTTTCAATTCGAATCGTTTTTCCTGTTTTTTTTTGTTTTTTTTTTTGGTTCTTCTGAGTTGAGACGAGACGGGACGAGTCGTGCTCTGTGGGCGCCATTCAAATGCGGGCCACTGATTACGCCCACAACCGGGGCGGGGTGATAACCAAACACGATTAAACACCACGCCGAATGAGATTTTGCACCAACTTCCACTTAGATCCATATCGCAAGGACAATTCGGCTTTGGGCTTAGAGACTATTGTGGCCGACTGACAAACAGATGCGATTAGTTATGTAAAAGCTAACATTTCCATTAAGCATCTATTTCATATTACGATCAGGCAGGTACTCAAGTTCTTCAGATATTCATATCTTTCCAAAGAAAAAAAAGCAAAAAAAAAACCACAATCAATCAACCCTGGTTGAGTGAAAAGTGCCCGAGTTGAGTTTGATGTGCCACAAATGGCGGCAAATGTTTCAAATTAAACCTAAAGCAAGCAAGCAGTTTAAATGCAAAATGCTGACAAATGCGTTTCCAGCTCTCCTCCACCAAAACAGACCCTCCTTCGATGGGTGAAGTGTGTCGGTTGGCGGATCGACCGAGACACAGGGTGGCACCAGCTCTTGCCACAATGTGGAACATTAAATGAAATTTCGTTATTGGCCTTCTTAAATGCAGGCATGCATGCGGGCATATGGACTAGGTCTGTGATAAGGCTACCCACAGTAAATATGCAGATTGACTCGACTCGACTCGATGCAAGTCTCAAGCACTTCTCGTGTTGCGTGCAACTTTTATGCAACACCGACGGGCAACAGGCAAAGTAAACGTTTAAATCCGTATGAGTGTTGTAAAGCAATTGCATTTGAGTGTTGTATTGCACCTGAAGCGTATATGTTGGCATTATTTTTACTCACCTGCAGTCTATAAAGCAGACCGCTTTATGAATTGCACTTACCAGTGTTGTAAAACGCGATTATAAACTATGAATAGGCAAAGGCAACGAAAATGCATGGATTGTTTTCATTTCAAATTCAACTGCAAACAATATGATTTAATTGTACACTGTAATTTAAGAATGTAATCTTGAGAAAACGAAGAAGAAGAGCATACACAAGACTCGGCCTGAATGAATTTTCCATTTGCAGTGTATATGCAAAGCTCAGGTCATTGTTGGCTTCGGTTGAGTGTTGGGGGGTTGGGGGTGGAATGTGATATGGGGGGATGGACTGCCAAACCAATCAGCAGCAATAAATGATAAGCCTCAGCAACAATGCCAAAGGCAAAGCATTCACAAAGCTCTGAGGCACTCAAAACTGTCACACACAAAGCGAAACGAATCGAATCGAAACGAATCGAAACGAAACGAAACCCAGAGGCATGGGGCAGACCTGGTTGGCTGGTTGGGGTGTACACACATATATGTATGTATTTATTGACACATGTAGCTGTGTCCATGTGTCCATTTGTCCATGTGTCCACGGTATAGGCGGCTGGCTACTTTGCAACAGATTTGCCACTAACGAAGCGCACGATTTCCAATAATGTGCAAAATGTGTGCGAAACGGATGCGTTTTTTATATAAGCAGCAACAGATACAGATACAGATACAGATACAGAGGCAGATACAGAGGCAGATACAGAGGCCGAGGCAGAGGCAGAGGCAGAGGCAGTTATAGATACGGATACAGTCGCCTCTGCCTGTGTGTGCCACTCATAAAACGTGCGCACATATTGAGGGTGTTAGAGGCGAGCGGGGGCGGGGGCGGATTGAAGCATGTTAGCCGGACTTTGTATAATGAGTTCCCTTGTGGCCAACTCCATGTGTCGCCAGACATTTTTTTGTTGCTGCTGCTGCTGCTGCTGCTGTTGTTGTTGTTGTTGTTATGGGGCATGTGGAGGGCGTCAAGGTGAAAGCCACTTAAGGTCCAAGCCAAGCGCTGGGGTCCCAGTTATCATGTGACAGTAATGAAGTGACAGCTACAACATCAACAACAACAACAGAGCAACAACAACAACAGCAACAACAAAAACAACAATGAGAATAACTAGAACAAGCCAAAGGGACATGAGAGCAACTCGACCGCAAAACTTAAACAAGACCACGAACCGCATGCGGATATCAAAATCAAAATACATGACGGCTAAAGGGAGTAGGGGATGGGGGTAGGGGCTGCAGGAGTTGGGGGTGGGGATTGAGGATGGGGGGTTGGGCGTTTAAAGTCGCCACTTAAAAGGCGATTAAAGACAAACAGCAAAGCGAGCATGGAAACTGGCACAGTTGAATATAATGAGTAGCAACAACTGGCAAACAAGTGGAAAGACAACTCTTGGCCATCTATTTGCCCAGTACACCCCCCCGCCCCCATCCCCTCACCGCCTCCCGCTCACTGTTTGCTGTTTGGTCGACGGGCCGACTGCGCACATAAATTATTAATTGCAAAATAATTGCAAAATTGTGTTTGGCCAAGTTAATTTATGCAGTAAAACTTCGCCGCAACCGTGGCCAAAACACTGAATGAGTTGCGTTCAGCCGAGTTACCAGACCCCAGCACCGGTCCAAGAGCAAACCCAGACGCAACCAGACGAAGATCGAGGCCCTGTCCATACACTCGTACCCAATTCAACAGCCAGTTCAGGAGCTCCAAACCCAACAGTTCAGCTTAAAGTAGCTCATTAAATTTGCACTGCACGGCTTTTCTTGCTTCCTCTTTTCGCTCCATTTTCTTTTCCTTTCTTTTCTTTTCCCTAATGAGACCCATCGTCATCTCTCTCTCACTATATACATATGTATATATATATATATGTATATATATATGCCCAGGTGGTGCACTCTTCTAATTAAAATATTCATATCGATAACAAGGTTAACTCAAGATTATAATTGCTCTTCTTTTTTTCAATACTGTGCCATTTTTAATGGCCGACATTAAACAATTTAAGTTGTACAAATTTACTACTAAATATACTTTTTTAAAGCTGCATTTAAATTGGCAAGCTGAACTTGCGTGTTTTGATGCTATTGCAAACACACATCAAATTCGATTAGAAGAAATGCAGAAATGTTCTAGAATAGAGCATTTTAGAGCACTTTGTAGACATGAGATTTGCTGGTTTGTCAGAAGTTTTTAGTTGTTCAATCGTAGTCAAATTTGGATAGTATTTGAAGAATACATTTTTGTTGAATATTCCTTGCAGCAAGCAGCAGCAGCTGCACAGATACATAGAGGGTAATATGAAGAACAACAAAATAAATACGCTGTCTTATTGGGCTGGCTTATGGCAAGTAGAAACATGCATTTTGTTGGGCCATGTTCATCATTATTGGTTATTACACAGCCTGTTGCTCAACTCGTAAGAGGCTTAAAGCTTCCAGCTTCGAGCACTCTCCGAATCTAGCTGGGCACACAGCAAGCACTCAAGTTCTCAGCTTGTGCTCAAATCTCCGCATAACTGCTGCCTTTTGGCAAATAGTTTACTCAGAGAAGCTGATATAGCATATATGATATTGGGGATATTCGGACTGTGTTTCAAAATTAAGTGCAACAGTGGATCTTATTTCAAATAGGTATTTTTTATGTTAGTTATAAGAAATCTAAAAGCATTAAATCAAAAAATTAAACTATCAAATTGAAATTAAGATTTGTAAGAACTGAATGATTGTTGGCTGTAAGATAGTTTTGTACTGAATCGCTTTTAATTCGCAAAGCATTTAAGACTTATTATAAGTTTAAGGAATATGTCTAAATTGATTGAATATATTTTGGAAGGCAACTGTTGCAAAGCCTTTTCGTTTAGTGTATTTGAGCACAGATACATGTGTATTTGTATCTGCATACATGCAAATGTACATGTGTACTTATGTAGATGCGCTCAAGTGTATCTGATAGATAGATGTGTGCAGTCAACGCACTGCAGATATAAAGATACGCACTTGCTCGCGCTTCTTTGCTCCTTTGTATCTTTTTATCTTTATATCTTTATATCTTTATATCTTTGTGCATGCCCAGGCAAGCAGATAAAGCTATTATCCTTTAATTTAGCCCCAGAAATAATGAAGCATGCAAAAGTCTTTTGTGTGGCATGCCCCCCCCCCCCCCCCCCCCCCAACACACACACACATACACCCTTATCTCGTACACTCGCCACATGCATCGCACAAATCCAATCAACGGCAATTTGCAGCCAAGTTGCAAAGGCGTCGGCAAATGTGCAATTTATTTATTGCAATTCTTGTTGCTGCAGTCGTGTTGCAAGTGTTGCTATTTTTGCAAATTGAATTTCTGTTTGCATTTCGATTTTGGCAATTCATTAACATTTCGCATCGGCTGCAGGCATCCGCTGCCGCCCAAATAAAAATGCAAATTTACCGAAGACAAAAGCCGCCAATGCCGATACTAAGATATCCAAATGCCAATAGACAGAAACGGATGCCAAAGCGACAGCATCTGTTCATCTGTTCCTCTGTTCATCTGTCTATCTTAATTAGTTAATGAAAGCATCGGCTCTAATCGAAATTTTCAACATCTTCTCTCACTCATTTCACGAAAGCTACAAATAATGTCTATCAACTCACAACTGATCAGCATTCAAATGCAAAAGGCACATGGCATCTGACAAATCGGTTTTATGATTTCTTATTTACTTTTGATAAACTCTTTAATTTGATACAGCTTTCAGCATTTGACTCGACCAACTTCAGTCTATATTTTGAAACACCACAAGACTTTTGTGTTCATTTCAATATTTATTAAATCAACCTCAGATTATAGATTAGATTAGATTCCTTATTGGTGCCACAGAAACCCAAAAACAAACTATCCTACGGGCAAAAATAAATACTAAGCGTATTGTGAAATTTGATATTTAAGATATTTTTAAATTGGCTAATGAAACTGTGCAAATATAAGTAACTGGCAGAGGAGGCATCTTCCAGCCCACAAAGCACATTCTTGATTAGCATGAAAGGCCGAGCTAATTTATTAATTTGAATTTCCAAGCCGAGCTACCTCGATGATAACATTCTAAATTATTGAATGACTCTAAGCTAGTGAAATGAAAATGTGAATTCTGGATGAATCCATGAATATCAAGCTGCAAGCTTGATAAGCAAAATAAGTGAAAGGTAAGTCTTATAATGGAGTGGTAAGTCTTACAACTCAAGTCAATCTGTATATGAAGTCTAAAGAGCTCGTTGTCAGCAACTGCTGACTGAGTGTTTTAGACACCAGAAGTGGTGGAGGAGGGGCTGAATATGCCTCTAGTCTCATTTAAGCCGAACGTCAGCGGAATCAGTTCATTGTTCTCACTGTCACGCCTACCCAGAGCACCAGTTGCTCGTTATGGGAGTCGCCCAGCGAATTGTCAATGATTTATGCGTAACTATCGGATAGGGAATAGAGGAGGGGATAGGGGATAGGGGCTAGAGGCGGGCTTGGGATGCACAACAGGTAACTTGAGCAAATTGACTGCGCCTGCAGCTCTGCGACTCTGCAACACTCCCTCTCTCTGCTAAATTGTTGGCGCCTTCGCTGGATGCTGTCTGCTGCTGCTGCTGCTGCTGCTGCTGCTGCTGCTGCTGCAGGCTATAAACTGGACGCATTTGCGATGCAGAGCACGTGGTCTGTGCCACCTGCCACGCCCATGACAAACAGGCAGCTGGGGAGTAGGAGTAGGGAGTGGGAGCATTCGCAACAAACTGATTAAAATGCGTTTCAGGGTTGCTGTCGTCAGCAGCGCAGTTGACGTCGACGTCGACATCGACGTCGGCTGCATTTGCATTTATATTGTTTTGACCAATTTCTGCCCCAGCATTATTATCATTTCTTCAGCTTCTTCGTCCCCCTTTGCCCCTGCCACGTTTTATTATTTAGCATTATTATTGCATGCAGCAAGCAGCAGTCGCTGAACGATCCCCGGAGCAAGGGCCATCCAAAATGCCCCTAACGCTGCTCCTCCCCCACCGTCACCCCCTTCCCACATCCTGGTGAATCGCTTAAGTATCCAACTTTAGTCGCTTCTCCCCTTTCTGCAGTCGTTTGTGTTTGCTTAGCATATGGCACAAGTTAGAAATGCATTTATTCCACTGCAATTCAGAAGAAGTTAGTTTTCTGCAAAAGCGTAGCTGAAACTGAAGTTGAAATTGCCACCTGGAAAATATATATGATGACCATGCTCATTTTGAGCAATAAATGGCCCACACTAAAGTCATAAATGTGAATTTACTACAAAAACTAATTCATTAGTTTGCAGTGAGTTGGGCATGCTCAAGGAATGGGCTGATAATGAGTTAAGAAGTAGACAAGAATGAGCCAAGAATGATATGAGAGTGCGGCAAGCACATTAGACCAGATGAGAATGAGATGGGAACTAGTTTAGAATGAGATAAGAATGGGTTGGGAAGGAATGTGAAATAGTTTGCGGTTGGGCTTTTTGAACCAACTCCTGATGACTTTAATTGCTTGCCTAATGGAATATATAAATATAAATATAAATATATAGGCAGATACAGACATAGAAGCATCCAGAACTAATTTCAATTGATTATTGTAAAGACATCTCGTCAGATTGTTCCAATTCGATATGCTACATGATATAGTAGACCAAGCCGGCCGAGCAAAACTAAGTATATATTCAAAGTTTGATGAGAGTTCGCAGAGATATCGACAGATGGACAAATGTCGATATATTGTGGACTTTTGATGCTAAACGAGAATACTAATATTTTATCCCTGAGGTCAGAGAAGACTCACACATTTTACGAGAAGAACGTAATAGCCTCGTCAGGAGTTACAATCTATGGGAGATATGTGTGTGTTGGCTGAGAGATACATTTGCGATACGAGCAGGCATTAAATATTGTTGTTGCGGCATTCATTCATTGATTCATTGAATCTGCATAAATTTTGAATGGTGCTCGTTAAGTAGGAATGTCATTTATACATTGTTTGGATTTTATTGTCCATTTTGAATAATACTCAAAGTTGTGGCTGTTGTATTTATCTTGCTGGCTGTACACCAAATAGTATCTCTGATATCTGTCGATTGATTGATTGGCGACTGGCAAAGCATTACAAATTGCCTGCTTAAGTATTTTGATGGCCATAGTCAGACGCAGAGCCGCCAAAACTGTCCGCCCCTATTCTATCCATATATACATATATATATATATATATATATGTGTGTGTGTGTGTGTGTGTTTGTGTGTGTGCCGGCATTTTATCATTGTCGACTGCGGTCCGGGCAAAAATTGTTTGCGATTTTTATCATTTTAAATGGCGGCCGCAGAGCGACAAAAAAAAAACAAAAAAGTGACACAAAATGTGAGAAATAAACGCAAAAAAAAAAACGTGGACCCAGTCAAATCGTTGGGCAATTGGGGTTGCGCTAAGTAAGGTGACGGGGAAGCGGAGGCCAAGGCGAGGGGTGGGGGGAGGCGAGGTTCACTTAAACGCCCTGTTTTTCCGCTGCTGTTGTTGTGATCTTAAGCGCGGATTTGCATTATAATTTATTATGCGAGAATTCTATGCATTCGAGCATTTCATTCCATTCCATTCCATTCTTTTTTATTCCATTCCATTCCATTCCATTCCAGTTTTCTGTGGCTAATTTCGATGCGAAGGCAGCGATAAACAATGAAAACATTTCTTTAAATGAGTTTTCCACTTCAGAGGGGCAACCGGGGATTGGGGGCAAGTGATGAGCTATGAGTTTCCTAAATGGTGCAACCAAGCAGCAAAGACAGGCAGACAGGCAGAAGGGGAGAAGGGAGAAGAGATAGAGAGAAGGAAAAGGCAGCGCAATCCTTTGCTAATCCTTGCATAACAAACATTTATAAATTATTTATTTGGTCAGGTGCGTGTTGAGCAGAAGACAACAGTCTAATTCCGCCAAGGTGTGAACCGAAGGGATGTGCTCCTTGCACCCAGTGTACATGTTGAACGCTTTGTACTCCTTGCTCGAACTGGAATTGGGTTTTGGGTTTGGTTTTGGAACACGTGCGTTGCGCGTATTTCTGGGATTAAAGCACATAACAAACTGCAGCATGAGACAGAGACAGAGACAGAAATAGAGCGAGGGAGAGTGAAAGAGAGAGGTATAACAACAACCACAACAACAACAACTACAGCAAATGGCAGATTAAATTGTCTTGTATTTTTATTGTTCAGTCTCCAAACTTGGGGAATCCCCATACTTATGCTTAGGCAAAAGGGTGCCACACAAAAATTGCATCACAAAAAAAACGTATTTAACGCATAAAGAAGAGTTTGCACCTGACTAAGTGATGGGTGTGTGTGTGTGTGTGTGTGTGTGTGTGTGTGTGTGTGTGTGTGTGTGTGTGTGTATGAAATCCGAATCAAATAAGCAAAGAAATATGTTGATAGTTTGTGTACAGGTTTTGTGATTGTGATTTCTTGACACTGAACAGGTAATGAAGAACTCAGCTAAAACCATATTTAATAAAATCACAAATTGCTTTCGCACATTTCTTGACACTGTATTAAGATAAGTCCACAAAGAATGCATGAAAGCGTATTAGAATATGTGTCCAAGATCTGCAGCAGCATCTGCAGCATGTTGCCAGAGATGTGACCCAGATTCGGGCTCATTATTAAGATATACTCAGCTTATGATTATGTTGTAAAGTGCGCAGCGGATTGCAGAAGACACGACTGACACTATTAAGCGTATATAAATATTCGTGATTATCATCATGAGTCGTGTATGTTTAGCTATCTATTCGCCTGCCTCTTTCTATGCAAACTGGCTTCTTCAGTTGGGCTGCTGTTATTAAAGGCTCTTATTTCTTGTTGATAGACACATAGAGGAAATAGTTATTAGGCTGTTGTTATGGCAACTATCAATTGAAATGTTGGTGCTGATTTGATAACCAATCCGGACGAAACAATGTAAATTACAAATGTTCAAATATTCTTTCATCGAATTGATTAACCAAACTAACAGCTGCATATCCAATTGCATTTTCAAAATTTCAAATCGTAATTGCAACCCAAACCCGTCCAGCCCGCCTGCCCCCCCCCCCAACTGTAATCCTTGTGGTTGATTGGGTTTACTGGGTGTCAGGGAGAGACTGCTTAATTATTTAGTAACTCGATGCCCCAAATCCTAACAAGCAGCGCAGCCATTGGCAACGCTAATGTTAATGCCAATGAGGACCACGAGGAGCTAGGCGAGGAGGGGTTGTTAGAGGCAGTGGCTGAGGGCAGGTCAGGTGACTGGCTGACATGCCTGGCCTGGGCTGGGCTGGGCTGCTGAGCCCACACTGAGCACAGTCTCATAATTTACCCAAAACTGTTCAATATGTCGTCATTAAATCAGCTAAACGCATCAGCCTCCATTCCTCCACACTGCCACTCCCCCAGCCTCCAATCGTGTATCGGCAAGTGTCAACAAATGGTCTCAGCAGCAGCAGGAGACTGGCCACGCCCACAGAAACACACGCACAGAAAAAAAAGCAATAAACAAAATGCAAGTGAAATTTATTATTATTATTAAAAGAGGAAACACTTTGCGAAAGACAAAGCAGCTAGGCCAGCTCAGCTCAGCTCAGCGCTCGATTATTTCTCCAAGTGCAAAAGGCAGACGGAAAGACGGACTGACAGTGTCCGTGGCGCACTAACGATGAGACGATGTTGCTGCTGCTGCTGCTGCCGCCGCCAGCTGTGTCCTTTCCTAGACAAACAATAAAATATTCAAAGTTTATAATGTAAATTAACCCAAGTTGGCCGGCTCGGCCTCGGGCCACGTTTGAGTTTGAGTGTCCTGCCACCAGGCCATCCTGCCATGAATATACAATACACATCTAGCTGTCTCTTTCCCCCCAGCAGCAGCAGCAGCAGCAGCAGCAAGTGAAGTGGTTGCACATTTAAAAGGATGGGAGCAGAGCCAAATCTCTATATCGCTATCTGAGCCCCAAACTGTTTGTGGCAAGCATCAATTCTCATATGGCTCGCCCCCATTTCGGGGCAGCTGCAATCTTGAGAACTTAAAGGATTTGCCACTGCCACTGCCACTGCCACTGCCACTGCTGTTGCTGCGAACGAGACTAATCAAATTTTATTGGGCTCGTTCGCGACAAGTGGTGCGGGTGGTGCGAACAGTGGGCAACAGCACAGTGGGCTGCACAGTGGGCGTGTCTGCTCGAAAGACTCGTTAATTTGCAAATTTTGTGCAAATTTGTGTGTTCTGAGTGTGTGTGTATGTGTGTGTGTGTGTGTGTGTGTGTGGGTGTTTGTTTGTGTGTGGTCTTTGGTAAGTCGACACAGGACGAGCGATTGAACTTTGACCAGGTGCCAGGTGAGCTGGTAACTGCTAGGAGTATCAAATGCTGCAACATCTCCAGCCATAGAGCCAACTAATATTCCTACAATGACACTAGCCCCTACCTCCCATCCTACCCCATCCCATCCCACCCCATGCCAACTAACCCCTTAACAACCATCCCCCCGCCCACCTCAGCTGTTTGGCGATGCTTTGTTTTACTTGCCGCTTACTCATCGGGACCCGAGGCGAGCCAGGAATGATGAATGATTAGCAAACAGCCGCAGACCAAAGCGGATGAAGTAGTAACAGTCCACACAGCTGCAGCAGCAGCAGCATTCGACTCTACACTGCACAAAATTGCACCAAAACTGCACAATATGTTTGCGAATATTGAATTAAAAATGAATAAAAAGATTAATTACATTTGACTCTAAGCGACAGTTTCATTAACCAGATTGGAATTTCCAACTATTTAATCTTAGCTATATCCCAATTTTATCCTTAACTTTGCCCCATATCTTTACCCATACACATATTTATATATATTAATTTATATTTAATAAAATGGCATTACAACAAAAAACAATTTTAATTTTATTACTCATTGTTTTATTTTTGTATTTATTTATTATTTTCATTTAAAGTTGAAACTTCAATGCAGTTAAGTCAAGCAGTTTTTTAAAGTGTACTTCAAGCTGCAAGCGGAGCTAGAGTTGGAGCTGGAACTGGAGGTGGAGATGGGATGTCTTTGGCAGTGGCAACTACTCAAAATTTTGTCGTTGCTCGCCGCCCAGCGAACGTCATCTTTCATTAGATTAACGATTGTGCCGGCCACTGGGTAGCTGCCCAAAATCAAATCTTCAACAATCTGTTCTCGTAAAATGCCCCCCCACACACACACACACACATGCACACACATAGCCATAGACACATCCATTTGTGTGGCAACAAACAAAACAAATAGCGGATGGAGCTGGGGTGGAGCTGGGAGGGGGGGGGGGGGGGGGGGGGGGGGAGTGTCAAATGCGGAAGACGGCCTATGCCACACACATAGCTGGCTACTTTTGGGGGCATGCGACCTGCAACCATCAACCGTCAGTCGGACAGGGTCGGGCTTATGGCCGAACTGAGCCGGGCCAACCAAACCGACGGGCAAACGAGTGTCAACTTGATCCTGACAAAGTATTTGCGGCTTGCCAGTCATTTTTAGTTCGCCCACAGATTTCGGACAGAGTCCTGTGGCAAGCTGTGCGTTATTTCCCCCTCCGCCATGCCCCATGCCCCATGCCCCATGCCCCTTCCACTCACACTCGCTGCTGGTCAAAACTAACTGAATGAAAATTTTGAAGAACTTAAATAAATATGAGCATTAAGATAAGGACTAAGCAAACGATGCCCTCGTATATATGTCTATTTTTATAATGTGACAATTAACAGTTTAATTACAAAGCTGTTAAAGCTCATGTGCGTGTGCCTGTGCGTGTGTGTGCGTGTGTGTGTGTGTGTGCGTGTGTGTGCGTGTGTCCGCATTGACCTTTGACACACGACTAGTGGCAGGCAATCAAAGCTGGAATATGAAGAATTTAGCTCGTGTGCTCGCATATACATATACATATCTATATAGATATATATATATATACACTATTTGTACTCACATTTCCAAGGGGAATTGGCAATATCGATTTACAGCTGACATTCATTCAGATGAGATACTTTTTTATCTTTGCTTCTTTTAAGGCAGAAAAATATTTAGGTATTATAATTTTGTCGCGGAGTGTGCAGCAAACAAAATAATATATATCTACATATCTACCCGATCAGCATTGAAAGGCGTGTCGCACTAGTTGAGCTGAGTTGTGTATTGGTTTTGTACATTTTCTTGGTTCTTTCGGTTAACATACGTTTATTTATTTATTAACTATTTACAACATGCATTTGTGTTTATACTGTGGGAACTTAAGCGGCTAAAGTTACAAGCTAAACGGAAAAAAAAAGAAAAAAATATTATTTAAAATAAAATGGTGACTGACAGTTGTTCGTCTCGGCAGGAGGCATGCGGGGTATGAAGAACTGGTTCACGCTTATAGTTCACTTGAACTGTACAGAGGCAAGCGAGTATAGCGGAATAGAATCGTTTAACAATTGAAAACTGTTCACAACAACAATTTGGATGATTGCTTAATGGACTAGATCAGGCTGTGTGGCACTGTCAAAGTGGTACTAGTTGCGCATCCTGAACCGTCGCCGTTATTCCTGCGCCACATGACGCTTCGCCTTGGGCATGGCCACTTCCAGGGATCGATCCACATACGCAAAGTTGTCCCCGACACTGACGGCGAGGGTGCCGCCCATGACGAGCAGAGCACCAACAATGGAAATCTTGGACCACATATTGCGAGCTGTGCGTTATCAGCTGTGTGCTGTGAGCTGCGAGTGGCGAGTTGCGAGTCGAGTAGCGAACGGAGCGACGAAGCGAGCAAGGCGAACCAACAAACGTATTTGCAGCAGGCGCCCTGCATGACGCCTTATATACCAGCGGCGAATTCGCAGCGGATAGCGACTCCGTTCGCGGCGAGCTTTCGCCGGCTGTTGTGCCGTTGGTCACGTCGGCCGACCTCGCCATTTGCAGCCAGAGAAGCTTTCGCTTCGCAGGCACCCTTCCCTACCCTACCCGCTCCCCCCCATCCACCCCCCTCCCCCGACGGACGACTCACACACAATGCACCCACTCCTTCAACTATTATCGATCAGTCGATAAGAACTTTTCACGAGCTTTTTTCTGCTTATTTTTCCTGCGCCTACGTATATACACAGAGAGAAAATTTCGCATATATTCGTAGAGTTATCAAAATTGCAACAAGTTTGCTGTTTCACTTAGAACAAACGTTAAAAAAATAATTGCTTATACAATTTCCAAATATTTATTTATTTCTTAAAAGTATTAAAATAACAAAATAACAACAATTACAATATAAAAAAATAATATAATTGATATAGAATATTTAGAAATCAAAATTATTCAAAATTTAAAAGTTATTAAAATCAGTTTACGATTAGCTTAAAATGTGCTCGTTTTTCGAAAGACTAAACGACTTCTTCTTCTTCTCGACCATAAAAAAAATATATATTTGCAACGCAAATTTTTGTCTGTGTACATTCTACAAACATAAATATTTGCTGTTTATTAATTTTGTTTTTTTTATGTTTTTGTTTGTTTATTGGTTTAGTTCTGTTTATCAAAAACTGTTAATCGCAGCGGATGCGTGGAATCGTGCAGATGGTGGGGATGGGGGGCCTTTCAAAGGTAGTTTGATTATAGACTATCATAAAAAGAATGTATACAAGTTCTAGACATGCTATCATGATATAATAGATACATAATATATACAATATATAAATATATATATATATATATTTAACTGTTTCCGCATTTACGTATTAACAACGAAAAGCTTCCGAAAGCTTATATATATATATACACATATATATATATATATATATATAAATTTATATATTTATCTTAGTCAACAGTCTGTGTCTGTCAAACATTTTGAGGGAATTTGGAACAAATCAATATTTATACATACATGTACAGATATATACTTATAGATATATACATATACACATATATATATATATATATATGTTTATATATTCGACCTGTGCTGTGTCTGTGAAACATTTTGTTGAGAATTTGCTAATCAATATTTAATCCACTTTTAATCCACATTTAACCTCTAAATTTGTTAGAGCATTTGAGAATCGGTGCCGATAAATAGAGTTAATATTTGCAAAAATTCCCGTCACAATATTTATTATTTGACTGTTAATTAGTATTTGCGGTCTTCAACACCTTGCATAGAAGGAGTATTTCGGACTAGTGCACAATATTTCGAAAAAGTGTTTATAAATCATTGCCAACAATATCGATTGCAAAGTTTGCAGCTACGAAAAGTATGCAAAAATAGCAATAAATACATAAAAAAAACATAGATATGATGGGAAAGAAAATTGCATTTGTAGGGTATTTGACAGTCGAATACTCTGTGGCATTAGTGTGGATTAACATGATAAAATGTTGTGTCGAACTGTTGCCACTAATGCGACAAATGTATTTACTAATCGCAACGGTGTGAAATACAAAAGCGAATGTGGAATGCGAATGTGAATGTGAATACGAATGAATGTGAGTGCGCATGGGAGTGTGCCACCAATGCGAATTCGAGTGCAGGTGTGTGGGGAGTGCAAGCAAATAGTAAGTAACTCTTAGTCAACATTTTGCGCAGTCGAAATGATGATTAGCTCAAACCCTAAACTGCAGCCAAACACTGTGCAAAATCCCACCATTAAATCATTTAAAGTGAGTAATGTTCCGAGTCTGAGTAAGCTTAACTGGAAAAAACGAAAATAATCATTCCATGATGTCATGCAACTTAACATGCTAAACAGCATATATATATATATATATATATATATATACTATATATATGTGTGTATATAGAAACTTGACTGCGAGTGGGATATTCAGAAGTCAGAGTTATATCTTCAACTTTAAGATATAACATTTAATGCATGAGAATTAAGATATAAAATAGAAAGATAAGAAATAAATAGAAAAATATATAATTTGTTGAATATTATTAAATCAAGTAAGCCAACGGCTGTTTCATCAATGTTTCCGTCACTTTAACATTTCCACTGTTTACTCCTTCTAAATATAATATGTATATATATACATATGTGTGTGTGGGTGTGTGCGTGTGTGTGTGTGTGTGTGGTGTGTGGGTGTTTGTTGGAGAGCTCGCGCTGTTTACGCGGAAATTAATTGAGGCTCATAAAACAGCGTATATAAAGACAAAGACAACAGCAACAACAACAGCGAAGAGAATGTGTTGTGTGGCGAGGGGGAAGGAAGAGAGAGGGGAGTGGGGAAAGGGGAAAAGGGGACACGGGGGATAGTTGTTTGTTTGAGTTGCACGTTGGTTGTTAGCGTAGTCGTATCTATGGAGCGACATCGTCGCATGTAGATAAACAGGCATTAATAATATAAATTTGGCCAGCATTGTGCACAGACGATGGCAGTCCAAAGACGCGAAAGGGTTTGGACGGGTGGCAAAGGGTGAGGGGGTTACACTAACAGATTGCCATCATTTGTGTTTGCTTATGATCTAGGACTATGATGCGGATACAAGCAATGCAGATATTTCCGTATCCGTATCTGTATCTGTATCTGTATCTGTATCTGTATCTGTATCTGTATCTGTATCTGTATCTGTATCTGTATCTGTATCTGTATCTGTATCTGTATCTGTATCTGTATCTGTATCTGTATCTGTATCTGTATCTGTATCTGTATCTGTATCTGTATCTGTATCTGTATCTGTATCTGTATCTGTATCTGTATCTGTATCTGTATCTGTATCTGTATCTGTATCTGTATCTGTATCTGTATCTGTATCTGTATCTGTATCTGTATCTGTATCTGTATCTGTATCTGTATCTGTATCTGTATCTGTATCTGTATCTGTATCTGTATCTGTATCTGTATCTGTATCTGTATCTGTATCTGTATCTGTATCTGTATCTGTATCTGTATCTGTATCTGTATCTGTATCTGTATCTGTATCTGTATCTGTATCTGTATCTGTATCTGTATCTGTATCTGTATCTGTATCTGTATCTGTATCTGTATCTGTATCTGTATCTGTATCTGTATCTGTATCTTTAGCTGCATATATTGGCTGTTGAATGTTACACATAATGGTTGCAAGTGCCAAGTGCGTGGGGCACAAACATTTGCCAAAACTACTACTGCGAGTGCTGCTGCTGCTGCTGATGCCAGCTGCTAAATTTTCGCATATTAATTCCATCTCTTTGGTGGCTTGCGAGCACTCTTCGTATTTACCCCACAGCTCTGAGCGTTTTCCATGTAACATTTAATTTCCCGATAAATAAGCCAAAACAAATAAGAGTGGATGGGTCGTGGGACGGGTGGGGGGTGTGGCAGGGGTAAGCGTAGCAGCTCGCATCCGCTTGTGCCAATTTCTGCAATGCAACACCATCTGAGGCCCACTTTCTTGTGGCCCCTGCCAACAACCAATCCACGACACACCCTATCACTATCACAATCACAACCCCCACCCCCACCCCTAACACACTACCCTCTTACTGCTCGGTACCACGCAGGGCGTATTTGTGCTGCGTTCGGTTTGCTCGCTTGCACTTCCTTCCGGCTGGCCCGCATACGAAAGCGAAAGAAACTAGAAAATTACAAAACTACAAAAAGTGGAAAAAACCCCAAGTAAACAAACAATGCAACACACCTCTTACACACAAACACACACTCACACACAAACACACACCCACCCTGCCCCCGCTCAAGTCCAGGCTTTGTTTTCTCTGCTTAAATTGAATTCTCGAGCGCACATTTTCATTTGGAGGTGTGTGTGTGTGAGTGTGTGTGTGTGTATGAGTGTGTATGTGTGTGTGTGATTTGTTAATTTTCGCACGGGGAAATTGCATCAACTGGCATACGACTTTTTGTGCGTTGACAACAACAACGACAAGAACAACATCAACAACAACAACAAAAACAACATTAACAAGTTCAAAACACGGCCAAATACATATTCCAACTTTTCAGGCTTTCGCGCGAAGTTGATTTTAGAAGGCTTGGCTAAATAATGCCTGGCACAAAGTTCACAGTTCAACTGCTCGACACCTCGCCAAACTTGGCCCCATGGCATGACAGCTACAACAACAACAACAACAACAGCTACAACAGCAACAAGAATGGGAACAAGCTAAAGAAGAGCACTACAAGGACTGCCATTAAGTATACGACAAGGCAGCCGCATCTCAACCTTTTCAGGACACACCAGGAACACCGCGGATGGCAGCGAGATCGATACGTTAATGGCGTGTGTAGTACAATATATACCCCATATATGGGGTAAATTATCCAATCCAATGTAACCCAATTCACATATGTACACTTATGCATGCATATATACATATATATATATATATATATATATATATATGTATATTATATATTCAAATCAACATTATTGGCAATTTGTTTCTGTTTCAAATATTTGCCAAACTTAAAAGTTACCAATGCGCCCCACTAGCAGGCGCCCTCATTACACATTTGTGGCTACTCAGTGCCTGCATGAATCTAAACACACAAATACATATACACATATATATATATATATATATCACACACACACACACAGATAAACCATGGCAGACAACAACAAATAGTTTTTCAAATAGCGTTTGAATTTATTATCTGATTGAGTAATCACAACAATACACACATCAAATTTGCTGCCTCTAAATGAGTTGTGCTCAAAATGGTATATCGATATTTATCGATAAAGACCTATCCAAGTGTTTTCACCACAAAATAATATATATGTGAGCAGATTGACTCTATTTAGACTCTATTGAAATGGTAAGGACATTAAGCTGTATTCCGTATATACAGCTAGGCTATAATGTCACCCGATAACTGGCCTGATAAATAACACATAATACATATTTGCTCTGTTAAATAGGTCCAGCTATTTTCCTATCTCTTCTTCCTCTCTTTTCTCCCCCACTTTCTCTCTCACTCTACTTTGTTGATCTAATTCGGGTTTTCTGGGTTTCCCAATCCATATTTTATATTTTATTTTATTTATTTAATATTTTACATTTTAACCACATTTGAATCGAATTATATATAAATTAGCTAATTCGATTAAAAATATTTTTAAAAATGTTAATAATAAATCAAAATATATATAAATATATGGGTAAACACATCCCTGTGTCAAGTAATGAATTCTAAATGGCATTCGAAATGGGAAAGTTCAGTTAATACTTCTATATCTATATATATATGTATATCTACAAAGATTTGAAACACTCAAGTGAAGGTCAAATGTAACTTTGTATTTACAAAGTTGAATATCGAGAAAGAATGTTGCTGAACAAACACAAACTCAAATCAGCTTTTATGTAGAGCAGCACTCCATAGCCAAGTTAAGTAAATTTGTTTCAGTGTAACTGCGTCGCTGTTGGCTGATAAAAACACTCATTTAAATGATAATTGCGCTTCTCGTTATCCACAAAGCGAACATCCCAGCGAGGGATACCAACTACATATGCATGTTGGGTTATGGCTCGTGTGTGTGTGTGTGTGTGTGTGTGTGTGTGTGTGTGTGTGTGTGTGGGCATGCCATGCCTTTTGTCCTGATCCATGGGGTGCATTTTAATTTATGAGCAAATTTTGCGTATCTAATGCACAGCGTCCTGCACTTGGTGTGCACAATTAAATTTTCAATGTAATTTCACGCACAAATGCCTTCAATTGCACGCTGCACAGGCCTTGCTGGTTGGGGGGAGTGGACTGGCAGGTGTTAGTTGGCTGTTTTGGTAGGGAGCGAGTGGTGCTTATAGGCTCTAGATAGCGATTGGCAAGCCGTGAAGCGACATAATCATCATAATCGCATTGACACCACAAATGAACGCGCTCCTCAGCAGCAGCTCGCCTGCTGGGCGGGAGAAGTGCTGAGTGCTGAGCGGTTGAGTGGATGAGTGGTGTGTGGTATGCAGGGGTGGGGGTGTTGTGGTGTTGTCGCAATAGGAAGGCTTTTGCAGTTATCGACAGCATTTTGCACGCGCTTGAGTGGCATCATCAACATTTTTACGGCCGTTGTTTGTTTTTGATTTTTTTCTTGTTTTTTTTTTTTTTTTGCTGCTGTTGTTCTTTGTTTTGGCAAACAACCGATTAAACGTCGCACGTCGCTTATCAATTAGCACAGTTCACCAGCTATCAAAGCGGCCGATGACGATGTCGATGACCGTCGATAAAGACGGAAATAGACCAAAACCCAGCCACCCCCAACCACCAACCCAACCCACCAACCCACTGGGCAAATGTTGACTACAACTTTTGTGCAAAGCTTAAAGCAACGTTCACAATTAGGTCAAACCATAAATATTTCACTAATCTGATTATACAAAAAGTACAAATAGCTTCCATGAAATTCTTTGACGTATTAAGTTCTTAAAATCGCATACCAGAAGACAATTGCAAACTGCGAACGTTGAAAACATTGAGTTTTATTCTTAATCCGAAAAGTATAAAAATTGTCAGTGGATATAAAAAAAAAAAACGACTCCAAAAAAATGCCAAAAAGTTGTGCAAAACTATGCAGCAGACAGAGGAAAGCATGTCGGAGCCCATAAAGTATATATATGCTTGATCTAAGTCGATTTTCGATTAATACACAATTGTATAGAAATAGCCTTCCAACCGATCTACAATATAATCCGACAGATTTTTGATAATTTTATTGAGCACAAAGGTGCTGGGGGGTACAGGGTATCTCCCAGTCGACACGCATGTGTGTTATGTGTGTTTTTTGCACTCATCATTTATCCTCAGTGCCACAAAAGCCGTTCGCTTCTGACTTGTCAATTGGAAGCTGCAGTTGAAATCGGAAATGCTCAACGCATTCTTTTTGCATTCGCTTTTGGCTTGCTGCTGTCCGTCCGTCCGTCCGTCCGGACATGGTCCCTTTATTTATTTGTATTTCTGATGTTGCACAATATCGCGTTGCAACACTGGGTCACAGCGATATTGTGCAACGCAAGCAAAGACAAAAGTTGTTGCTTGTTGTTTGCTGCTGCTGCCACTTTCGGGCGACCTTCAAGTAACCACCAGTAAATGTACTGCCACCCAACACGGGCCAAGCCAGCATTGTTGCCACTTCCCCTTGCCCAGGCCTTCCCCTGTCATGCTGCTGCTCCTCGCTTTGGAGAGTGCTGTGAAGTGTGTGCGTTGTAATGTGCGTTAATAAATTTAATTTTAGCCTCTTTTCCTTTTGCCACCAACCCATATCCCAAAAACCACCACCACCCTACCCCGTCCCCTCCTTCCTTGCCCCCTCCCCGTGTCAACCACCCGCTCGCTCTGCGGCTGTGTTGAACCATCAAGTTTAAAGTGTCGCCGGAGTCAACACAACTCAACTCGATGCTCGTTTCTCGTTTTTATCAGTTTAATGGGCGGGCCGTAATGCAATTTGGTCGACACCACCCAACCACCACCCACCCGGAGAGTGAGACGGAGGGGAAGGGGGTGGGTGGTAGAGATATGATTTCCTTGCTGCTGCTGTTGTGTAAAGCAATTTTGATAAATTTATGTGAAATACGCTTTCATGATAAGCTAATTAAATTCAATCGCTGTAACCAACTGCCAAAAACCGAAATGCCCTCCTGCCTCCTGCCTCCTGCCACATGCCATTTGCCCCTTTCCACTCCCTCTCCCCCTCACCATTCCCTCGTTGACAAGGCAATCCCCAGTTGCGCTGGGCCTGTTAAAGCTCAACGATTGTTTCCATATCGTTGAATCGACTACAAAAATCAACAGCGGCGGTTTGCCAGCCAACATGGGATTGGATAATGAGCGCAATCAAACATGGATACTTACACACACACACACACACACACACACACACACACACACACACACACACACACACACACACACACACGCACACACCTACGCACACACTCACGCACACACAATATGCAAAAAGTTAGTTGCTACGAGCAGATGCAAATGTTCAAGAGAAAAGAAAACATGCGAGAACGTTGCAGTTGGGCATAGTCGACTGCGTAATACTCTGACACCAATCGGAAATACCATCTGATGAGGCAAGAAATACCGAGCAGGTTTCTATGTGGGAGATTCGTAGAGAGCAAGAATCAGAGCTGATGGAAGAGCCATAGGCTTTGGGCGCACAATAGAACTAAAAGATCTAATAATTCTTAAAATGTGAGTACAGCTGCGGTCAAAAGAATAGAAATGGGTAAGCTAAAGCGAACAAAGCGAGTGTGTCGAAGAGTAGCAGAATTCGCCAATCCAAGGAATCTGTGGGAATCTGAAACCAACTATTATTTTGACAGTGACGTATGTATGCATGTTGATGTGGATGTATGTAGATGTAGATATGGATGCATGTAAATTGATATACGTTGCTCATTATCATGTACATATTAAATAACGGAATCCGAGTGTAACCCGAATATGCATATTCGGAGCAAACTGGCAAGCTGGCAAGCCGCAAACTGGCGGCCAAAGTTAAAGTAATAAATAATTGAATTAAGATTAACATTTAAATTGAATGGACATATGTTTTGTAATAATGTTAATAAAATGCAATTATCATCGCCAGTGAATGTGTCACCTGTCAATTATGGGCTGCATTTGATGACGGCGGACACAAATGCAAATCCATTTGCATTTTGTATTTTTGTGCTTAACGTTAATGTTGTTAATGTTTAATTTTTGCTATTTGCTATTTGCTGTTCAATGAAATCTAACGAACTGAAATCAATGCTTAATTGCATGAAACATATGCCATTAAGGTAATTATAATTTGAAATGACGTCACAGCAGCAGCAGCGGCCGACATCAAAATTGTATTAAATTTCTGTTATTTTTAACAATCACCTACAGAAACGAGAACTGGTTGTTCGAATTGCAGATACCCTGCCATATCTAGCATCTTGTACTAAAATTGTCTTAAATTTTTGATTGCTCGTTACACACAGAGTCACACACACACATACATATATATATATATATAGAGAGATAACTGTATTCATCGATTGCTTCACACTTCTGTTCTGTAAACTTTTTCATGTTCACTTTTAATGTTTGTTTCTTATTTACAACGCAATGAAATTTAACTGTTTAAACAAGCGTCGAAAAGATTTCGACACACAAGGCACACACACACACATACAGATGCGGGCTGCAGCAGTAGCAGCCGCACAGCCAGAGTAGAAAATGCAAAACAATTTCAGGCGAATTAGCGTAATTGTCTCGCCGCCGCTGCCGTTGTCGCTGTCGCTGCTACTGTTACTGCCTCTGCTGCTGCTGCGGCTGCTTCTTCGCCGTTGCGAAGACAATGAGCATGAGACGGCGAATAGCGATTGGCAAATGGCGACTGCAGCGCCAATGTCGACGTCAACTGAAGCAGCAGCAGCAGCATAGAGAGGAAGAAGAAGACGCACCAGCAGCAACCCAGCTACTTAATCCTCTAATTTGTGTGTGTTGCTGTACCTCCTGCCCCACCCTCTGCCAAAAAAAGGAAGGAATGAAAGAAAGAAAGATATAACACACACATACACACGCACACACACACACAGAGACACCCTTCCGCGCCACTGACAGCGCAGGCTTCATTTGTATGCAAAAATGTAAACCAAAAAATCAGCGAGAATGTTAAATCCAACAAAATGCATTTAACACATAAAAATTTGCATAGAAAGTGGCTTTGGTATGTTTGCTATTTTGCTGCCATCGCAGTCACACTTTATTCCCGCAGCAGCCATTGACGACAACGCCACAAAGCAGCGTGTGTTAGAGAAAGAGAAAGAGAGAGGGCGAAATAGATAGAGTGTGCGAGAGTGAGAGAGTTGCTCTGCTCAAGTCAATGATGTTTTCTTCTTAACGTAGATTTAATTTTAATTTCACTTTTTCTTTTACTATTACTATTATTGTTATTCGTTTTATGTGTGTGGTTGCCACGCCCAGCCACGCTAATCTGCCACTTATTTCTGCTAATAACACACACACACACACACACACACACACACACACACACTACATACACACACACGCATCGCTTTATGGCTACCATTTAATTTAGCTGCTTCGTTTTTGTGACGCTGCACTTGAAGACATTCGCCGTTAGACCCGCTGCTGCTGTCAGCTTTTTGGGGCTTTTGCGAGCGGCGCCAGAAAACTTTTCAATTGTTTTGCCATTTCTTAATAAGTTGTGTTTGCTTTTTCTCTCACTTCTCCTCTTCGTGATCAGTGCCAAACGTGTAAGTCTATTTTCTACACGTGTGCTACATACTTACTTTTGAAACGCCTCGCGCTTGCCCAATTCTTTGTTGCTGTATTATTTTTATGCTTTTGTTTTCGTTGTGTTCGTTTTTTTCTTTTGTGATGTTTTTATATTTATTTTTATTTTTTGTCTTTTTGCGTATGCTGTTTTTGCATGTGTTGAGATTCTCATGAAATTTGCATACAAATTGCGTCTGGTGCTGGGCGTTGTAGAACTGTTGTTGTACCACCAAGCGGGGAGAAGTCACTGCTCCTGCTCCATTCATTCACTGGACCAATCGCCCCACGCACGCATCTCACCAAGGGGTTAAGGCTGACAATAACAACAACAACAACAACAACAGCAACAACAACAGCAGCTGGCAACTGTCAATTATGTGGGCTTGTATCAATAATCAGGATTCGGCACGCCGCAAATATTGAGCTGCAATCATAAAAGAATACACTTTTACTTTATTGGCATATGTATCAATAAACATCATTTACATATACATATAGATATATATATATATATGTGTGCATGTCTTATATCCGAGACGAACAGCAATTTTATAGAGACTTTAACACTCCACAAAAACTTTGTTGTTTGCTCTTTGAACTATATTTTTATAGATGTGTTTACTTTTTTGCTTCTTTCCCGCAGATTGAAGGCACAGTTTCAGGAGTTTCAACGAACCTTTTCCCAAACTGTTTTCTCAATCCATGTAAGATATATATATATAATACTACACTGGCAAACTGGATCGCATTGTTAGTTTTTCTATTTATTAATAAAATTATATAAAGAAAATTTGATGAATTTATAATTATATTTGAAAAAATGTATGTTAATGGTTTAAAATGTATACATTTGATGACGTCTTTCTTCTTCATTAAAGTAACAAGCTTTAAATCCGATTGTACAGCATTTTCTTTGATTGACTAAACAAATTTTCTACTGTTTATTTTATTTATTTATTTATTTTGTTTTTTTCCGAGTGTACTATCGATACTAATTCCACACACAAAATTCAAACATCGCGTCATACGTTAACTGGGGCTTAGCCTCTACTTAAATCAAGTTGAGGCTTAAACAGTAAATACAATTTAAGTCAGACTTTTGTGTTCTCTTGGATTAACGGTGAATGGTGGTTAACACAGTAAGTAAGGACAACTAATCGGAGAATTAGTTGGTGGATTTTAACATATTGTCATTATTGGAATTATAAAAAATTGCAACTGAAAAATGGAAAACAAATATAAGAACTAAACACAATTTTTAGTTGCATTTTGCATGAGGATGTAACTGTAATCTAAACTATATATATATATATATATATATATATATATAGATCTATTTATCTGTCTATAATATATAAAATGAAGTATCGAATGGAAAAGTCGTAGACGCTTTAAAGCCATAGCTTTCAATGGCAACATTTCAGCGTTCAAGTTGTTTGCGTATCCTTCCAGCTTGCAACAACCATTTTGCTACTTGCGACTTGCTGCTTGCTGCTTGCGTCTTCAGTCTGCTTTTGTCATAAATAAACACCACAATTATCATAGGTAAACAACAAATAAATAGAAGAACAGCAGCGGTAATAAAAACAAAAGCCAATTGTGGCGCTTTTTGTGGCCTTTTGTGTTTGTTTTCTGTTTACTTTAGACGGGCACCCACTCAAAAGACGCCCCCGCCCATAAACAATCAACCCGCCCCCGCCCCAAAACACAATTCTGTCAAGTATTGCCTCGCTTTCAACTTTGCCATCAATTTTTAAGTTGAAGTTTCAGTTAAAGTGGCTGCTGCTGTTGCTGCTGCTGCTGCTGCTGCTGCTGCTGTTGCTGCTGCTGTTGCCGCTGCTGCTGTTGCTGCTGATTGCTTAAAATTCATAATGATAATAATAGAGCGTTCTGCACTAATTGCAGCACTAACAACAGCAACAACAACAGCACAGCAACAACAACAGCAACAACAACAACAACAATAACAATTGTTCACTTGCACTTGGCATCACTTAAGTCAACTGCAAAAACTTTTGCGCCATTCGCATCAGTCGAGTTATTCGAATGGGCGCAGATAGAAAAGAGCCTCGTTGCAATTGTGCAACGAGGAGCATAATGAAGTGTGGGCGTGGGCGTGGGAGGTAGCTGTGGTTGGGTGTGGGGGGTGGCTTTACACAATTGCAATTGGAATAGGAATAGGAATAGGCAAGAGCATGGGCACAAGGATGGCTATACAGAATGCCAGCCATTTGGCCATAGACTCCACCCCCTCTCTCTCACTCCTCCCTCTCTCTCTCTCTCTCTCTCTGTCGCTGCCGCTGTCTCTGTCTCTCACTGTGTCGAGCATTCGGACTCATTCATTGAAGCATTTTGCCGCTTTCATTCAGGCAAAATTGTTCTACAAAGATGCTAGCACAGACAATGACACGGACACATCAAGAGAGAGAGAGAGAGAGAGGGAGTGAGGGAGAGGGAGCGAGGGAGAGGGAGATAAAGTTAAATGCCCACACCCGTTTACACTCACATTTATATTCACATTCACATTCACATTCAGATTGAAGTGCACTTCATTGCCGCTTGTCGTCTGCCCGTTTAGCCGGCTTCAGCTGCTGAGTCCTCGCTGCCAGGACGAGCTCCATGTCTATCTGTCTGTCTATCTGCCTGCCTGTCTATCTGCCTGCCTGCCTGCCTGTCTATCTGTCTGCCTGCCTGTCTGCCTGTCTGTCTGTCTGTCTGTCTGTCTGTCTGCCTGCCTGCAGGCGCTGCTTAAATTTAACTTGAACTCTAAAATAATAACAGGCCGAGTTGTTTTTGGCTTGTTCAGTTTTCGTGTCATTTCCTTGCAGGTATTTTCATACCACTCATCTCAATCACCTGACTTTAACTGTAAGTGAGGGAGAGAGACAGAGACAGAGACAGGCGTCTTGAATGACGTTGGTTATGACAAAGACAACCTGCTGACCAAATGACCAAATGACCAGGCGCACCTCTATCTATCTCCAATCCCAATTAAATCTGCAAAGCAAAGTAACTGTTAATCAACTTGATATAATAAACGATTCCTCAAAGAGCCCCATTCGAATTCTTTCTTATTTATATATTTCTTGGGTTGCAAAACTGAATTTCACAATTTGACAACACATCAGCAGTTTGCTGGTAAAAAGATATGTTTTTGTGTTGCTCCTGGATAAGTATTTAAAAGTATTTTGTTGACAAGCGCTTTCAAAAGCTGTAAAATATTAGATTTCAAAAATAAACTGGACAATAAACAAGGTTTATACCCCTTAAATCGGAGTTGGTTGATTTTCTCCTGTTTTCGTTTTAATAAAAATAAATGAAATAAATATATGAACAAATATTTTAAAAAACTCATTTAAAAAGTATATCTGAATATTCCACAACTGTAACTGAAACCAAAACTCATATTTCGACCGTTTGTTCCTATGGCAGCTATATAAAAGGAGACGTTGCAAACTTGATAAAAACAAACTGACAAAAGGCAGAAGATATCAATGAAAAACAGAAACGAGCAAAGTAATTAAAAAAGATATTTGCAAACTTAAATGCATAACAAGCATTGCGTGTTGCTGTCTCCCAGTTGCTCTCAATGGGTGCACTCAGGAGTGTCTGTCGCAGCAGGAGGGATTCAACTGGAGTTTGACTATTTACCATATCGTTAATGTTCTGATCTTACTTGCTTAGCACTGCTGCTGGCTCTGGCTAACTGTTATGGCTGCTTACCAGGCTTCCCTCTCCCCCTCTATCTCTCTCTCTCTCGCTCGCTCGCTCTCGCCGCTTAGCTTATCGGGCATCT
Organism: Drosophila silvestris; assembly: GCA_035043445.1. Lineage (NCBI taxonomy): Eukaryota > Metazoa > Arthropoda > Insecta > Diptera > Drosophilidae > Drosophila > Drosophila silvestris. The sequence continues at coordinate 3,056,966 of JAWNMZ010000029.1, forward strand.
AGTGCTTTTGCCAAGCAATTTCAATGAAATCAAGCTAGCAACTGCAAAGCAAATGCTTTGTCCTTCTTGCCACCGTTTCGCCATCGTTGCCACCCCCCACCCCCTTGCTCCCCATGTCTTTGTTGATTTTACTACTGCTGCTGTTGGCCTGCGGCAACATCGACATGGTTTTTGATGCTGCTGCTCCTATTAATACCTGCGCTCAGCTCATCTCTACGGTTATTATCAGAGAGCATTTTCCACTGTCCCCTCCCCTCCCCACCCCCCCTCCCATCCCCTTCCCTTCCCGTATACCCTCGGACAATGCAGAGCTGCTGCTGTATTCAAAGCTTGTGGTAATTATCAGGAAAGCTAAAAAGCTCAGCATGGAATTTATATGATATTCAATATCCAGAACAATATGTTGTCTTGTTGCACACATTGGCCACATCAGTCGGTGGACAGTTTCAGCACTAATAGTTAACACTTGATGCATATCCAATACAACAAATGATCGCAACAATATTCAATATTTGACGGCTGTTTGATTGACGTGAACCAATTTAATCATGAAAGTAATTGCATCTTTTGCAAGGTTCACATTACGTTTACCGCCAGAGAAGCACTCGTAATTTTATAGATAAAACAAATAGGTGCGTAACTAAACAAGAATCAACGAAAACTTCAATTGTTCGATTTGCTGGTATCTGATTTCGACGTGTTTATATTGATTGACAGACAGACAGAGCCAAGGATAAAATAGGCTTACAAATAAAATAAACAAGAATTGAAATCAAAAACAGAGTATTTTGTTGAAAATATAGTTTTTCTATATATTTCTGTTATTATATTATTTTATTCACATTTCGGATTTTTGTATCTATACGCCTAAAATATATAAAATAAATATGTTTATATATTCCTTGTTTTTACAGGGTAGCCTTTCGTCGAGCACACTTGCTGTCAACGTGCTGTTGTTGTTCTTGTTGCCTGTTCTTGTTATTGCTAAGCGTTCAGGCTACTGACATATTCGTCCTCCAACCCACTACGCACACCCAACGCCACCCACCGCCACCCCCATTCCTCATCCACATGCTTTGCACTCAACACTCGCACACAGTATTTACATTTTTCCATCTATCAGTGAACTTATGTTGTCATAATAGCACTACCCAATCAGCCGACCAACCAACCACCCACAGCTATACTGAAATATAGACCGTCCACCGCCCCCACCAACCCCCAACCCCTCGCCAATCTTGCCAAAGGCGGGACGTAATAAAAATAACAACTTAACTAAGTAGACAATGTTCACAGTGCCTTGTGTGTGTGTGTGTGTATGATGGGTGTGTGTGTGTGTGTGTGCCAGGTTGCCTTGGCAATCATTTGGACTGAGCGATGCAGCAGCGCCTGTCAAACTGTAAGCTGCTTTTGTGCAACACCAACACCAACAACAACAACAACAACAACAGGTGCATTAAATTGTATACAAAATGTAAAACAACAGAAAAAATGCTCAAAGTACAACAGAAAAGAAAAAGAAGAAAGCAGAACAAATTGGCAAGAAGAAATACGATAAGCTTTTGCAGTTTGAGTTTCGCTGCTGTTGGGCTTTAAATTTGCTTTTTATCTAAGATGAATAATCTGAGATGGTGGGCGTGATAGAGGCGGGCGGAACGGAGGCCAGGTAGGAGATGAGCTTAAACAGGGACAACACCATCAGCTTTGATGAGTCGTCGCACCTTTTCCTGTGCACTTTCATTGTGGCCCAGTCAGAGTGTGGCCATTGCCATTGCCAATGGCTTTAACTACTGCCGTTTCAGCAGAAACGGTAATCCAGCCCAGCTACACTCGCAGAAAAAAACCGACAACAATTGTCAATTGTTGTTCGCAGTTTTACCTATTTATATTTTGTATCCATTCCACTATGTACAACATTTCGAACATTCACATTTCTTGCACATCGAGTCATCGTTTCGCTTGATTTCAGTTGTAGATTGAACGTGAATGAATAACTACCAAAACAATTAATTTCGATGTGTTTTTGTTGCTCGCATGCACACACAAGCCACTGCAATGAGTACATATTTATTGAGTGTTGGCAAGAATTCGATGGATTCATTACTGAATATGCCAAGTAGCATGCAAGTTGCACACTGCTTGGAATAAGTTCATATTACAACAGGCCGTTGTAATTATAGTAATTAATGAAGAATAGAATATATAACAATTCTGATATTTATTTAAGTGCGCACAGCGAGACTTGCCTGCCTCAGATCGAACCACTCGGCTCCATTTCATTGCTGATCTTTAAATAATAATATTATCTTGAAATATCAACTGTTTGTTACATTAATGTTGCCATACTTCGTAAAACAACTTTACGCAGAAGAACACGAAATATTCACTGCGAATTTCCAAAATTCCCAACATACTTTACGAATGTTGAATGTGCAGAATGTTCGGCTGTTAGCGGGCAACCAATTTAACCTGCTGTTGACTGTCGATTCGAGAACGAAGGAAATGTTGAAGATGAAGAAAAAACAGAAAAACTTGTTAGTTTTCAGCGGAATTTACTAAATGTTAAATTGAATTTTAGTTTTCTCTAAGTGCATGGCCAACAGCGGCAGCAGCAGCTGTTGCTGTTAGAATTGTTGTTGTTGTTGCTGCTGCTGCTGCTGCTGGCCAAATGCTTAATCCTTGTGCAGGAAATAACGTTACGCAGCAAAGTCCGAGCGCCGAGCGCCGAGTTGCCAGTTGCCAGTTGCCAGTTTGCCAGCTTTGAGTTCTTGCTGCTTGTTGCTGTTTAGTTAACTCAATAAATGAAAGTGGGCAACACCCTCACCCACAGACACAGACACACAGACACACACACAGACACACAGTGCACCGCAGAGGGATGCTTGCCATAAAATAATCTTTTCTCTCTGTGTACTGGTGTTGGTCTGGTCTGGTTTGGTCTGGTTTGGTTTGGTTTGGTTTGGTTTGTTGTTCGCATCTCGTTTTGCGTTCTTGTGGTCGCTTGCCGGGTGCTTAAGAAAAGTGCTGACATTTGCGCAAATTTCCTCATGCTCATTTACTTGTTTACGTTATTTCTCTCATTGTCGTGTTTTTCTTGTTATTGTTGCTGCTGCGCTGCTGCTGCTGTTGCTGTTGCTGGTGCTGCTTGTTGACAATTACACAAAAACTGTTAGCATTTACCACAAGCATACGGCCACACTGTAAGCCTCAATGTGGAGCTATGGCTGTAGCTAAAGCTGGAATTGGAGCTGCTCTTGACGGTGACGTAGATTGAAATGGAAATGAAGATGAAGATGAAAATCGCTGAGCGGCGAGTGGGCGGTGGGGGCGGGGGTGGGGAGTTGTTTCTACGGAAGAGTGGTCCAGTACATCGACTGTGGGACTGACAATGGCGACAGTTTCATGTCAACAATTTTTGGAGGCAACACTAAATGGACAGCAGTCAGCACATTTTGCTCGTAAAAACTGCTCAAAGTGTGTGTGTGTGTGTGTGTGTGTGTGTGTGTGTGTGTGTGTGTGTGTGTGTGTGTGTGTGTGTTGAGGAGGGAGCAGAGGAGTCTGTTACAGCCTAGAGGCATTGCCGTAGCTATGCTCCAGTTTCAATTCCATTTGATATACAAAATACTCGCGCACACACACACACACACACACACAGTCACACACACACACACAGTTACACACACAAACACATACCAATTTATGCCCTCAGCTAGTTGTGTCCATTAAAACGTTAAAAGCTTCTTGAAAAACGCATAAAAACTACTATTCGCTGCTTATCCGCTGCTTCACTTTGCCAACAGCTTCAACTTCTCCATTTTGGCAAAGGAATTGGTTGACCGGGTGGTGTGAAGGGGTGTGGGTGGGCTTGATACTTTTAAGCTCAGCTATAGAGAGAGAGAGAGAGAGAGAGAGAGGGGGAGAGAGGGGAGAGAGCTGTAACTTGCTGGCAAGAGACCATCATTAAAAGTTGAAAAATCAGCTGGCAATGTGAAAAAGGATTTTCGTCATTTACTGAACTTTTTTGGTTTAAGGAGGTATTAAGACAACATTACCAACCACAGCAACAACACTCAATATGGATGAAAATCAGAAAGTGTGTAATTTAATTAACGCTCGTCTTCTGACTAGTTTAGCAGAACACTTCGCCAAGCAGCGTTTGGCAAAAGTGTTAAAATAGAGAGCGGAACGCTAAACATTAAATGCTGGCAACACTGGCATTTAATTGGCCATATCGAATACCCAATATTCGATCAATATTACAAAAAGATGAACGGAATTCTAATTTGTATATCCTTGCGAATTTCAGAGACATAGAAGAGCTCAACCCAACAAAGATCCTCCCATTCGTGCGGGAACTGGGGCTGATGGAAGAGCTATAGGCTCAGAAGGTGGCACAATAGATCTATCCCCCTGCCCCAATAATAATATCCTTGCGAATGGTAATCGAGCTTAGTTGTTATGTTACTTTAATTAATCTGTTAGAAAGGCTGCAGCCACTTTTCTGCAAACAGCCCAATAAATAGGAAACCAATAATAGGAAACTAAAAAGAATTTCATTTCTATTCTGTGAATAGCATTAAATTGTAATCTATTTTTAAAAATATAGAAAATTATAAGATTAGTGCTTATCTTTTCAGCTGTTTGTGGCATTGATATTGTCATACTTATCATGACATCGATACGAAAATACTCGGCTCAAATTGCCAAAATTCGTAGCATACTTTTCGAATGTTGAATGCACAGAATGTTGTTCCTTATGGGATGGGGATGGGGATGGGAATGGGGATGGGGTTGGGGATGGGGATGGAGATTGGCTAACGGGCGTCATACCTTAACTACTGCAGAGAATCAGGAATTTAAGAAATATTAATAGTGGAATCAGGCAATTAAATAGATGTTATTTCTAGCTTTTAACAAATAGCATTGTCAGTCATTTCTATGACCACTTTTGAATTGCAACTTCAATCGCCCAAAACGATGGCCCGTCAACGTGGCTGGCAACAGGGTTGAAAATAAAGCAAACAAAATAATTTATCATTTGGTTGGGTTGCTCAGCAGCAGGGGCGAGGGGGAGGGGGGAGGAGAAAACATACTGACGACCACAACTAGCCGAACGTAGCTCTGCGGATGGGCGAAACTGGCCAAAACCGACAACGCCCACCAGCCGCAACCCCTACCAGGCGGCGGCATGAATTGCCATTCCTTGAGCAGTCACTCAAATAAAAATCGAATTCATGGCCGACATATCGGATCGACTTCCACATACCCTATGTGCATGTGTCCAGCATCCCAAAATACTCTCTCTCAACAATAGTTAAACGATCAGAGATCACAAATAGCCGAGATAAATATTATCAATTAGTTGAAGTACATGCGACAAGGAGAAACTGGCAAACAAGCATGATGCATGTGCACAGCAGATATACCCCAGGTGAGCGGGCGAACGAGGGTATCAAAACCAAAGCAAAACTTTGACGCGAACCAAATTAACGGTAATAACTTGGACTTGGCCAGTCAGTTTCCTAATTTGCGCTGCATTTGCATGTGTGTGTGTGTGTGTGTGTCAGTGTGTGTATGGGCGTGGCAGGGGCGTAGCGTGTCCGCAGTGCGCGTAGCAAATAACCGTAATGAAGTTTGCAAAGTTTTTGACACATGCGAAAAAGATGTCGATGCAGAAAGCAAAAAAAAAAGAAAAAGCAAAAAGAAAAAAACAGCAAAAAAAAACAATACAAAATAAAACAAAATAAAAGTAGAGTCCAAAGTGAAGATGGGTCAGGCGGGCGGGAAATGGGGGAAATGGGGGGAAAGGGGTGCGGCGGCTTCTGGCTGAACGCCCCTGTTGTAAAAGTGTTTTGCGCGCAGCCAAACGACAAGCAAATATTTGCAAAGTGGCAAACAAACTTGCCCCGCAACTTGACAGCCCGCCGCAGGAGCTGCAGCGAAGGACCTCAGCACGACCGGATAGCAGGACATCATTACAGGAAGCGAACATTTCTTTTTCCTTTTTTGCCACTTTACAACACACACACACACACACAACAGTTGTATACCCTGTACCCTGTACAGGCAGAAGAAGAAGCATCTGGGAGCCTGTATACCATATATATTCTTGATCGAGGCATGTCCGTCTGTCCATCTGACTGAGCTAGAGACTTGCACAGATCGAGTCTATTTCTCTGGCAGCACACTGCAGGGTATCGGCAAGTCGTTCACTTCCAGCTAGAGCATTTTCCCTTGTATTTTTTGCGTGCCAACGAAAATATTGTTTTTATTAATGCTCGGTAGTCGGTGCCGGAATCTGGATACGGATCGAAGGTCCGGCATCATCTGTGCTGCCCGTGCTGAAAATGCTTTTTATATTTGTCAAGCAATCGCACTTTGAGCATCGACTATTTCCCTGCACCCCTTGAAAATGGCTAAAGGGGGAATATTAAAGCTATTCAATAGTATGTAACAGGCAGAAGGAGGCATCCTATGCACTCATAGGGTATATAGTATATTCTTGATTAGCACGACAAGTCGAGTCTTCGATTTAGTCATATAAATCTGTAAATCTGTAAATCTTTCTTCTGCATTTTGAATGTTGACTGCGACTCAAAAATGCCATACAGATACTATTTGGAAGCAGAGATCGACTAAATTAGATATCTAGGATCGCAATCAGGGATTGAAGAAGATTACGTTTAAGGCCAAAATAGTTGGCAGTTTACGCTTATTAAAAATATTGATGGATCGGTTGCCAAACACTCACTAAAACCTTATACACACTTCGGGTGCCCGGCAATGATTCAACTCTCTGCATCATTTTTGAGCTGTTCCCGCTGAGTTCTCCAATTTGAACTTTCACATTTATTCATATCCAAAATATGACTTCAGTTTGGGGTGATCGCCAAATATTTTTGCCATATAACAGAATTGAAGAAATACAAACTTTTCCGTTTATTTTAATATTATTATTTTTATTTTTTTGCCCAACGCTTTTCTTTTATTTCATTTTTTTTTTGTCGCCGTCGCCGCAGGAAGCGGAAATCGTGCGTGTAATTGAACGGACATTGAATAAAACTTGCGAAAGAAGGCGACGAACGGCGACGCCTCCTAGACGTGGGTCATCAAAGGGGGAGGGGGGATGAATACGGGAGGGAGTGTGCTAACCATTTGTGGTCAATTTTACGTGCGCTGTAAAAACAAAATAAGCGAACAAACAACGGGCAGGGCAAGCAACAAAGGCAACAAAAGCAACAAAAACAAAAAATAACAAAAAACAGACAAGGAGTGGAGGGGAAAGGAGAAGGAGTGGCGGGTGGCGGGTAGCTGGAACTGAAAGAACTGTGCGAATAGACGCAATATAAATGCGAACACAAATAAATATTAAGATGGGCCAAAGATATTTGCAGATACATTTTGTTTTATGTTTGCTATCGTGAATTTTGCCATATTTTTTACTGCTTCAAGTGCACAAGAGTGTTGCTGTGTGGCAGAGTGGGTGTGTGGGTGGGGGCAGTGCCAAAAAAAGTGGCAAGTAGCAGTAGCAGCAGTTTAGCTTGGCCTCCAGCGACTATAGATACAATATGAATACTATGTGGAACCAAAGATCGATTGCAATAGATATATTTTTGGCAGAGATATTTTAAATGCTTTCACAACGACAACGACGCAAGTTGCGATTATCAAAATATAAAAATATGATATGGCATAATACATTGAAGATGCCAAGCATTATGCAGCTGTTCAAATGTTGCAACATTTTGCCTATGCCATTATATCTTTGGCGAGAGCTCGACTGACAGATGCTTTGCTTCTATTCTATTCATTGAGAAGTTAATATGAATTTGCCATTTCTTCAAGCTGACTTTCAATATATACAGCTTACTTAAAGTTATGCCAAAGGTTGGTTCGTTTCAGACCGACTCTAGTGAATTAAAAGCGATATTGTTTTATGCACACTTATATCGAAATGCTTATATTTTCTTTATTATTATTTTATGTGGATGAAATGTACAAAGTATTGAAAAGATTTAAATAAAATTAATTGAAAACATAAATAGCGAAATTATATGGAAATATTAATATTAAATGATTCGCTCGCAAAATTAATTAATTTTCAATTTAATTAGATTTCAAGTTCTTGCAATTTTTGGTGCTTAAGCTGGACAACAATATGTCCATTCAGATTGAGTTAAGAAATCAGCAAAGCGAATTTCGATTAGATATTCAAAATATCTGGAACTTTATTCATGGCAAATCTAGACAAATAAACACAGCAGTTAGGATTTAAATGGGATCAATTGGACATTTTGCAAAGTGCCTGCAATTAACTGAGTAGATGAAATTCCATTCGAGGCTGTCGTTTCGATTCGATTGTTGTCTGTTAGTCGGCTTCAATTATAGAAAACAGCTGCTGAGACAACTCGCTTGTCAAATTCATTATACAAATGCGCGACACTGAGGCGACACAGGGAGGCAAGTGCGGATGTTCAACACAAAGATGGAACTGAAGATGGCGACAATAAATAATACCGTATGGGGAAATCTTGGCTCATTTTTCAAAAAAAAAACATTGCCGCCAGCGAGCGAATGCCGGACAAAATGTTCGCCGAGGGCTGTGTGTGTGTGCCAGTGTGTGTGTGCGTGTGTGTGTGTGTGTGAGATGCTGTGCGGCCATGTAGGCGATGTATTAACAATGTCTACGCTGACGCTGGCTTTAGACTTTGCCGTCGCAGTCGCAGTCGCCGTTGCCGTTGTCGTTGCCGTCGCTGTAGTCATCAACATTGTCATTGACGACGACAAATGTTGCCGTCTTTTAGGCGTTGACATTTGATAAATTAAACATTTTTGTACTGGCATTTTAGGGCATTATTGCGACTGTGGCGTTTCGTGGAGAGGAGGCTGTCGGTGAGGATGAAGCGTAGCCGGAGGGATGCAACTTTCCTAGGGACTGTCGCGTTTTTTGTCACTTTGTTAAATACATTAGGCTTTATTTGTTGTTGCCCTCTCACTCTCTCTCTCTCTCTCTCTCTCTACCGCTCTGCCTCTCTCCCACTCTCCCATTGTTATTCTTCATCGTTGTGTTGGGTGTTGCGCAAATTAGAAAACACTTTTGACATTTGCTTTTGCTGCTTGTCTTTCTCAACCTCTCCAACCCACATCTCCAACGCACATCTCCACCAAAATCCCCGCCCACAACTCCGCCCACATCTAAACCTCTCTCACACCCGGCTGCCGTTCGTCATTTTGTTAATTGAGCAGTCGCGCCCGCGGCTAAAGCCAAAAGCCGCCAATGACGATGATGACGTTGATGATTATGATGATTATGTTGACAGAGCTGATGCTGACTATGATGATGATCCTTAAGGACGACGATGCCTTCAAAGAACTTAAGCGTTTTAGATGCGTGCTTTGATGTTGCCATTTGACGTGGCCCAAAAATGTATTTCATATTTATTAACAGTGTCTTTAGCCAAAGCACAAGCTTAAGCTCAAGCTGCACAGCCAACGACATTAAATCCAAGGATTCCACTCAAAATTACTCAATTATCTATTTAAGGCGGCAATAATTATTGCAATAAATGCAAAACTTGAGCATATTCCAACTGTGCACCCATTGTGCAAATGAATTCATGTCGAAACTTTATTTTCGCTTTAAGTCCTTTGATTTCTCATTGCACGCGAACAATTAATACTTAATCTCGCCATTGAATCTTGAGCTAAAAGCAGCTGTATCCATGAACCGATTTTGATTGAATGTGCTTAATGTTAATTGAATATAAGCGTGTACATTCAATAATTCACAATACACACACACACACACAGAAAGACAGACACAAAGATATGGGCACACAAAGGTGTGCACGTGAGTAATATTCTATTTGATTATAATTACAAAATAATATGCACAGAGACAGCTGAAGTGAATGGATTGAAATGCGAACGCATTATAAATGAAAGACAATTCAAAGCATGTTCACACACACACACACACACACACAGATGCCATCTACTGATTAGCAATGGTTTTAAACAATCTACATCAAATTAGACGGTGATTCTTTAAAGCTAAATGCAATTTGGCAGCAGGACTGACTGGCAAAGGCTGTCAAAAAGCTACAGCAAAATGGAGATTCTTAAAGCTAAATGCAATTTGGTAGCAGAACAAACACACACATGAGACGGTGGGAGCGAGAGAGCGGGAGAGTGAGAGAGAAGGGAGACTCGAGCCGGAACAGAAGCCTGGGAAATCTGATTAATAATTAGAAGCAAACAAAGCGGCAATTGGGCCACGAGGCCACTCGACGCAGCACGGCACGTTCTAGATGCTTGGCTGCTTGGCTGCTTGGCTGCTTGGCTGTTTGGCTGCTTGGCTGCTTGGCTGCTGTTGGCCAGCGTTGTTATCATTTTTGACTTGGTTTGCTTAAGCCGCAGCGCGCCAGTAAATTAAAAATGTCCCCGGGGCCATTTATCTGGCAAACGACAAGATGATCAATGCGGCCATTGTGCCGTACGATGATGGCAAACTTTTGGACCCAAAGCCGCCGCAGACCGGACATTTTTAAATAAACTCCGCGTGGGTGGGAGGAGTTGGCGTCAGCCAAGACTTGAGACTGTCCTATAAATCCTTGAGTATATTAAATGCCCAAGCCACAGCAGGAGCAGCAGAGCCAGCACCGAAATGAGTCAATACGTTTTACTTAAGGCTCGCCCGAAAGTGAAAATAAGCGACGCGTCCTCATTCAAGAGTTCCGGCTTTGGCTTTGGCTTTTGCTTTGGTTTTAGCTTTTGGCTTTGGGCTTTGATGAGATTAAATATTCGCAGTTCTTTACATTGTGCTGCTTTGTGTCAGTGCAGTCGCAGCTGCAGCACAAACGGCAAGCAAATTAGATTCCATTGAGATGGCATTTGTGCTTAAGACGACATTAAATATGCCATTTTCTTATATTTTTCCCTATTTATGCGGTGAGCCAAAAAGTGTAGCATACTTTTGTGCGCAACTCGCAACTCGAACAACTCGCCCAGCATCGAACTCCAACTCGAACGTGTTGCGTGCTGTTGTGGACTGCAATTGGTATGAATGTAGAATGCCATATTTGGCTTATTAAAATAAATAAATTAAGTAAGGACAAAGAGAGAGATAGAGAGAGAGACAGGAGTTCATCGGCAGACATCGAATTTCAATTATAAATATTCAAAATGGAATATTCCTATGAAGCCTGTCGCTAAATATCAAATCAAATCTTGGACGAACCCTCTGAAAGTGTATAGATTAGGCACGGTTTGGTTGGAACGCTTGTTGGCCACTCGGTTTTCCTGACACTGATCAGAAGAGAGTCCAAGCAGAAGAAGTGTTTTGGAGACTCTTTTCTGCCTCCCCTTTGCAGCTCCTGCAGCAGTCATTGTATGCCACTTTGAGTCAATTGACGTGTCATGTTTAAAAAAATATTTTCTTTTTCTATTTTCTATTGATTAAAAGTCATCGAGAAATCACATTTTCTTCTTCTAAATAATTTTAGCAGGTCATCCACACTCAACACTCAGAGAAATGCTGCAATTCAAAGTGAGTTTGTTATGTTAAGGCTAACATAAATTGGTCAAAAATTGACTAATTGAACGCATTCTAGGCTCAAATCAACTCGAATTGCATTTGGCCTTTGAAACTGAAGATGAGTTTTGATAAAGTTAGGCATTGAATTGCGTTGAATTGGTTTGAATTGAATGGCTACTTGTCCAAGTCGACAATTTTGTTGGTCACATTTGGAAATTGAAAAGGGGGTGAAGGCTGGGCAATGGGGCAAGGGCGCAAATGGTCAAAGAACTTGTGCAAGCGTCAGTGGCAACTGTGACTAAGGTAAAAAAAATAGAAAAATATTTCAAATAAATTTATATGATGAGTGTTTGCCACCTGTCACAGACTGTTTTTAATGCAGCAACATTTTATTGTAGTGCGGCAGCTACTCTCTCTTTCTCTCACACACACTCTCTCTCTCTTTCCTCTCTCTCTCTCTCTCTCTCTCGCCCTGCCACTCTTGGAACTGTTGATGGGCTTGCGTTTATCTAATCATACCAAACGTTTGTTGTTTTTGCAGTTTGGGGCTATCAAAAACTTGACTTGGCACCCAAAGTTGTCGACTGTCAGCAGCAGGCCACTCTGTGTGTGTGTGTGTGTGACTGTGTGTGTGTCTCCTGGCAGGACATCCGGCATTATAAATTGTAATTAATAAATCAAAACAGCAACTGTCCGGCAGCTGCAAGTGCAACTGCAACTGCAATGGGCCCAAGTGGTCACTCCGCATGTGCCACACTGAAATCAAAGCACAACTACACAGTCGCTCTGCCTGTGTGTGTGTGTGTGTGTGTGTGTGGCTATGTGTGTGTCTGTTAGGCCAACAAAAATATTTGCCATACGTTGATTTTATTTAACATTTTCGAGCTGTGGCTGCAACTGCTGGCAAAAGTTGCGTTCAAACTTTTGTCTAATAGAAATTATGACATAACTTTGTTTTTGGCATTTTCTGTTGTTGTGTTGTTATCCAACCAACAGGCACACACCCACACACCCACGCACAAACACACACACACACACACATGCACAAGGAAACAAAAAAAAAATGGAAAAAATCATAAATAAAACTGCTTTTAAATATGGGCAAAAAGTCGGTATCATTAACACCCTATTGCTGCCACATTCAATCACCCGCCCTCTGTTGCAGCTTGCTAAAAATCAAACGGAAATTAAAAGAGCAGTGCACCCAACCCACCAGCCTGCCCCCGATTGCCCCAAAGGGGAACGCGCATCTGAGTTTTCCATGCAAAAGACATCATTACGTTAACAAGTGGGCTTTGGATTGGATCTGTGGTGAGCTTAAAAATAAGTGGAAAACAGGGGAAAATATGAGCATACTTCTGGGCAGAGGGTGCAGCACATGCGAATTTGGAGTTTGAATTTCCATGCCAGCAGCAGTGAGGCAATGAAAAGCGAAAGGACAATGACAGCGACCAGAGACCTGAGACCAGTGACCGATCCGACCCGACCAGACCAGAGACCCAAGCAAAACAGGCAAAATTGCTAAATGCTGACATAAAAATACGCCACATCCTGGCAAAAAATCGCACACATTGAGGACGAGTGGGAGATACTGAGAAAAATACATTGAAAGGGCCAGACAACAACGGACTATCCTGCAACGTTTGACGCCCCCAGGGCCAAGAAATCTGAGCCAGTCTGGCCACATTAGCTAGCCGGCTAGCAACTCACATGCTGCAAGGATACAACTATTGCATTTATAGCGAGAGACAAGCCAAATCCATTGGGAAGAATACACTAATTGAGAATAGACTTGAATTCAATTCATTATTGAAGCTGAACGCAATATTTGAGGACAACAGCAAATGAATGCAAATGAAGCTGCCCAGTTCAACTAACCACCTAAACAAACTATATATGTGTTATATCTGTCACTTTGTGTGCGATTAAAAGCCATCTCATATATATATATATATATATAAATATATATGTATATTTGATGCATGAATATGTGAATGTGTTTACAGTCGTGAGCAGCTCAAATCACTTTTGAACTTGTATGGAATCAGAGTTTAATTTGAAATAAAAATAATTGCAAGGGCTTTAAATAGATTATATCGCACAAAGGTAAAATGATGGCATAGTTAACTGAATGGCAAGCGGCTTACAGTGGCAAGCCACATTAACGCAGTCAACTTGACCAGAATGAGCAAGAAGCCTGCAGCGTTTGCTGCTTTAATTTCATTTCACTTTATGTTGCCTCGTTGGCTGGCTTTGCTGGCTGGCAGAGTATTTACCGTGTCGTTGAGGCTCATAAATTTGCAACTTGTTTTGCCAGCGATGACGACGACGACGGCGACGACGGCGACGACGACGACTGCGGCGTTTTGTTATTGACGATGACGACCACGATTTCTGTCGACGAGGACCTGGCGCACTCGTCGAACTAGCGACTGGCTACCAGTTACTTGCTACTTGCTACTTGCCACCCAGCGAGTTTCTTTTTTGCCAGCTCTCCTCCTCCTCCTCCTCCTCCTCCTCCTCTTCCTTATCCTTAACCTTTCTTTTTTCTGTTTTTTTTGCTATTTTTTGTTGATGTTTTTGTTGATGCGACCCCACATCCCGCTGCTTGGACTCCAGGACTCCAGGACGCCAGGACGCCAGGACTTCGTTCATTCCGTGTCATTTGAGTGTCGCCCTTGCTGTGCAATGTTGTGTAGTTAATGTGGCGTTCTAAAACGCAGTAGCAGCCAACCAACGTTATAATATATGTAAACACTCAACTGCACACCAACAACAACATAAGCACACACACACACACAGCCACACACACACTTGACGACGCAGCGTTTATTTTGTGTAGCATACCTTTTTGCGTAGTTTGTCGTTGTTTTCACATTTGCTGGCAAAACACAAAACAGACAGAAAAAAACCAAAGAAACAGCGTCTCTCCCGCTCCAAATCACTCTCTCTCTATCTCTCTCTCTCTCTCTCTCTGTCTCTCTCTCTCTCTCTCTCTCTGTCCCTCTACTCCTCTCACTATGAGGCATGCCTGCAACTTCATTTATTTGTTTGTTGTTATTTTTGCCAGCTCCAACAAGTGCTAATGTAAATGTTTTGCAATTGCCTGCTAGACTGCAAGCAGGAGAGAGAGCGAGAGAGAGAGAGAGAGAGAGCGAGAAAGAAACAATAGAGTGGTCACTTGAGTGTAGCTGCCTTATACTATCTTGATCCATGATCTGTGGCATATTTTGTGGCACTTTTCTAGCCAAAGTTCTCTGACAAGCAGCTCTACCAAAAATCTAAGCAAAAAGAACGCATGAAAATCTTTGCATGGAAAAATTGCTCGACTAGCGAAAGCCCTGTTGGGCAAGAGTACATAGTAGTCAACAACTAGTAGATACTCTAGACACTCTAAAATAACCTGAACAAATATGCAATTATTTTTAGTACTGTTTGCTCTCTTTTATTTATTTGTTTATTTAAAAACAGTTCCGCTGTAGAAAGACTAAATACGAACTATCAAACAATTTGTAATGAAGTATGCAACTATTATAAATAATGTTTGCTTCTTTAAAATGTATTTATTAATAGGGACATGGCTTGAAGTGTTACCATATATTTCACATTATTATTCGGATTGAAGCTGTTTCTTTTAAAAAGTTAACGATGGCGATCAAATTCTCTTTGTTGGGGTTTGAGCATAGTTGCGGAAGTATTTTGAGCGTGAGTTGAATCTACATTGAATTCCAGCGAGTTCAAAAGTAAGCGGATTGATATGCTGCTCATTCTAATATTTGTTTGTTGCTTGACTATCAAGATTTCAAAACTTTCTTATTCGGTTCCCTTTCTGTATATTTTATTTATTCATTTTTCATTTCCCTAATCTAGCTTTGAGCTTGCATAAACAAATCAATAGCTGCTGAAAGATGTTCAGTTTTACAGTTTTACACAACTATAAGGTATGGCCATTTGTGAGCAGCTCTTTATGATTACAGGGTATACGGGGTAAGTGTAGCCCACCCACAAAACAACATTCGCATATATTTCACAGAGTTTGTTTTTGTTGCTGCTGCTGCTGCTGTTTTTGACAGTTTTGTGTACTGTCAATTTGAGCAAAGTGTGTAGCGCTGCTGCATATATTGTATAAACACACACACACACACACACACATAGATGAGGGGTGTGTGTGTGTGGTGGGTGAGTGGCATGGGAATATAGTATTTGCTTTGTATTTGTGTGTGTTGTGTGTGTTGTGCCTTTAAAAACATCTTCAATTTTTCTTGCCTGCACGTCGAGTTTTTCTCTGCTCGACATTCTTTATTTTTTTCTTTTCACTGTTTTTCTTTTTTTCCCCATTGCGTGTGTGTGGTGTGGTGCAGGTTGCATGGAGGGAGGGGTGGGGGTGGGTTTGGATTGAGCCCCGCCAGAAACTTGTATTTGACAGACCCTCGTCTTCATATGTGCCACAACTATCGTTGTCGCTGTTGTCGTCGGCAATATACCCAAGCAGCAACACCACCACCCATCGCCACCGACACCACCACTACCAGCACCACCCCCTGTGCGTTCGTAGCAGCAGCAAGAGCATCTTCTGGTGCTCTTCCTTGTCGTCGTTGTCCTGCTGCTCGTTATTACATTCAGTTTGCGTTGTAAAAAATATCATTATATGCGCCAGATATGGCGGGTTTGTCGCCCCCCCCCCCACCCCTTCCACCACATGCCCCCTCACTCCATCCCTGACCTAATCGTACGTCACACCCCCTTCCATTGAATCTGCAGCGAGCAGTGCATAAATTGCCGTTGTGGGCTCACATATACATACACTGCAGATACCATGTGGGCGTGGCAACGGCGGGATGCCACTGCCTCCTATGGTAGGGCATCATATTTCCGCTGCTTGATTGATCGCTTACAAATAAGCAAAAGGCGAACATTAAGCAGCTTTATACAAAGATGAAAAGGAAAAATTAAAACAAAACACAAGCAACAAAAAAATAAAACAATATTAAATATTGCGCAGCACAGGAAAATCGGAGCTAGGAAAAGCAACCACTTAAATTGAATGCAGTCTTCAAAGTTTTGCGCTGTTCCCGAAATAAACACACAACTTAAATGGATCTGTTAAAATGTGGGCTCATTTAAGGCGTAGACAGTTGAGATTGTTTGACTTGAACAGCTCGGCAGAACAAAGTCATTTAGCTTATTTAACGCCCCACGTGGAATCTACACATCGTCTGTGTGTGTGTGTGTGTGTGTGTGTGTGCGGTGTGTGATGCGAGAGACACGCATAAGAAAGATGTAAGCGTAAAATAATTAAATTGTCAGTGGCAACCGAGGCAGGCCTTCGACTACACCCAAGCCATTAGATGGGCTAAGAGGAAACCCTTTGCCACCCCCACACACACAGACACACACACACAATCCACAATCCAGTCGGCCGCACCACCCGCAGCACCACCTTGCCTCTGCCCGCCCTCTGGGGCGCCATCAAAATAAATGCCTGTCATTAAACAAATTGTCGCAATAAATCTGCGCATTTCAAAGTCAGTGAAAAGTAAAAGGCAGCAAAATGCAAAGAGAAACAAACAAGAAAACTAAACTATTTAAGGCAGACCGAAGACTTTATACACTTCCCTACCAATGCTCGCCCCGATTCACATCTCAGTCTTGTTTTAAGAACGCATCTTTCTCCAGTTAAATGATAAAATGATTCTGATCAAAATAACTCTTCAACAGTGCCGACTACACACACATCCATAATTACTGCGAGTGTGTTGAGCATGCTTCGTGGAAGAGCTTTTTACTCGTATGCATGTGAAAGCTCGAGCAAAAGCTTGGCAGCGCTTCGCCTGCGCTGTCTTAAAGCTAGGAGACAGACAGACAGACAGAGATATACAGCTGATAATGATGCAGATCAAGAGCATATATTGAAATATATATATATATCTATATAAACCCTTAAGGGGTACGTAACGTATGCGTTACGCACTTCAATTCACTTGCCGCTGCAAGGGTAGCAAAACAAATTTGCGTTGCCTTTCTACAAGCAAGCCTGCTGCCTGAGTGGTGTTGGGTGGCTGGGTGGCTGGGTGGTGCTGTAGTTGGGCTGCTGTTTTATGCCCGATCATTAGCGTCTCGCTAAGCACTTTAATTAACTAATAATCCTCAGCACTGAAAATTTCATTTATGCTCGTTTCCAACAAAGTCCACACAGCAAATAAAAATTCTATTAAAAGAATTCCGGTACCAAACGCCTCCCCCAAAAGAAAAACAATTCTGAATACATTTTTATGTATTTATGTATAGGAAGAGAGAGCAAAAGAGACAGCCTGGGCACATACATCACCCAGTTGTGGAGCTGGGCGGCGATAAGATGGCATTACAATAAAAAATAAGTTGTTCGGGCATAAAGCAAAACCAACAAGGCCCAAGGACAACGACAACTCTACAAGCCGGCAAGCAGACAGACAAGGACGAAGGGCGAAGGACAAAGGACGAAGGCAGCAAGTGCTGCTGCTGCTGCTGAAGAAGTGGAAGTTGGCAACAAATTTATGAGCAAATTAATTGAGATTGGAAACGCAGAAAGAAAGCTAAGAAGCAACAACAAGCACAAGAGAAAAAGGAAAAAAAAGAGAAGAAATGAAAGGAAAAAAAGCAGAAAAAGGAAACAAACAGCAACAACAACAACAACAACAACAGCAAGGGACGCAGGACATGGGACATGGACACGCAATGCCAGGCGACAATTCTGCGTCGGCCGCTTGTTAGTGGCCGCTGTCTAAGGATGCTGAGGCTGTGGCAACCACTGTGGTGTGCAGGATGTGGGCGGAGCATCGTTATGCTTTCGTATGGACTCTGAGTTTCCAACTTAATTGAGAGACAAGTCAATAAACAGGAAGCGAGTGCCAAGCGAAAAGTCAAAGCAAGCAAAGAAAACACTAGTAAAAAAAAACAGCAACAACAAAAAATAGATGTGGGTGCGTGCTGAATGTGTGTAGTTGTGTGTGTGTGTGTGTGTGTGTGTGTTGGTGTTGGTGTTGGTGTCGGTGGCAGAGGGTGTAAGCATCTGCCTGAGCGACTAGCCAAGTGCGCTACATGATTACAACTTTAGATATTGAAACATAATCCGTATCCAGCTAAATATTATTGCCAAATATCAGCGAGCATAACAAAAGTTGAAATGAAATTTGCATCTACACATAAAAAATGCAATTTATCTTTGTTAATTTGACATATTTGCCAGCTGAGTAGAAAATATTAATATTAGATTTGTTTAATAACATATCTAGTGGATTTTAGGGGTTGGCAAGAGAGGAAAGAGACTACAACTGAAATCTGGTCAAGTCTATATAATATCATAGTTAGTACAATTTATTGAATTTATATGGATTTTTAATAGCCATGCGATTTATATATATCTTTTGAATAAGTTGCGTTTTCTTTTCACAACGTCTTCAATAATATCTCTATCTTTTTTTGAATAACTTACATTTTCTTTTTATATAACTTTTTTATATGAACAAACTTATATTCACAATCCTGAAGCGATGCATTCTTACAACGATTTGGCCGCTATATATATATATTCATATCTTCTGAACTCCTTTTTTGTGGATAATATATTTGTAATAAGCAGAAAAGAAAAAACAAAACAAAAATATTTAAATCGAATTAAATTGATTTAAGCACCTGGATATACCTATATATATATAGAAGTTGGAAATCCAGGTGCTTAAATCAATTTAATTGGCTTTAAATATTTTTGTTATTTTTTCTTTTCTGTTTATTACAAATGAAGTTGTAAAAATAAGATGTCGATTTGAAGAGTGTTGCTCACTATGATCACCCATATATATATATATATATATATATATATAGATACATGTATGTATATATATACACTGCTGACATTCAGTTGAATTGCAGAGCATTTGCAGTGTCGTGGTCAGGGCTGAGTGAGAGTTTTGTTTGGCTGCAACTCTTGCTCGCTGCCATCCTGTCCGAGCCTGTCCGGAGTGTGTCCACTATCCTGTGCTGCGATGGCCTGTTTTTTTGTGTTTTGTGAGGCGCACCGAAGACCAAACTCAAAATATTGTATACATATTTTCAACAGATAGAAACGGGATGAGGCGTGGTGGGGGAGGGGGAGGGGGAGAGGCAGCGAGCGAGTTCAAAGAGCTTCGCTGGGTGCACAATAAACAAATAAACCCATAAATCTTTGCCACTAAAGTAATGCGCGCTGCTCCCCAACATTGAACAATGTCGCGGGGTGAATGGGGGGAGGCATGGTGTTGGCTGGCTATGGGGTGGGGCATGGGGCATGGGGCATGGTGTAGGTCGAGTTGATCATCGCTGCAAAACAAACAAATCCCGTTGTCTACATTGGCGACTGTCATGCATGGCAATGTCTTCCTCTTCTTCTACACTATTGTTGCTGTTGTTGCTGTTGTGGTTGCTGTTATTGTTGCTGTTGTTGATGCGGCTTTACGTTCTGCTGCAATTTGTGGTGTCGCTTGTTTGCTGCCGCCGCCTCCACTTGATCCATTATCCTTAACGCGGCGCGGGTGTGGCATGGGTGTGGCAACAGAAGAGAATATAAACTGCTACTGCTGCTGTTGCTGCTGTTGCTGCTGTTGCTGTTGCTGCTGTTGCTGCTGTTGCTGCTGTTGTGTTGTTGTTGTCATTAAAATTCAAGGCATACAAAGTCATTAAATTATACGCGACATCTTTTGTGAGCGCGCCAGGGCAGGCGAAGCCATTGCAGAGCATTCGCTACGATGTTGGATGAGGGGGCGATGGTGGTGGTGGTGGTGGTGGTGGTGCTGCTGGTGGTGGAGGGGGCGGATGCCGAAAGTGTTGGGCGGTCTTAGACAGATTGGCATTGTTGTTGCTAATGCTGCTGCTGCCGCTGCTGCTGCTGCTGCTGCTGTTGTGCTGCAGTTGAGCTGATTTCGCAACGCGTCGTGCTTACAACAACAACTACAACAACAACAACAACAACGGCAACAACAACGGCAACAAACAACGTCGACGTCGATGTCGACGCAGCGTCGTGATGCGATTAAGCAATCAGCCAAATTGGCAGTAACGCCAACTTGAAAGGAAATTACAAGGTGTGGGTAGACGGGTGTATATAATATCTCTCTGTGTGTGTGTGTGTGTGTGTGTGTGTGTGTGTGTGTGTGTATTATATACGTAGTTGCTATTACGTGTCGATGGATATCGCTACTTCAGCTGCTCATCTTGTGACGTCAGGCGGCAACACAAACACAAAGTCAACAAACATTATACAGCTATAAGCAGAGAGAGGAACAGAGACGGACAGAGACATCTAGACGAGAGAGAGAGACATCTAGAGAGGAGAGAGAGAGAGAGAGAGAGGGGGAGCGGAAGTAAAAGCACAACTGCAGTGACAATGCAACAACGCTGTGTGAGTGCTAGAGCGTATATATATATATATATATATAATACATATATATACAAATATATATATATATATATATATATACAAATATATATATACAATATATATTATATATATATACAAATATATATATACAATATATATATCGATGTCTTTAACTGTGGCAATTATCTAAATGCAAGTGGCTAGCCAGTCTTAGTTCGGTAAAATGTCGAGAACAATTATGTATTTGGCAATGCTAAAACATTCGATCCAGCTGCAGCAGCGAGTGGCATGCTACGTTGCATGGCAGTTTGTGATACTTAAAAGTTTGGCTGATTGCTAATCAAACGTTTGACCTTGCTTCAAGCGATACTATTGCAAATATGGCAAGGACAATGGTCGAAATGTTTATAACAGGTTACACTATCTTGGCCAACAAGAAACTGAAATGTGTTACGACTTGAGGAACAACATGGTTTGTGAGCAAAATGTAGTTTAATGAATGAATATAGAAGTTGGTCATGGCTTAGCCCTCAACCGAGAAGCCGATAATATCCAGGGGAAATTATGCCAAGATTATGCTGGACGCATTTGTATTTATTTGTTGCCATATTTGAATATATTTAGTTTTACTTTTAGCCAGGTTCATATTCCATGCTCTGATGGAATGCGCACATTTTTATATTGCAATTGAATTTGAGCAGGAATAGGATTTCCTACTGATTTGCATTTGATTGCCCGGCGGACTGTAATTGAGTTTCATTTGCTACAAGTGGATCAATCTGTTTGACTTGGCTGCTTAGACGGCATCCACTGTCAACATGCATATATATATATATATATAACAGATATATATATAAACAAAAGAAGGCAGTCGAAGCTGTTGCAGTTGCAGCAACAGCAGACTGCCAGCCAATTTGCGAATACATATGTGATGTGGTTAAGATGTAAGACAGCGGAGTGTTCCAAGGGGTGGGGTGGGGTGGTGTGTGTGTGTGTGTGTGTGTGTGTGTGTGTGGGGTCCTTGAAAGGAGCAGCAGCCACAAAACGATGTTTTTGTTATGGCAGAAGCGTGAGAAAAACAACGACAACAATAACAACAATTGGCCCAAGGGATGCGGCAAGGCAACAGCTAAAGACAGACAGACAGACAAAGAGTCAGAGACAGAGAGAGGGGAGAGAGGACGGCAGGGAAGGGAGGGGGTTCAACTGCGGCACACGCCAAGACAAATTATGCTGTTGATAAGCGCGACAATAGCGGAAGCAGCCAAACACTGGCAGCGTTTTGTTTGCGGCAGGGGCAAGCACAGAAGTTGGGTTAAGTCTAAAAAAAAAATAAAAACATTACAAAGAAAAGAGCTACTTATGAACAATTAAAAAATGATGCTCTGCTCCGAATAAAACAAATATCAAATAATTTGATTTTTTATTGTTTTTATAATTTAAATAAATCTTTTGCTGGCGCCAAGGCCTGGTTTTGAGCTGGAGCCAGAAAAAATCGTATTTCAATTAGAAAATGATTTCTAATAATTTTCATTCTTTTCATATTTTAGCGAAATGGAAAACACTTTTGAAAAGTGAAACACAAAAACACATTTTTCGGATTGTTGATGTAAGAAAAGCGTTTCTAATTTTAAGAAATATATTTTTTTTTATTTACAAATTACTTATTATAATGGCAGAAAATTGAAGCGATTTTCTTAATTTCAAGGCAATCTTTAATTTCACTTTCTATAATTATAATATTTTTTCTGAGTGTGCTTTTAGGGCCATAAGTGAAGAGGGTAAAGTATTGAAACTGAAACTGACTCACACGCAACTGGCAGCTGTGTGTGGTGTGTGTGTGTGTGTGTGTGTGTGTCCTTTTGATTCCTTTGGGGAGAGCCAACGACCCGACATTGCATTGAGATTACTTGTAAAAGGTTATTTAACCCATTTAAAAAATACGCACACACACACACACAAAGGGCACGCGCAGCAAATTATGCACAAGGATTAAGATGACAAGGACTACAACACACCATAGCCAGAAAACTGAAACATTTTATCGAATTTATTGCAAATTTGTTGGTAGTGTCCCCAAAGTTATTAGCAAAACATCGCACATTCCATATGCCAGCAAATCTCGAGACTACAAATGATGCAGAGCTCAAGCCAAGCCAAGCCAGGGCCTGGAGCCTGGAGCCCGAGGAGAGGGCAGGAGGAGGGCAGGAGGTGGATGGAAGGCGCCGCCTATCAAGTGGAGCATCTTAAGCAAAGGAAAGCAAAGGCAAACGCCATCAATTGAGGGAGCACAGAGGAGAGGGGGCAGCGAGGCAGGGATGGAGGTATGGCGGCAACGGCCGGGGCTTACATACATAAATCATCGAGAAAAATAAATCACAGAGAAAAGGATGCGCTGCGAGCAAAGTTTGGATCGGGAGACGGGCGACGCCAAGCCAAATAGAAAATCTTTGGCAAAACTTTCAAGCTCTAAAAAATTATTAATAATGCAAAAGCAACGCCAGAAACACGAGGTGCTTTGTGGGTGGGACGGAATGGGATGGGATGAGGATGAGGGATACCATGGAATGTGCCTGGACATAAGATAAAATTGTAACAATTTTAATTGCGTAGCTCAATATCTGAGATGGTTCAGTAAGAGCCAATAAAATTATGCCGGATTCAACTTAAGTTGTTTGCCTTCAGATGCAAAGAGAAGACTTTTTAGTTGCTTGAAATCAAGTACCAAAATTCACTGGCTGCATTCCTAAAATTATATTTAATGTTTTCGTTTTTATTAGTATTTCAAAATCTTAACTTCTCATGGCTGAAGTGTGATTATTATTTATATATATATTTTTATTATTTTTTTTTTGTTAAAGCTTGTAAGCCGTATAATAATGTGGGCGACAATAAATAAATGTGCACAGTTTAGCATATAAATTATAGACTTCTGTTGCAGGCTGCACAAGGTGTGCTTTTTAATCGCCATAAATCCATGTGGCGTCCATTGTAGAATGCCCACAACAAACTTCAACTTAAAAGTCGCTTGGGCTTTGCACAAGATAAAAGCGTCGCCGGGCCCAAAAATAAAAGGAGCGCATTGCGAACGGCAAATGGCGAATGGCGAATAGCAAAAGCGTCAAAAGACGACAAGCCGACAGAAGCAATGAGGGCAGCGATAAGACGCCTACGCCGAGTACGTCGACCGACACAGGCAACATGCAAATGAAACCCAACTCGAACTCAAGTTGCGGCCTTAAGCGACTTGAACGAATAAAGCGCCGCTTGACGTCTCTGCCAACCAACCACAGCCCACCCACACACCCACACACCAACCCACCAGGCAACCAACCACCCACCGTACACCGCTCACCCACAGAGAAAGCGCGCGCGCGATTTTTAAATTTATGCAACAGGCTTTTGGCCCATTTGTAAATTATGCGCTGTCATAAAGCAGCAACAGCAACAGCAACAGCAATACCAACAGCAACAGCAACGGGCCAGCTGGCACACTCCTACAAAATATATATATTTGAAGTCCCTCTTTCATTATTCGATTTTACTTTTGCCATTTAATTTCTATATAGCTGAACTATCTTATTTTTATATGGTTTATATTTGTTTTCGTATAGTTTTCAAAACTTTAGCATTTCATTTGCAAAGAGTTGCTTAATTTAAGCAAATTTTGTTAGTAAAATAAAAAAAATACAAAAATGTCAAATTTTGTACGTTTTTGGTCGTATTTTGTTTTGAGTGCAGTTGGCCCGCAAACAACGACAATGTCCAAGCCTCGATAGCGACGCTTGGCGACGAAAAATTATCGAGCCAGCTGGACAAGAGGACAAGAGGACACGTGGACAGCCTGGTTGCCCGCCTGTCTGCCTGCCTGCCTGCCTGGTTGCCTGCCTGCCTGGCCGTTTAGCTGTTTGGTTGTCTGGCGAGGGGCGATTGAGACAAAGGATCGGTTGGGGGACAGCGGGTGTGGCAGCTGAAAGTACAGCAGCACGTACGGGCATATAATTTTTGCCAAATCAGAATATTTATGCGTCTAGCCGAGACACACAGGGCCACGGTGGTAGGGGAGGTGTGGGGGGTTGGTGATTGTGAGTGCGAGAATCAGCGCATACAAAAATTACAGCACGCTTGAAAAAACGCGACAAAAACACGCAATGGATATGACTTTTATATCACGACCAGGCCGAGGACACGGCACATAGGAAAGAGGAAACGGGATGCAGGACGCAGGACACAGGACACAGGAGGCAGCACTGTGAATTCACGACCAGGCCAGACCGTAGCTCGTAGCGGTTGCTGCTGCCACTGCTTTTGCAGATGCTGCTCATTGAAACGCATTTGCACAACTAACACTGCAATCGCATTCCAAAACACTGTTTCTCTACACTTTCCCTCAATTTGATATCGCATTGTAGTCCGAATTGACAAACTCTGTTCGTGATTTGCATGACAAAACAATTAAGACACAAATAAAGCTTGCAACTTTCTGTTGCAACTTCAATTCATCAAGTGCGAAGCTGTGCCCTGTTTGGCCAAGTTTTAATATTTATATTCCCCAATTAGTCATCACTTTGTTTGGGGCTTAAATAAATAAAACGTTCTTCATTTGAACATATTTTTTTAAGTGCTTAAATAAATAGCAAGTTTTAATATTTATTTTATACGTTTAAAGCGAAATACTTTTTGCCAAAGTTTTAAAACTTAAGAAGCGATTTGAATTACTCTCTTACACATCTTAATTATATTTTTGCAAATTCTTAAACAAATTAAAACAGATTTTGCATGCTTTGTGTAACAATTTCCTGCTGCACTTTTAAATCAAATTGAAAGAAATAAAATACAAAAAATCAAATTTATCTATTAACCTGCATATTTAAAAATGCATATAAATTTCACGAAAGATTTTGCAAATGGGCTAAAACGATTTGCAGAATGTCAACTTAAAAAAAAAAAGAATGGAAAACAAACAATATGGAAAAAGAACTGCGCAGAGTTTTTGTCACTCGCTTGCCAGTTCAATAAAAAGGCAACATGGCCAACATCGATGGTTGGAGGCGTTCCGAATTGTGTCGAGTGGCTCCGCTCGGTGGTTCTTGTTCAGTGGTGCTTGTTCAACGAGTGGCAACAATTTAAAAACACTGTTGATATAGTTGTTGTTTTTGCTCGCCTTGTTGTTGCCGTTGCTCGCTGCAAACGTTTTTGGCACTTGCTGGTTTGTGGCCAATTTTCGGGCAGCAGCGTGCGGCATGGATGTGTGGTCAAGGGTGAGAAGGGTATGCCACAGCCGCGCTTCGCAAACATGTGACAATTTCTGCGGTTGCAAAAGTTAAAAACTTTTATCACACCCCTGCCACCCCCACCCCTGCCGCAACCACTTGTCCTAGCTTGTCTGTAGTGCAAGAGTAAATGCAGCTTTATTTCTATTCACTTTTACTTGTTTCTTTTTTATTGTTTATTTTTGCTTTTTTTTTTTTGATTTTTTGGCACTGTTTTGTTGTTGAAATTTGTACTCGTTTTTGGTTGTCATGGTTGGACCGCGCACGCTTTGATTTATATTTAATTCAATTTTTATTGTGCTTAAAAAATGTATAAATTATTGCGTAACTAACGGCGTTGAGGGCATCAGGCTAAGGGTCGCTTTCATAAATTGGCAGCCGGCTCGCTGCGTTTGACAGGCGCCAATGCAAATTGTGGTCATTGGGCCCAGAACGTTGCCAGCTGCCGCACTGTCCACAATACACAGTACACAACACACAGCAGACACTGGACAGTTAACGTGTCTACGTGTCGCTGCTGGCCACAAGATGTTGACAGTGGCAATGAACGTGGCAGGATCCACAGATGGTCAAGCCAACCAGCCAACCAGCCAAATGCCATTGAGACACAGACGTGAGATGTATCCACCTAGTATAAGTGTATGTCTCTCTTTGTGTGTGTGTGGGTCAAATGACGCGCGCGTGATATGACAACATCCGGTAAATAGGATTAGTTATAGAGCGCACACACAGGACAACCAACAACTCCAACAACTTTTGAGGAGCAACAGCTGCTTGCCTCAAGCTGAAAAGTATGCAATGCAAAGTGCAAAAAACTTTTGCCACACAAAGTGCTTGCCTGCGTGCGTCTCAGCGTGCGTGCGTGCGTGCGTGCGTGCGTGCGTGCGTGCGTGCGTGCGTGCGTGCGTGCGTTCGCTATAGATGAGCACCTATGCGCAGTGTGAGCAATAACACATAAATAAAATGAATGCGTAAACTAAAAGAAAAGCGTGTTGGGAGATACGTCGAGGCGTGATCCATGAAATCGAAGGGAATCTGAAAGGGGCCATGAAAATACTGAACATTTCTAATTCAACTAATATTTAATTTGAGAACTAAGAGATTCATTAGATGGCGATAGAGAGAGAGAGAGCGAGAGAGAGGCAGTGCATGCACGAATTATCCGCTCCGATTGGCATTATTATGTAATCCATAACTTGAATACCCTTTGAATCGCTCACGAGCTCATCTCTATCGAGGCTATCGACCCATTGCCAGACACGTGTTAAAGAGATACTCATAATTAGAATATCATTGCTATGCTGTTTGGTCAAACGTGACATTTGTCAACGTTATATTTTTTATATATATTTCTTTTTAGTTTATCCTTGCAGCTGGCATTGCAAATTGATCATAAAAAGATGTCATTTCAATACAATTAGGGAGCTGTATAGTTTTTTATTCATAAGCATAAATGTACAATAATAATGCATATTGTGATTAGATACAGATGCCTCCTGCTGGGTAGCACATAAACATGTGTTGGCCAACTTGATTGAATGACTTCAACTAGCCAATTGTGTTTATCAGCTTAGCTACTATATAACTACATAAATACTGGTTTATTCATCATTTTCAAAGAAGGCAAATACTTCTTAAGGCTATGTAGATATAAATTCATATTGATACCAATATACATATATAAATCTATTTATATTTTAACCTTGACATATTATGTCGTGGTGCGAACAGTGTGGCAATTTACATGAATTATTTAATTAATTAATATGTCTGCCAGGGTATTAAATCGTCGCCAGCTCAAAGATGCCTTTTATTGTTTCTTGGTTATTTTTGTTTTTGTTTTTGTTTTGATGTCACTTCACACTTCACTTGGATGAGCCACCTACACACACACAGACACACAGACACACACACACACAGACACACAGAAACACACACACACAGACACACACACACACATATGTATTTGTTGTGCTCTTTGCATTGCCAAGTTGAGCTGCTTGAACGTCAAGTGTTGGACTTTTCCATTCATTACGTAATGTGGCGCGAGCTTTATATCCTGGCCAGCAGCGCAGGGCAGCGTCTGTGGAGTGGGAGACCGCAAAATGGCAAAGCTCGCACCATACAAGCCCCACCCGTACCCGCACCCGCACGGCTATCCGTGCCACAGGCTGGGACACCCGCATCAGCAGTTGGCGTCAGAGACGCCACCATGGCATTTAAGTCACGTAGCCATGTTGAGTAATGCGACACGTTGCCATTGATGGCCCGTTGACGATGAAGTGCAAGTTCGAAATAGAAATAGAAATAGAAGTAGAAATGAAAGCGAGTAACAATCCTTATGCTTCTCCCTCTCTTTCTCTGTGTCTCTCTGTCTGCCACATCATGCGCATGTGTCGGTGTGTCCGTGTGTCTTTGTGTTGCCATTGTGACAAGGACGCTAAAGTCAAGTGGCAGCCACGTGATGGTGATGGCTGCTGCGGGCGCCACTTTCGACTCTTGGCTTCTGGCTTCTGGCTTCTGCTCCTCCGCCGCCTCAGCCTCCTCATCCTAAGCCTACTACCGCTCCTCGTGCCCCTCCACATGCAGTTGTTGCTGCTTATTTCATATTTTTGATTTTGCGCATTGATTGGCGACGTCAGCTGCCACTTGCCACAAAAATTGCATATTTATTATGCAGCTCTATGGCTCAAACATTGCGGCCGCTGCGTTCCCATTACCAACTTAAAACTTGTCTAAGAGCAGCAACCAACTAACAAATGAACCAACAGCAGGTGTGGATGTCAGTTGTTGTTGTTGTCGACTGTCGTCTGTCGGTTGTCGGTCGTCGGTCGTCAATTGTTGTTGTTAGTTGTTGCTTGTCGACTGCAGAAGCTGCTGTTGCTGCCGTTGCTGCCGTTGCTGCTGTTGTCATGAATAAAGCCAATTCATGGAGCATATCCTGTATTGTTGTCGCTGTCGTTGCAGGCAAGTTTTGCATCAATAACTATGCATTTGTATTGCATTCATAAAGGCGTATGGTGGGGTGGTGTGGTGCTGGGCTGGGGGGAAATTGGATTGTGGACTGTGCGCCACAGGAGTGAACAGAGCGAAGCACCCCCACCCCCCTAATGCTCTAATCAACAGGCTTGCACACAGCAAGCCAAAGCCAACTACCCCGCCGCACCACCACACCCCACCTTTCCCGACCAGCCAGGTGGGTATATGCCATAACTATCATAGTTTTAAAGCTGTTGCTGCTGCTGATGATGTTGGCAGGGAAGCATTTTAGCCAATTAATGAGTCTTAGACAAGCAGCAAGCCAAACGGAATCTGTCAAGCTCAAAATCTGTTATTTGTTTAGTTATATAATCAATATAGACTATATACAATTCACAAATCTGAGGTGATAAGAGACATATGTAAATCTAAGCTAAAAATATAATTACAAATTTGAAAAATAAATGCTTATTATAAATGAACAATTAAAATACAAATAAATACTTTCTGAATTTTAGACTTTGCATAAACATTTTATTCATATTTCAATATTTCATATTTCTGATAGTTGCTGATGTTCAGCAAAATTTGAGCTGCTTTCGACTGCAACTTCATTTTCAACTATAGTTTGACTTTCAGAGAGTAAATTCAAGACGTTTCCATAGTTGTCACAGACACATATAGAAAATGCCTTTGTGCTTATCAGCTCGCTACCAGTCCAGTATGCGACTATAGGCTCAAGATGAGGTTGATGCCAGAATTGAAATGGAAACCAGTCATCTGTATAAGAAGCTTTGCAGAAACATTGGCTGACTGTATTTAATTATGATGTTGAGAGTTAGAGTGAGCCTGGCCTGTGCGGAGCCAAATTAATTAATTTCCCTGTAAAACCACAATTTACACCGAAAGCAAGGCAAATATCTTGTATATATGTAGATGCTGGCACGAAACGGTGTTCGAATCATCGATATACTTTGGACTGAACCCAAATGTAAAACGAGCAAACTAAACTTGAAAATTGAGAACAGGCTAAATTTGGTTGAGTGCATATTTTCTTTGAGAAATGTGGAGGGAAGAGGAACTGTTCGCCCACACAGCGATAAGCCTTGCACGTCCTCGTCCTCATCGTCGCTCTTGTTGTTGTTGTTGCTGTCGCATTTGTCGTCATCAGCTCCTGCTGCTGCTGCTGGTCGCTGCTGCTGCTGCTGCTTGGTGGTCGCCAACACGTACGGCATATAAATAACATTTCGATTTGCCGTATGACAAACCGAGCCAAATGCCACAAATTATGCAGCGAGCTAAACCAAGCTAAGCCCAACCCTCAAGCATATCTCCACTTACACACACACACCACACACACACACACACACACACACAGGCAAACATAAAAGGAATGTAAAAGGAGGCACTTGACATTGCGCATACGACGCGTACGACTCAAAAGCCTTTGCATAGTTTTAAATGGCGTCTAGCGCTGACTCTCGACTGGAAAAGCAAAAGCAAAAGGAAAAGGGACAATCAACAAGCAACAAACAGCAACGGGGCATGGGGCAGTTGGCAGTTGCTTGACGTCAGATGGAGTGGTTAAGGTCATGTGATTTCGGCTTCAAGTGCGCCATTAGCGGTCCGAACAAAGGTCTAATAACAGTTACCGTAAGTAGCAGCAACTAGCTGTAGCTGCAATTATGATGAGCTCTTCAGTTTCTAAAGGGACCCCACCATAACTTGTGGGCAGCTTTATTACACAAATGTACAACACAATCTCAACAACAGTTGCAAAATTGTTGTTCTTGTCGGTCTGAAGTGGAGATTGGCCTATACCTATTTACAAGGTGGCATGCAACATAATGAAAACCTTTTTATTACACACTCAGCGAGAAAAAATTTGAAGGGCAGACTGACAAATCCTATTAAAAGTCAATTACTTGGGCTGACCTTCATGGTTGTCGCATAACACATAACACAAACAACAAAAAAGAACAAATCGATTTTGATTTATATGCATTTTTGAAGGACGAACACACTGCCCAAAAACCAATATACCCTAACAATATAAAAAGTATAAAAAAAAACAATAAAGTTAATATTCTGTGCTACAACAGCAACAATCATGTCGAATAATAGCTCAATCAGAATCGAAAATGAATATGAAAACGATTCTAAACAAAACAAATGTAACTAAATTAAACAAATGAACCTTAATGGAAATGTCAATCGCCAGAGATTGCTTTATTGGGCCATTGCATTTGTTGTGACTTACATTGTGTTCAATTCCTTACAACAATGCAACTAGTTTAACATAAATATTATTTGCATATAGTGATTAAACAAGTAAGAAGTTTGTAAAGGCAAGAATATAACAATTTAAGTCCCAATTTGAATGGCAACCGGCTTACCATTTTATGATTCCCGAAGAGAAGATTTCTTTCAACCGATCGCCGGCGTCCTGCGAAATATTGTTGTGAATATTTTCAAATAATAATAATCAAAATAATATTCAAATTTATATGCACAAATTGTACCTTTACACTAGATTAGAAATTGCTGAAACAATGTTTAATGAGGCTTGATGAGCACTTTCCATGAGAACAATGTTTTAAATCACAATATTTGACTGTTTACTCTTTGGGGTATGAGTATGAGTATGAGTATGAGTATGAATATGAGAGGGGGTCTTATGACATTCAATTACCTTGAGGTAACTGGGACAAGCTAGTAAGCTACTTGGAAATTGGGTTGTATAGTTTAAGGCTGCACGCAAAGATGGCATCAAGTCCAATAGCTGCTCGAGAACGAAGAGTTGCGGCAGAGATTCGATAGTGGAGAGCAATGGCAGAAGGCAGACAACTGTGAGCAGGGAAGGGGGAAGGGGGGGATGGGATGAGAAAAGGGAAGCAAGCAGATGCCGGCATGCTGGCTATCAACTATAGTCGAGGAAATTACTTTTAACATTTCAAATGCTGGCTGCCAGTTGCAAGTGCAGCCAGAGGAGCCAAAAGAGCATAAGAGCAAGCCGGAGACGGCAGACGGCAGACGGCTGCCGACTGCAAAGTATATATTTATATATTTAAGCACAAAATATATAAAATAAAAAAAAATAAAACGAAAACGAAAAGGAGCAGTCAGCAGTCAGCAGAAGGAGGGAAGGTTAGGTGAACCAGAGGTCGAAGGAACAGGGCGGACTCTCAGAGTCGAGCCGAGCAGAGCAGAGCAGAGCAAAGTAAAGCAAATGAAAAACAGGAAAATTATTTGATTTTTATGCATTTCACTTAAGCAACAAAAAGGGCGCACGAGACTCAACGGGCGACAGCACGAAAGACACAGACGTGAAAGGACTCAACAGTAAGTGGTATAAAGGGAAAAGGCGCAATTGAATGCCTCAGCCTGGAGCCTGGAGCCTGGAGTCTGGAGTCTGGAGTCTGGAGACTGCAGAGCGCCGTTTCGACTGGCAAGTTGCTTGCATTATAGATGAAGTTCCGTGCGAGAAATAAAGCAAATAAATGCAATCAGGAATAATAATTCGAACAGCAGTCAAATAACTTGATTTCCCATAACGCTCAGCGCCTTCGAACGCATAAATACCGTTTCGCCGTTAAACCAATTCTCCCCAGCAAAGAGCCCCCAGGCGAACTACAGGCAGACAGACAAGGACAATGACAAAGACAGAAACACAGAGAGAGAGAGAGAGAGAGAGAGAGAGAGAGAGCGAACATAAAAGTATTCAAGAATTAATAGAAGGATTGGGGCTACTTGAGTCTCATGCGCTGGGATCGTAAATAAAGGCAAAGCCTATCTTTAAAGCGCCGAAAATTACACAGCGCCAGCGAATAGCAGGCACGCAATCAACACCAAACACTACACTATCGAGATACCCTGGAAAACAGTTTCCAAGTGTTTTTCCTTAACTCAATATGCTTGAGCATTACTTTCACTTGTACTCACTCTTGTCCTCCTTCAGTGCCTATATTTTAACATATTAGATTCCAATTCACAATAATTGCTTAAGTTGCAATTTGAAACAAATTGAAGTCAACTCAATTGCAGCCAGTTAAAAATATATATCAAACAAAATATATTAGCCAACTCCAACTGAGTTTGTAATTTGCTGATGGACAATAGTTAATAAATATGTGGACCAGGCCTACTAGCCTGACTTAATTATAATTTAGGTAAGCCTAATGTGCAATGTTGTCACTTTTAGCCACACAAAGTGAGCCAAAGTAACGTGATTAAATGATGGATCAAAATGGCAAATGGCAAATGGCAAATTGATTGATTCATTTTATAAATACATGCTAATGTGGCATATCCACTGATGCATCCGTGCTAATAGGGTATATAAATGCAAAAACTTTTCAGCTTCTATACCGCAGGCCAATAGATTCCAGTCAAAGTCCTACGACCTACCTCCTGCAACACTCGACAGCTGGCAAAACTTAATTATGCATGGTTAACACGAAAACTCAATAAATTTTCATATAAATTCACAGAAATACGTGTGTCTATACACATACATACATATGTATGTATATATATATATATATATATATACGTGTGTTTACATTGGTGTGCGGTCTATGTAAATTTTATTTGCTAAAGGATTTTTCATGAAGTTTCCGGACGTTGCCGCCATTGGTGATATTGCTGCTGTTGTTGCTACTGTTGCATTTAGATTTATTTGCAACGTGTGTGTTATGTAAAACCTATTAGAGTGCCACCCAAGCACAGAGCAGAGGCCCACCCACCAGTGTCAGCCTCAGCTTCAGCTCCAACTCTGGGGCCATACAGCAGGCAGCAGGCAGCTGGCAGCTGGCAACTGGCTCAACTCACGTGTGCCACTGCCGGCCATTCAATTTGCCCCGAGGTGCTCAACTGTTGCACAAGGTGTGTGGTGTGACTGCCACTGGCAAGGAAGATAAGGTGTGGAAAGAAACGAAGCCAAAGCCAAAGCCAAAGCCAAAGTGGGAAGCCCAGCCAGTTGTTATTGCCAGTTGTTATATTGCTCTCACTCTGACTACGGCCGCCTAGCAACTAATCGCCTGTTGAAATGGCTCACACAGCCACCAGTGTAAGGCAAATTTATTGAGTTCTCATATTGAGCAATGTTACACAAATAATGCAGCAAACAAAGCCGAGCAGAGGAGCAGCAATTGAAGTAGAACAAGAGTGGGGACTAGATGTGCCTGCAGGGATTTAGAGCCCAAGTTGCGCTGCATTTTGGCTTTAGGTCGAGCCGATTTATTAGCAGCATTCAGCCAGGCAAAAGTAGGTAAGAAAGGAGAAAATGAGTATTATTCATATTTTTGTCGGTTCGAAAAAAAGTGAGAATGCCGTAGTCGAATGAACTCGACTTAGATATACCCTGAAGCCAGCTATTAAACAACTTTGTTATATTGCTAAATTTCATTTTAAACAGTTTTGCACACCCAAATGTAAGTAGGTGTGAAAGTGCTCCAATTCCTTATGGCAGCGCATATAATAATTAACAAGCCCGAACTGAAATCAAAGGTTTGCGACAATCGCGTTCATATACATTTATATAAGAATAAATTCGATCTGGGCATAATCGGGGTATATGAGAAGTTTGATCCTAATTAAGAATATATATGCTTTATGAGGTCGGAGATGCTTTCCTCCGCCTGCTACATACATTTGCACTCAACCATTATACCCTTCTTAAATAATAAATATTGGTATTTTATAAGATCTGATTGTTCTACTCATTGTAGATATATGTAGCAATTAGTTATTGCAGTTATTGAAAATAAAATGGTTCAGTGTGGTGTACAAATAGTTACAATATTATCAATATCATTTTCTATTCCCTTTTGATGCCGGATACAGCTGCCATTCAACTTTCCTTTGAGTCAGTCACAAATAAACTGAAGAAAACTGACAGTGAAATGGCAAAACGCAGCAAATTGAAAAGCCGTCAAGTCAAGATATATTGAGAATTGTGGGGAGCATGGAGATTAAATCACTGTGAAAATTCATATTTTTATATCTGAGCTTTTAGCTGACATTTACTTCTAGGGCTGCAATACGATAAATTTGTGTGTTGTTTAAATTGTTTCTAAATGGTAAACTTTTCATTGATCTGATCGTGTGCCTAACCAGCTCAATTTCCAAAGAAAGACAACAAGCAAATAGGAACTTATCGGAAGAATCACAAGATTAGATGTTGTAAAAGCTAATTATAACTGCAATTACCGGTGCAATCGATAAACAACCTAAGCAGCATATCGTCGAGCCACCACAGCTTATTGTCAAATTAGAACAACTGAAATTTGACGAAATTGCATTTTTATTGATTGGTTTTCGCAATTGAATTTATTATTCGATGGAGTTCGGTCACGTGAAGCCACAATTGCCCAATTGCACAGAGGCCTTTCTACAAGAATTTCAGGTAGGCGGCAACTTAAGGAGCCTCTATTTTCAGCCCTGATCAGCGTTTAGCGAATTATCATTTACAGACCACCGATTTGTACAATGATATACGGGAACTCACTGGCAAGCCCAAAGATAGACGCTTCAATTTGATGCACGCGTTGCAGCAGCGCGAAACTGGAGTCGCCTCCTCCTTCTCGGCCAGTCATCAGCGCCACTTGTGGAATCAACATATTCCGAACAAAATGATGCCAAAATACCTCATGCCGGTGGGCGGAACAAGTCTTGTCAACAAATTCAACAGGAGTGGCAGCCAACTGCTAATTGTTTGCCAAGGTCATTAAGTAGTTAAATAGTTAAGAGTTTGATCTGTGCAATTGTTGCTCGCTAATTTCAACATCCAGTTTTGCATTTACAAATTCAAACAGTTTTCATCAAACTTCACTTTATTATATCAGCTTTACCATTTGTACGTATTATCTGTATGTCATTCAGGTTATTGGAAATACGTAGCGAGCGACAACTGTACTTGGAATCAGTTTGAATTTATATTTTTTTTTACTTGCAGGTGGTCTGGTGAGCATCTACGATGGCTCCAAGGGGCCAGAGGGCTACCAGCTGCTGAATCAAATCAAAGCATGCCTCGGAATTAGTTTTGCCATCAGCGACGCCGATTTCAGTCCCAATGGCCAACACCTGGCCTACTCCACCCTGAGGCAATGTAAGAGATATGTACATTATATATTTAACTTGCAATGTTTAAGATTTTCGCACAGTTTGTTTGATGCCGGTCGGTGGCTCTATGACAGACTGCCATTGGTTTAATCTGCCTGGGATCGACCACGTTAATGCGCTGCGCTTCTCGCCGTCGGGTGATAATATCATGTGTGGCAAGAAAAGTGGCACTATCGTTGTGACAGATGTTCAGACAAATGCCGCAATGACGCAGCACAAATTTCACAGCGCCCATTTGAACACTCTGTGCTATGTGAACAGCAGCGATCCAAATGTGTTCATCGCTGGCTACGCTGATGGTCTGCTGAAGGTGTTCGACCTGCGCTCATCCAACTCTGAGCTATCGTTCATTGGCCACTTGGATGGCATTACATCCATTGATCCGCGCAACGATGGCGACCATGTCCTATCCAGTTCCAACGATGGAATTTTTAAAATCTGGGACATACGACAATCCAGCACACGATGCGACTGCTTGTCACGCCACAGTAAGCAATGAGTAATTGGTATTTAAGAGGCACACAAAATATGAATGTATGTATATATCTACACATATATGTGCCTGATCTGCAGCAGCATAGCTGAGTTAACCCACTCAAAAAAAGATATCTTAATCATAATTTTTGAAAATCACCCTTAAATTTGAGATTAGAAACACTTTTAGCTCAATATTAGAGAACATTTCTTAAAAGTAGAGCTTATTCTAAGATCCGCGTAAAATCGAAATTTTCAAATTGTTTTCTATATATTTATAAACTATCTTAAATGCTTGTATATGTGTAAAATATCAGGGCGTTTTTCCATCTGTATCGTGATGGAACATGTTCTCGTCACTTTTACCTATATATTTTTGATTGATTGCTTGCAGTTCCCTCTCTGGACAATCCCAACATGCCGCGTACCGACACCAGCATAATGACCTATTATGGCAATTTCGCAGATAACCCGTATTTTTGCGCTAAATTCTCGCCCATGGAGCAAACGGGACAGCGTTTCATTTACACGTCCTGTTTGACGGGACGCATTAAAAGTGAGTTGGGCTTTCTTGGCAGCCAAAATACAAATCAAATAAATATCATTTTGTATACATATAGTTTATGATGTGCTAACGGGCAAAATACGAGAGTCCATTCATGGACAAAATCCATACATACGCTCAATGGACTGGCATCCAGTGCGACCCGAAATTGTGTCCGGTGCGGTAAGCGGAATCAGCTTGTTTATTTCTAAATGGCTAACAAATTTGCTGTTTTAGCGGTATTCGGGTGTGCAAGTCACAATCCATGATTGTAATCTTGACAAATAGAAGCCGAAACATCGACATCGATCGACAATAATCCCTCAAATCAATGGAAATATGCCATTCAATTTGAATGTTTTATGTTCATTAAGATTATCGCTATTGACGCCCATTAAAATATTTGGAAAATTCAAGCTTTCCATTCGCCAATCCAAAACAGAAACAAAAGAGAACGTTGCAGTCTGGCATAACCAAGCAATTTGGTGACTCTATCTTTAAAATTGTGAAAGATATATGGTTTTATCGATTCACACTATCAGGTGTATCGGAGTGGCCATCCAGTTAGTTATCGATCTCTTAGGGAAGTTACCAGAAACATGCTTTTAAACTTTGCTGACTTCAGCTTACAAAATGTGAAAGATATGCGCCTTTCAGACTTCTAGGGCCGAAGTTGCTGGGGCGGCGGGTTGTGGGCGTGGTCTGAAAATGTATATGCCAATCTTTGAAGGAGGTTACCTTGTTACTTTACAAGTTTGGTGACTCTATCTTTGAAATTGTGGAAGATTAGCGATCTTATCGATTTACACTTTTAGAAATAACGCATTTGGCGATTATTAATTCTTACTGATCCTTAAAGGCAGCTACCAGTAATATACTTACGGTGGAAATATGCGTGGCCAATGCCAATCTTTGAAGGATATGGCCAACAACCTATCAAACAAATTTGGTGACTGTAGCCTTCAAATGTGGGCAGATATTGTGGCTTTGTCCATTTGCGATTATCAACTTGATCGATTTCCTAGCCTCCAATTTTGGTCTGACACGGACACTGACACTATATATATATCTTATATCTTCGGTATCAGAACAGGTTTTATAGTTTCACATACATATATATTTACAAAAAAAATATAAAAAATGTAATTTTCTAAGTTTGGCTCAACTCCTCAACTCGTATAAAAATTAAGTTTATTTTTATGCGCAACTTGCAACATTTGTGTTTGTGTAGACTTTATTTATGGTGCAAATACCTGAATAAAGGGTATAAGCTAGTCAGAAGCTCTTACCTACTCTCTAGATCAGTCTTACTTGCTTTTGATTTGAAATTGAGTACCATAAAAAACTTTTTATTTGTGGTGTAGTTGACATCATGGTCGACCTTAAGCCCAAAATACGGCACAGCACAAACTAATGTAAAAAGTACACCCAGTGCAAGGCTTACTCACCCACACACACACACACACACACACACACACACATAGGTATATTGGTGGAAGGTGTAAGACTCGAATTACTTTTGGAAGAGTAGCAGTAGCAAAAAGTGAAATGAAGCCGAAAAGCAAATAGGGCATAAATTACGTAAATCCAACTCGACACTTTACAGCGCAGAGCTGAGGCACAAACAGCACGTGTGTGTGTGTGTGTGTGTGTTGGTGTGTGTGTGTGTGTGTGTGCTTAAGCTTGCACACATAAACATACCAGTGGCCAATACACAGAGACAACAAACAAGTTAAGTCAAAGTCAAAAAAGCAGACAAACATTGCGTGAGAGCGAGACACCACTTAATAGTGGCATGCTTGCTATCTCTGTCGCACGCTGGCCACCGACGCGTCGGGATGCATGGTGCAAGAGTGTAGCAAGCAATCTGGCGCCAAATGCTCAAGTGTCTCATTGTCAGCATGCTGCATGCAACACGCCGTCGACGGGGCAATGGAAAATAAAGTAAAATTAACAGCAACACCAGCACCAGCAGCAGCAGCAGCAGCAGCAAAGACAACAACAACAACAAGAGGAACAGCAAAAATTGTTAAAGCAAGTAAATAAACATTGTGTGCCATTATCAGGCACTGGCAGCAGCAACAATCACAACAACAACGCCAACAATCAGCACACCATGCAACATAATTTGCAGTTGCAACAGAAAAACTTTTCAATGGCTTGCAACTGAAAAACCTGACATCGCACAGAGCGCAAACAAGATTGCCACACTGTGTCCAAAAACTATCAAAGATATAGCCAAACAAAAAAAAAATGTGCCAAGCAAAAATTTAAGAAAAATAAATAAAACCTAAAGCGGAAAACTGAGAGCAAGAGCAGAGTTGGCTATGAAATATGAGCAAATATAATATTGGCCTGAAAAAGTAGAAATGAGTTTAAGTACACTCAGAAAAAAATCGCACTGTAATTTAGTAAATCGGCCTAAAATAAAAACGCACATAAAACTAGAAAGCTCCTATTGTTTTCAGAAATAATTTCAATTATTTCGATAATTTGTATACGAAAGAAAAACATATTTAAATGAAAAATAATTCTTTTATATATACGAAATATATTTCATAATAATAACACAAGAACAAGGACAAATAATAAATAAAATAAAATAAAAAAAACTCCTTGCAAATTTGGCATATATTTTTGAATATCTTAAAACAATCTTCCTTGGAACTGAGAAAAGAGAAACTCTGATTTCTACAAAGACACAACCATTCGCTTTCGGAATAATAAGCTGAACTTTAACAACTACTGTGTTCCTTAACCAATCTTTATGAAATCGATCCAGTTGATCAATGCTAAACCAAGATATGACTTTATCTTGTGGCTCTTGCAGCTAATAGGAATAGCAATATCGATTCAATTAAACTTAAAACTGTTCCAAATATGGTATACAAGAACTTATAGTTCATATAGACACAAGAAAACCAATACATATATATATATATAGAAATTGAAGAACAAAAATATGTAAATTTCGAAAAATGCCAAGCGACTTGAGGCCACAGTGCGATGTTAGTTGTTGCCGGTAACTGCAACGTCCACTGCCGACACACAGCCCGGATATGCTGCCAAGCCTGATACTGTGTACTATGCGTGTATGTGTGTGTGTGTGTGTGTGTGTGTGTGTGTGTGTGTATGTGTGTGTAGAGCTATATGGTTGAACAGTCAATGGCAGTGCAGTCGAAAGGCCGGAAGTGCAGCCGAGTAACACCATTGCAAGTGTGTCGTGTGTGATAGCTAGTATAAGGTTATGAAAGCAAGTGTCTTTATATATGAGAATGTATGTGTGTGTGTGTGCGTGTGTGTGGTGTGTGAGCCAGCTAACCAAAAATGGCACAAGCAGCAACGAGCTAACCAGCAACGGGGGCAAAATAAACAAAAAAACTAACAAGTTGACATAAAAATTGTACAAACTGAAAATGATTTAAGTGTTGCACAGCCGACTACAAGTTGCCAAGAGTTTCATAAACGTAACACACACAAGCAAACACTCACACACACACACACACACACACACACACACACACACACATACTGTCTCGAGTCAAATCAAATAAATCACCTGCATCGACGCTTAAGCGATTAGCAGTCCAAATGACACATGCAACAGAAATTGGCATTGTGTCCTGCAACATTTGTCCGACTGCATTTTATGCTAAGCTAATTAGTTAAAAATGCATTATATTTTGCATATACAAAAATCATAAATCATCAACTTATAATTATAAATATTCTTAATAATTCATTTTACAATGTTTTCAAGCAATTTATTATTAGTTTAATTTGAATTATATTATTATATATTATTTATAGTTATTGAATGTTTACTGATCTCTTATTATCAATTGTTTTTAGTCCCGTTTGGGATATTATATAAAATATTAGATTACGTAATAATAATAATGATTATTAATATTAACATATTTTTTCTGTACAGAGTAATTTTAATGAAAAAACAACAATTGGCCATTGCATAATTGTATATGATAATAATATTTATTTCTAATTAGCAAACACATGCAACACATACAAACACATATAAATGTATATATATATATATATATATATATATTCAGCTAATTACCTATACAAAAATAGCTAAGGCTTTCTGTTTCAAGACCAATCAATTTAAGCATCGTTTGCATTAAGGTTAATAGTTCAGCATAAGTTGGCCAAAATGGTTGAAGGTGTCAGCTGGTTGGCGCCTTTCCTCAAAAAAGGTAGCGATGACTTCGAGTCAAGTCTGGGCGCCTAATTAGGAGCCAGTGAAAGTCACGTTATATGCGAATTGCCCTTGCCAATGCCATTGCCATTGATTATGATGAGCTCGCACTGTTGGCACTCCAATGCCAAACACATTGGCCTAATGCGTTGACGCTGCTGCTGTCGAAGAGGACCGGACGGAACGTGACGGGACGTGATGGTATGGGACTCAGTAGGGATATTGGCACGGATATTTTGTGCCGAGGCAATTGTTGCCATCATTAGTGCCAGGCCAACGGGCAACAAACGCACACAGCACTCAATTTCCGTTGCACAAATTGCCAGCTGGCGAGGCAGCAGCAGCAGCAGCAGCAGCAACAGCAGCAGCAACAGCAGCAACTGGATCAGTACCGGGAAGAGGTTAGGGAAGGGAACCGGCAACAAAGATAGCAGGAACAGTCAAAGTAGATGCTGCCTGCGTGGACAAGTGTTGGCTGGCTGGCTGGCAGACAGGCAACCGGCTTGGCCAATGTAATTAATACCAACATAATCATATTTGGATAACACAAACGTAATCAAGATTAATTGAGTAACAGCAGGTAGTTTGCATAATTAGAACTCGACCTGCCAGCACAGACAGTCCTGCACCCATAAACATACACTGACAGCAACAGGTGATGGCAAATCCTTTCTTAAATTGTTAATTGTTGTTGTTGCCCAATAAACAAAGCACTGAAATTATATTCAACCAAATAAAGACAACTTAAGTCTAATTTGATTTTTAGCTTGACTTATTTTATTGCTTATAAAGTAAGTTTATCGTTTTCATTTTTGTTTTTAAGAAAGCATTTTTGTTGTTATCTTTGAGTTTTAAAAACTTTACTTTGAGCTTTTCCATGTTTGGATAAAACAAATACTTAAATCTAAATTCGGGGCATTAAATGTATACGTGTGTAAATATACTTAAGAAGTGTCAGCTGTCTAGATTAGTAACAATATCAATAAATATAATAGCACCGGAGTCATCATCAACAAAAGTTGAACAATTAAGTGGAGAAAAGATGGAGTAAGTCTGTCTCCACTCTCATCATCTGTTTGGCTGTGATATAGATATAGAACACTTTTTACTTATGCTAAGAACTTCATTAACATCTCATTCAATTGAATATTCAACATATCCTTTTTGTCTGTGTACAATTACACACACAACTTCGAGCAGCCAATAACCAACCTGGCAGAACTGTCGCTCCTTCAACTGACCAATGGCCAAATGGCAGAGCAGTGTTGACTGTAGTCGCCTCTTCTTTCCGGCCATGGTCGAAAAACATAATTTACAATTTGAGCTGACCAACTCCCAACTCTCTGGCACTCTGGCTTTGAACAGTGCGTTTACCAGGATCATCATGATGATAATCATTTCACTTCATTTGAATGCAACAGTTCCTGTTGCTTTTGCTGTCCTAAATCCTGTTGTCAGGACAACAAGTGATGACAGTTTTATAGCTACTACATTCCGAACTTAATAAGAAGGACTAATGACCATGGCACTCACATTGACACTCACTCCCACACTCACGTAATGAACTCATTCCGCTCATGAGTGCACTTTTCCAGAGCAATTTTTTTTACATTTATTTATTTTTTGCTTTGGCCCGCACTTTTTTCCGAAACACATTTTTGGCGAACAAAAACCAAGCAATTTGATGCACCAAGTTAGAAGTACGAATTTTTATTCGTTTTTTTCAATTGAAATGTAGCCGTCTCGTTTGGACTTTGTAACGAAAATTTGTGCCCTAATTGGAATATAAAAGCAACCAAAGACTGTGAAAATGTGCGCATATTGTTAATATGTCAATTATTGTTGGTAAGGGTTTGTGCATAAAAAAAGGCAGCTCGGCATATCAGCTGAGCATCAATAACAAAGGCAAATAAATAGAAACAAACAAACAAAAACTACATTTTTATATGTTATGCAAGTCGATCGAATAATTTATATTGGAAAAACAACAGCAACACACCAAAAGCTGACAGAAAAATGCGCAAAAAAATATATTAATTTATAGAAAATATATTAAGTAATTTTTAATGCCATTTGTACTCACAATTTTAGGAACAACTTGTCACAATAAACGCAAACAAAACTGCTCGGAAAGCTCCTTATTAACTTATTAATTATTAATGTTGATTGAGCAAACTAGCTGACTTCTTGCTGAAGGCTCTACTAATTAATTTGAATTAGCAATCAACTAATTGCCTTTGTTCGGAATACAAATGTTGACCTTAAAACTATATACAGTGTCATGACTAGCAAATACAAATACTTGTTTCAGTTAGCGAATAAAAAAAAAACCCAATTGGTAAACAGAAAGAAGTTCATTGCTCTGGTGCTCCATATGCTAATCCTGGCCAGCAGCTGTCGGTGGAACTCCTGTTGACACTCGACAATCGTCCTTTTTTTTTTTTGAAATTTGAAGTCAGCAACTATTTATCAAAACGCCATTGGACCACATATATATATACATATATACATATATAGCCATAAGGCAGCGCCCAAAAACAATGGACAAACAAAAACGGAACAGTTCAGAGAATCTTTCAATTAATCATGGGCGACATGTGGTCGTCTCTGGGCGGACCGCCGAGCGCGAGAATAATTATACCATTGTTGCTCCTATGCCACCAACCTCTGCTACTGGGGGGAGGGGTGGGTGGGATGGGAGCGTGTGCAAACAAATAGCTGCCATAATAGCGACGAGCCGACGTCTTGGGCACATCCTGCCAAAGGCTCTGGCTCCAGCTCTGGGCAAACAAAATCGCATTAATAAAATAAAATGCGCTAAAAAATATGTATATATATATATATATATATATGCATAAAAGGGCGGTGTATATATGAAGGGGGCCTTGAGCTACAGTGTAAAACTATTTGCCATTGTGGGCGTGGCCGTTGGGCTCTCTTCC
Source organism: Drosophila silvestris (assembly GCA_035043445.1). NCBI lineage: Eukaryota > Metazoa > Arthropoda > Insecta > Diptera > Drosophilidae > Drosophila > Drosophila silvestris. Next base: position 3,101,446 of record JAWNMZ010000029.1, read on the forward strand.
GGCACGCAGTGATTGTAGCAGCTGCTCGCCTCAAGCGTGCAAATGTTTGTATGTATTTGTGTATGTAAATATGTATGTATATGCATACATGCTTGCATACACCATGGAGAAGCTAATAAAAATGTTATTTCACTCTTCTGCTTTTTGTTTTGTGTTGCATACCCCGCACACTGACAACGGATACAACAGGGTATCCCTTGCAGATTCTACTCAAATAGAGGGGACTGAAACGTATGCGCCATTTAACATATATAAAAATAGTCCATATCCATATCCACCTTATCATATACGATGTCTACGATTGAAACTAACTCTTCAAATGTGGACTTTTTTAGAAGCAACTCTTTTGTTTGCCAAGCCATCTCAACCAAACTCAGCAGTTTGGCATATTTTTTGTAGTTGCCGAGCGCAATTTCTACGAATTGTGCTTTCATTTGTAAGTAGAGCTAGTTACAGAGTATTTCTTAGTCAAGCATACTCCTTTTAAATCTTTCGCACTGGTTTTATTGGAAAATTAGTTTTGCCAGCGCACACATTCAATGAAATGCAAATATGCGGGTCAATGCTATGCACTAAAGGGGCTAGAGAGAGAGACAGAGAGAGACAGAGAGAGAGAGAGAGAGAGAGCAGAGAGAGAGAGAGATATAGAGAGAGTGAGAGAGAAGGGAAGGGAAGCTAAGCAGTCAGTGAGAATGATGAAAGGGTGCAAGCATTGAGGGGGTGATAAATGATGTAGGCCATAGACACAATTTAATCAGTCGCTCGATTAGTTCTATGCTGGAAAATGCAGCAATGAGAGAGAAGAAATGGGAAAAATACAAAATAAAATGCTGCTTTTATTAAATTTTCAATAAACAATAAAGTCTTTTCCTGCGAAATTGTTCTGTTTTGCAGTCTTTATATAATTTAGGCTACATTATTATTACATTTGCTGTCTTAGGAATTTGTCAGTCTGACTGTCGTTGGTGATTACGTATTACGTATTACGTATTTATTAATCTTCAAATATATAATTTACATTTTACGCTCAATTTGATGGGTTTCTATTCATCACTTAGATCACTTGAAGTGCTTCTTATATCTTGAGCAAGTAGAAGTCCGCTGCTCTTTCAACATGTGGCCACTGTGTTCCGTTGGGGGCATTCAACATTCGAACACGTCATAAAGCATTCCCTTCAATGCCACTGTTTGCATTTCAGCATTTAACTCAAATGTATGCTGGCAACATTGTTCGTTCCACCAGGACAGGTGCCCCCATTTCAGGAAAAACCCAAACAACAATCTGGCGGGGCTGCTATGGAAATGCATAAAAATCAACCAAAGTCAAATGTATAACAGCAGATTTTTTGCTATAATGTTAGCTTTTGGATTTTATAAGCGCTCTGCATCAAGCCGCATTTGTCTTCACATCCCGACACTTCCCCCCCAAAAGCCCCGCACCCATCCTGCCATCCTGCTCACAAACATTGCACTTCGTTCGCGCAGTGTAGCATCAGAGATGAGCTCGTGATGTGTTCAAATAAATAGCGATAAATCTGTGTTATTGGAACTGTATTATGATTTACACGAGCCTATTTTCATAATCATTAAATGGAAAACACAAATTTAGAAATTTTTAACTTTGAACCACAATGAAAAATAAGAAATAATCACAAATTATGAATTTAATCAATAAAAAATAAAATATAAATCGATATTCCAGTAAGAGTCTGGCAAATATCGGATATTCTGACCGTGTCATATCATGTAGAACTTGCAGGTAAGTCTATAATATTTTGATGTAGAACTTCATTCATATACATCATATCAATGGTGTACTTTTGTGCAGACTGCCCAGCAAATTCAATCAAATAAAGAACGATTGATTTAGTCGGGAGACAAATTAATTATTTACTCAACCGTTTTGATAGTAGAGTTTATCCCTTTATTAAACACTCAAATATCAAGCGGAATACTTTCTAAAAATATGCAAAAATTGAGTTGAAATTTAAATTTGTTGCTTTTGATTGTAACAATTAATTCTTATCGATCGTCAATAATTAGTAAGCAAAGTTAAGGGAATCAAATAAGTCACGATGTTTGCTCATCTCTAGCACACACACACACACACACACACACACACACACACACACACACACACACACACACAGTGAGACATAAAAAAAACGTGCAAACATTTGCCATATTTTTGTAATCAAAGTAAACAATCCATTTAACCAAACACAGACACGGCACACACACACACACACACAAACGGATGCAGGGCAGAGCAGACACACACACACACACACACACACACACACACACACACATACACATATGTAACTGAGCTGATGGCAGCTGTTGCTGTCCAAACGTGGCATCTTTGCCAATTTTGCTTCATTTTCGATTTGGCTCGCGACGACGGTGAAGCGCCCTCTGGCGGCCAACAACTTTGGCCACTGGATACATTTTTCGCAAAAAGAAAAAAAAATGAAAGAAAAGAACAGGAAAAAGTCGCCGACCGTTTCTTGTTATTGTCACTTGGCCCATGTTTGGCCGTTTGACAGTCAGTCTGTCCGGCCTGGCAGGTCTGCCAATGCCACAACCGAATCGCACAGTCAGTCAAAATAATTTCTTAACGGTGCGACGAGTCCGTGACGGAGGCAACGTCGACCGACGTCCGACGTCCGACGTCTTTGCCTCGTGTTTTTATGCAAACAGCATTTGAATTTGAAATGAAAATGCTAACGGGACAATGCGGCTTGGCAGTTGGCAAGAAGGCAGCAGTAGCACTAGCTACACTCAGCAAAATAAATGAGGCAACAGCAGCACTAGCTGCACTCAGCAAAATAAATGAGGCAACATAGCACTAGCTACACTCAGCAAAATAAATGAGGCAACAGCAGCACTAGCTGCACTCAGCAAATAAATAAATGAATAAACATATATAAAGCAGTATCTTTGAAATTGTTCAAATATTGCATCCGCTGTGCAACAATCAAATATATATCTTTTTTCTTAACAAACCTCGTTTTTCTTTTAGTTATCTAAGCAATTTCTACAACAAATTCAGATCATTTATTTCGATATTACATCGAACAATTGAAATTGTTTAAAAGCAAAAAGGTTTGAATTCTTACAGGCATTTTTTAAGTGTTATCTGCTTCATTAACTAGAGTCTCCTTGCATTTAATGTGCAACATTTAATTTAGACAAGTTTTGTTAATAAATATATATGTATAGAAAATGAGCTTCACAAAATAATGGTATATATACATGGATGTATATGGATATAGAATGAGGTACAAGTTTTGTAATTTTCGAGGCGTGAGCTGCCGCGACTATGGCAATGCTATGCATACATTTCTTTCGCCAAGTGTAGGCTAGTTACTCTCCACCCACCCTCCGCCCGCCAACGGAGTCCCTCTGCATTGCTCTGCGGCATTGCATACTTTTCAGCGCCATGCGGTAGCTTTAGCAGTGATATGACAACACTCCGTGGCATCTGCGTCCATTGGCATTTTGTTTGTAAACATTCAACTCTCACTATCCCTCTCGCTCTCTCTCTCTCTGTCTCTCTCTCTCACTTATACTGACTGCTTGCGTGTGTGTGTGTGTGTGTGTGTGTAAATAGTTTTTACTGTCGACAAAGCCACAAGCCCGAATGCAGCCAAAAGGCAATAAAAGCAACGCGTCAACTTTGTTATTACATTTTTATACCGCCAACAAACAAACACACACACACACACACACACAAACACACACACACAAACACACACACACAAAGACACACACACATGCAGCATTTCATTGCATAGTTTTGTATGCGAAGCAAAACTGAAACACCTGTTCAACCAGACCAGGAACCCCTCCTCCACGGAACCGGCGCCCCCGGCTCGTCACCCTTTCACTCCTCGTTCATTTGCATTCCCATTTTTAGGTTTTATTATTTTGGTTGGGTTTTCAGCATTACATTATAAAAACGTGAATGTGTTGACATGTTATGATTTCGATTTTAATTCAGCCAGCATCACTGGTGGTAGCTAGTTGCCCAGGTAATCCGTTGCGTTTATTTCCATTTTGCCCGTGTCACAAGAAACCAAAATAGTTTGCCAAAAGCCAGGACGGGCACACGTGCAGCGCTGTGTGCGTTTTAATTGTGATCGTAGACAAAGGCGAACTCATTTCTAAAGAATTCAATTAAATTGCCATTTCATTTGGCTTTGACAGACGCATGAAAGAGCCAGTTTCCTGTCAACACTTTGCACTTTTGCTTTGCACCAAAAAAAACCGAAAAACCAAAACAAAGAAAAATCAAATTTATGTGCAAAATGATGAGAGGCAGAATTGTATTTGGACTTTCTAGAAAAGGCGTGCACAAACTAGTTATATTATTATATACATATTCTATATCATATATATACATATATATATATATATTGATGTCTCGACACCTTGTTGTTGCTGGTTGTTTGTACCCAGTCCAAGAGATATGTTACAAGTGCATTGCTAGAAACTCGTTTGTCCTTTTTGAATTTAAGAAATAATTTAATGGAGTATTTTGTATTAGTATTTAAATAGTAAATAATGAATTGTTCTTGACGAATGCACAATATATTCTGAAAGATTTTTAGAATGGCTGCTAATATTACAAATAAAATCGCACAAATTCCCTTTTTAATCTGTGTAATTTAATTATTTTCACATAGTTGGCAAAATGTAAATTTAAATAAAGACTCACAAACTACACACTAATTTCTACATACTGTTTTTACTAAAATTATTCTTCATATTTGTTGGGCTTTGAAGAATACGCATAAATCAGAATCAATAACATCGTGTCTTGATTACAGCCATATCCCATTGTTGCTGCTGCTGCTGTTGCTACTGCTGCTGCTCGAATATCCAACCAGCCAACAGCTGGGCTGCCATCTTGTTGGGCGTCAAGCACAATGTGTCACTTGGTTGTCAAATGGGAAAATAAATAAATAAGCTGCGAGGCTGGTGTTAAGCAACTCACCATGTTATCCTTGCTGATAATATTATCATTGTCATTATTATTATTATTATTGTAGTTGTCTGTTGCTGTTGTTGCTGTTGTTGCTGTTACTGTTGTTGCTGTTGTTGCTGTTGTTACTGTTGTTGCTGTTGTTGTCTTGAGGGCGTAGCGCGTTTTCAATAATAATCTCTTGTCTTGGGCATAAATGTCGCATTAAAATGTCACGCACTTGTGGCTTAATCACGCCGAAAGGATAACGCCCAGACGCACACAGGACTCGGCACTCGGCACTCGGCACTCAGCACAGGCCGGGATAAGAGCAGCAAACAAAGCGAGACAGACGAGGACACTTCAGCATCATACTTGGCATACTTCTCGGCTCGGTTATCCGCTTCCGTGCGGACCTCAACTTGGATCTTATACCGAATGTTGAGGCCTACACGCCTCTGATCCACTTCAATGGATGTGGAGTGGTGCTGTGCAGGAGCAGAGAGTACAGAAGGCGCTGGTTGGCATTACTTGTTTGCGGTTTTTATCATATTATGCTTGTGTCAAATGGGCTCAGTGCTGTCACATCCTTGACTGCTGCGGCTGCTGCTGCTGCTGCTGCTGCTGCTAACTCAGCAACCTGTCAACCAAACTCACAGCTTCCATATCTTTAGCCACACACACACACACACACACACACACACACACACACACACACACTGTTCAGTCTGCTATTACACATTGGCGGCATCTTAATGTCGAGTGCTGCTGCGAGTCATGAAAGCGCGACTGTGGCGTCTGCTACTCAGTCCTCGCTTCTGGCCAACAGGTGGCGCCACTTCTGTTAACATCAAGTGAGCCAGCGGCAAATTCAAGCCCAAAACAGCAACCACTTGGCCAACAACAAGTGCAGCTGCTCCACTCCAGCTACAGCTGCTGCTGCTGCTCCGGCTCCTGCTACTACTGCTGCTCCGGCTCCTGCTACTGCTCCTGCTGCACCACTCCACATCTGTCTTGGCCACTCATCTTAACGAGGCTTATGTGTGATGAGAATAGCTTCTATATGATCAGCAACAATTTACAATTTAATTGCACTGCGCTTTGGCTACACAAAATAGCAGCAGACCTCTTTGATTTATGCAATTTAAGAAACCCTCCATCGTATTGCATATGATTAGCACGTGCAACAATTTGTTAATAATTATTTTTGTTATTAATTAAATAAATTAATTTTCGAGCGTACTGAAATATTAGAAACTGCAAAGCAAACAAAAAGGATTCTGTACTTTGTATTTATGATGAAGAGTTTCACAACAAGACAACAATAATTAATTATGATGCAGCAGTCTATGCAGTCTATGTTTTCAATAATATACCCAACATTAATAAACATTAATAAGTAGATCCTGCTTTATTTATTATTTTTCATACACATTTCCTTGTTAAACATATAAGAATTGCGTAGACAACACTTTTATACATATTTCAACACACGTAAAAATTAAAAATATTTGTAAGCGAGATCATTTGCATTTGAACTTTAATTACGTTATTTTGAATGTTATTGTTAATTAAATTACAGTTAATACAATTGACAATATTATATGACAAGGTAAATTCGGTGAAACAATATGCAGCTGTAAGAAGTAGGAGTGTTTTGAGTTCAACCAAGGGCAGAATGCCACTTTTGACGCTCTGCGCTCTGCAATTGGCAACTGGCAACTGGCAACTGGCAACTGGCACTTGCAATATTTCATAAGTTAAGGCACGTTTCAGTGGTTAGGCAGCTCGTCCTGGCTGTGGTCCTGGTTCTGCTCTTGATGCTGATGCTCGTCCGCCCTGCTCCAGCTCCACTCATCCTAAGACCGGCTTAAGTTACTGTTCTGCAGTCAACTGCTTGGCCGCAATAAAATTGCAAAATTTATATTTCTGAGTGCTGCCAAAAAAAAGAGAAAAACCAAAACCAAAATGAAACTTAAGACATTGCCTGTCCAGAGACTGCATCAATATCAGATACCCTGTACTCTGATTAATAGCGCCATAAGTATAAGAGACTGAATTGATATCAGATACCCTGTAATATGATTTCAAGTAATACAAACCATTGCCAAACACATCTGTAGGAAAAAGCTATAACACTTTACTCGCCTCAGAAAATGTGACAGTTGAATGGTGGCATTCGTCCGATTACTGGGTATACGATTATGTAACTGAAGGCATTGAGCCACCCAGTCACACACAGACACAACAGCAAATGAAGCGCATGGCAATTTTGAAAGCAGAATCAGAAAACACACAAGTCCAAATTCAAAACCCAAAACTTAAATCCAAAGCCAATTGCCATGGCAAACTCGAATGAAGCACAAGTGCTAAAATTCTTCTGTTGTTGGTTGGCCGTCAGCAGCAAAAATTGAATTATAAGCCAACTGCTTGCCATGACTCGCATTTCATTTGAGCAATTTTCGACCACAAAGCAACAGCCATGACAACCAGGCAGACCGCGACAGACTCCGACGGACTGCGACAGACGGCGACAGACGGCGACAGACTCCGACTCGCTCATATAAAGATCGCTCGCTTTTTTGTTGCCCAACTCGATTACATACTGCAAATGTTTATTCCATTTGCATTGATAATTCAATGTGGACTTTGGTTGCTTGCTCTTATTATGCTGGGCTGCTCATAATTGCATTTGGGACACAATGTTGTTGCCGTTGTCGCAAATGGGATACATTTGCTACTTGGACTGTCTGAAATAACCCTTCAATTTGCGAGGCAGTTGCCGCAACGCCCATTTTGCAATTTGTGCTTTGACTTGCAGTCCACTTCACTGCCAACTTTCTCTGCATAATTTGTAATTTTGCTTAGATTTACTTAAAACCAGCTCATCTTCGAACTGTCCTTGGATTTTGGCTTTCTGCTGCTTTGGCTGCGGCTGCTGCTTTGGCTGATTGGCCAGCAAAAGTTTTGCCCAGCCGCAGTGTCGCCAAGGACCTAACATATATATATATATATATATGTATATATGTATGTATATATATCGCCAAGAACATGCTGTCCATGTCGCTGATGACAGGCCACGTCAAATGCTCGGCTGATTACATTGGCTTTCCGCTTTTCCACAGCTTGCCGCACGCTTCCTTCTTCTGCTTCTGCTTCTGCTCGAAACTCACTGGGAAAAGTTCACGTGTGATTTGCTTGGAAAATTGAATTTTGCGGCTATTCTTGCCCAATGGCCGCAAAAACCTAAACACATAATCAAGAAACCCCCAAACTGGAATGACGGCGCGGGGCCACTGCGGCTACACCGATTCACACTCAAACACAGGAAGTCAGTGCAAGTGCGACTGCAGAGAGAGATGGCGAGAGAGCACGAGTAAAAGAGAGAGAGAGAGAGAGAGAGAGAGAGGGAGACTCTCAGGTTAGAAGTCTCAGCGATTGTCCAATCTGAGCGTATGCCCTTTATTTGGACCGCACAGCGGGCATTATTAGTTCGGCATGCCACATCCGATGTTGCTGGTGTTTCTGCAGCTGCTGCTGCTATTTGTCCAGCAATTTGCCACTTGCCACTTTGCCACTAGCGATTTGCATTTGAATGGGCATTTGCAAAATGACCACAACTTCCATTTGCCAATCGACGAAAAATGCCTTTTTGGGGGACATTTTCATAATTTTCTTAATAAAACAAAAAGTGCGAATGATCCATGCCCAAAAAATGCTCGACTTGCGCATACCCAGCAACTGTCTCCAATCGTAGTCCATTATGCACATCATGTAAGCCTCTCAAAATTGTTGTTCACTTTTTATATTTTGTTTTTAACTTACTCGCTGAATGTTCAACTGCTTTAGTATACCCATTTTTACGCACTTTTAATGGGTATAAATAGGTTACTTAATTATTGCAATCAAATTCGAATAGTATGCAGAGCATAAGCAATATTACTGACTGCATGATGCCCTGTACTCTGCTTAGTTAGTTATGACAACGAGTAAAAGATACATCTTAGGCCAACTTGAAGAACATTCAAATAAATGTATTTTTGAAATTGCATTTCTCTCTCTCTCTCTCTCTGTCTCTGTCTCTCTCTCTCTGTCTCTCTCTCTCCCTCTCTGTCGACATGTAGAAACTGGGTATACCCAAATTGTACGACTAACAGCAGACACACGCACACATAAATAAGAGGGGGAATCATCGTCGTGCCTCATTTCCATTGTTGCACGCATCGCGAGCGCAAGTTTATATTGCAAACGGATTCTCAATTGCACAAAATGCAACTGCAACTGTTGCTCCTCGTGGCAGTGAGTCCATATCTAATGCAAATTCTTGTACAATTTTTCACTTTCCACATTTTTCTTCGAAAAATGTATGTGCAGCTGATGATCGCCGCTTGCAACGCATCCGATGAGTGTCTGCAGATACACAAAGTGACGCACGTTGATCTGGAGGCCATCTCGCCCGATAAGCCCGTTAGCAGCATTGCCACCAATATCAAGTGCTACACTAGGTGCCTGATCAAGGACTACATTGGCAGTGATAACAAGCTGGATCTCTCCCGCCTGGGGCCCAATGCCAGCGCCTACGAGCGTCTGGTAATGAATCACTGCAAGCAAATATTCGATGGACTGAATGCCTTCTCCGATCCCTGCGACTATGGATACCTCGTGCTCCAATGCATGACCATAAATACCAAGCCAAGGAAGCTGAACTTACTAACTGGTATACCCATGCTCTAAATTCAACTGAATGTTCAACATTCAAATTAAGATTCATTATTAATGCATTTTTTACACTCATCAAAAAATCGCCTTCAATTTTTGGTAGAATCGTCGTGGAAACCAGGAAAGTATTCAGGTTTTAAGCAATTCTTTGTAAATTGAAATGAAAAAGTTCTTAAAATACAAATGCTTTTTTTCGTATTTTATAGAAATATGTTTCTTAATAAAAGAAGGTATTTCTAAAAAGTAGAAATGCAAATCTTTATTTTTAGAGAAAATCCTTTCTTAAATTCAGAAAAGTGTAATGCAATTTGAAATGATAGAGTTCTGTGTACACATATTGAAAAAAGAAACAAATTCTGGAAGTTCGACTAATATTAGAGAAATGTTCGCTAGAATTAAGAAAATCAAACTCTGGCAATTAGAAAGTTACAAGAAATACACGTCCTGTTTCATAAGCTGAGCTATCCCCAAAAATTCGGGCCGATTTTTGTATGAGTGTACTTTTTAAGTATACAAAATATAAATACAAGTTTATACGTGTTATTATAATATAGTTCAGTAGATATAGATGTGCCTGGAGTCATCCCCCAATCATACATTGTAAATAATCAAAGGGAACCATTTTTCTTGTTTTTTTAAATACTTGTAAGATTTATTGAGATAGCAAACATATTAATCATCTGCAACTCGTTTTTATGTTTTTCTTTTTTAAATTTATTTTATTGTTATTTTGGCATTTGCTGCTCTTCTCAAGACGACTATACAAAATGAATGCTTTTGTTGTTATTGTTTTGTATATATACCATATATAGTAAATGTTCACATTTAACTTATTATATTATCAAAAAAAAAAAAAAAAATCCCCAAAAAAAAGACATTAAGGCGTCAAAATCTTATCACATGATATTTATGATATACATTTTGATATATCGCTATTCCACATTATGCATAGATAACGCCTAGAGTATGCTTCTATTTATTTTCTTTTCTTTTCTTTTCTTTTTTTTTGGTCAAATCGTAAGACCTAAAAAAAACGTATATATTAAATATGTGAGTTGTGGTGTGTTAGTGTGTGTGTGTGTGTGTGTGTGTGTGTGTGTACGTATGTACATATATCTGTATAATGTTTAGCATTAGCTTAGTCTACTGTCTTTTTGGTAAGTATTTTTGCTTGTTTGCTGAATTCGACTACAAGAAATGTTTACATTCCAAACATTTTTTTTTTTTTTTTTGCTTTTTAACAATAAATAAATAATAATATTAGCACACACAAAAAAAAAGAAGAAGCGGGTTTAAAGCATACATGACAGTTAAGAAAAAAAAAAACAAATTCTAATTTTAATTATAATAAATGTTTGTATGAAATG
>JAWNMZ010000029.1:3117500-3305000 GCA_035043445.1 Drosophila silvestris
TAAATCAGCAAGCTGCTGCAAGCTTAACTTGAGCAGAGCAGAGCAGAGCAAGTTGCTTCGCTTAAGCTTAGACACTAATTAAAAACAATTATATAAGCCATATATATATATATATATATATTTATATGTGTATATATTTAGCTGTACATGTGTATAAGCGAAACGGACACTTAAACAGCGCTGGCCAGCTGTCTAGAAACGCAAGCTGTAAACAGCTCGAGAATGCAATGCCAAACAGCTGATAGCTGCAATTACTACTCATATATATACACATATATATATATATATACATTTATATGAACAGTATATACACTCTTTGTGTAGTTTTTGCATTTATCACATTTAGAATCAAGCGATTGCTTGTGATTCACTTTTGTGCAACAATTGCAAATATCAATAACAACAACAACAAGGATATATAAAAAACATTTAAATCACAACTCGCACATTTGAAGGACTTGCCACAGTTCCTGGCAACTGTCTGTTTACTGCTTGTGGCCAATTTCATTTCATTGTGCCGCAAAAGAACTCAAGAAGAAGTCTTCGTTTGACTCAAGCGCTTCAGTTGAATCAACAACGAAGAAGAACAGTTAGACGGGATTATAATGATTAACTATATTGAAGAGTGTATTGGATAAAACTATCTTGTTAAGCCAAAATGACTTTTATTCATTCCAATCATTGGCATTGGTGCAACAATAAGTTGAAGATGCAGCTTAAGTTTCATTTTAGACGGACGGACAGACTGAATGAATAGGAATATATATTGACAGCTGATATTCGTACAATTGTATCTTTCATTGCTATCGATCAAATAAAATAAACTTTATTTCTATGCCATATTCGAGTACTTATATTTCAAAATTGAAGTAACTAGCTCTTTTGCTCTGGACATATATATACATATCTATATATATATATAGATTAAAATTGTGTGTTGCTTAATTGGCTATTGTTGTCGCTTTTGATTTGTTTGTTTTGTTGTCGTTTCTCTGTATAACAAAGGTGGCAGGGTAGATTGTGCAATTGTTCAAATTGGAGAGCTGTGAAATCGATAACATCGATAAGTGCAAGTCGATAAAAAAAAACAACTGATAAATTCAACAATTTTTGTGCTGAAATGACCAAACTTCCACGATGATTGACCAGTAGCAGCCTTTAAACAATGTGCTGGCCACGCCCCCAAAAAAGCAGCAACCAGCTTTCGATAGATCGATAGGTTCATTGCCAGCTGGCATCAGTTATCGGTTGGCAACAGAGAATGACACAGCAAACCTTTGGGCATGTTTATAATGTGTTTGCTCATCGATGTACATTGATTTGTATTTGCGGCATTAGTTGTTGCTCTTTTCGGGCATCAGCTCGCTGATTTGCATACCCGCACAAATCCATCTGCATCTGTATCTGTATCGGTGACAGTATCTGCTGTCTGTGTCTGTGTCGTCTGTGTGCAACACTGAAAATAACATTTTATATGCGATGCACGAACGAGTTGTGCTTCTTGTTATTACTGTGGTTGCATAATGTATTTTTTATTTTTGTTACCCTTATTGAGGGTATTACTATTTAGCAGTTCAGGGTTGCTATGACTAACTGAGGCGTCTATTCGATGTTATATATATATATATATATATATATATTATATTTCTCTCTCTCTCTCTCTCGCTCCCGATCTACATAGGAACAATCAGTCGAAAGATGAGCATTGAGTTGTGGCCTCGAGATAAACACGTCAACCTTTCTGTTAACGATGTAACTAGACAAATGTGCCGTGAAATATAAAACAAATAAATAAATAAATGAGTACAAAATGTCGTCTTGTTTATCCACCAAGCGTATTTAAACTTCGGCGTGCCAAAAATAAAAAGCTTCTTTTTGTTTTTTGTTGTTATGTTATTCTATAATAATTTTTAAACAACAAAATTTAATTGATACGACCTCGGCATGCGGCTACAAATGTAGACCTGTATCTATACACACACACACACACACACACACACACATGTATCTATAAGTACCAGCACATGTATCTGTGTGCATGTTGTTGCCATAAGGCCGTTTCGCCATGTGATTCACGCAACAACAACAAAACGGCAAAAGCCAAAACTGAATGCAAAAGCAACAGCAGAAAAAAAGAAAAAAAACAAAAAACAAAAATAAAAAGCACAAAATATGCAAACAAAGGCGCCGCATTTGACCTGTTGGGTATTTTTTATATATTTTTTTATAATTTTTTGTTGTCTTTGGGTTTTTTTATTTTATTTTACAGTGTTTGCTTGCACGTCTATTGGTATTGGATGTTGCACGGAGTTGGCTCAAAGAGCAACATGTGCCACTATGTGGCTGATGGCTCATGGACGCGAGTGTCAATGCAGCATATTGAATAAGCCAAGAGATTGTGTCTGCCACGCTTAAGCCACACACACACACACACACACACACACACACACACACATTGACTGTGGCCAAGTGTCAAGTGACGAGTGTTGATTTAACATTGCGTAGGCAAAGTCAATGCCCAAACGCTCAAGCATCCGCTCAGCTCAATTGTGTCGCGGTCTAACCTTAGTCGACATTTACATATATATTTAGATATATATATATATATATATAAGATGATTGCAAAGTACAACTGATTCGTGATATAAGCTCACTCATGGCCAAAGCCAAACTGTTCAGCAACGTTTTTGGCTTAGTCAACCAAATATAAGTTAGACTAACTTAAGTCGTCATCTTTGACCACATCAAGCTCTCCTCAATGATGACAACCTATTTCTCTCTCTCTCAAATCTCTCTTAGTCTTCATTATATATATTGCTTTATTCAGAGCTTATTTATCTTTTCACAAAACATATATATTTTTTATATTATTCTAAGCAGTATTTTTAATCTTAGACACAAGTTAACAAATAATTTGATAGCCATCCAGCTTCGATGCATCTTATAGCTGAAAAGTTGATCTCAAAAATGTTGATATATATATATATATATAAACTTTAATTGATGCTAAATAAAGTTATTTGACACCTACAACAACTTGCTTAAACTGGCTATAGTATATATATATATATATATATATAACAGGATTAACAGGTATATCAAAGTGAGATTTATCTAACCACGATATATATTTCGTGTAGCATTTTCTTATCTCTTTGCATGCTGGCATTATTAGATTCGTCTGGCTTGAATTAGACACGTTTCCCACATTCTTCTTCTTCTTCGTCTTGTGTACGTGCGATTAGTTTAACAATAAACAATAAACGAAAAATTATCTTCACTTTACAGCAAATGTTTTGCGATAAGTTTTCGAAGCAATTTTTAAGCGTTGCTCGTTGTTTATATATCCGGCCCCTTGTTTATGGAACTCAAGCACCGTTTTTTTTTTGTTTTGTTTTTTTTTTACGAGAAACTGAGCGATGAAAAATGTTAAAGTAAACACTTACACACACACACGCACACGCACACACACACACACACACAGAGAGAGACAGACAAAACTGAAAATGTTGGCAAGGGAAAAGAGGCTCAAAAGTCGATTGGTTTTCAAGAGACATGTAGATAGTTATGTAAGAGCTGAGCAGAACCAACTCGAACTCCAAATTCGAACTCGAATTCGAATTTGAATTTGAACTCAAACTGGTCGATTTTACAGAAATATTTGACTAATGATTAACCAATTAAAAGCTGATAAATGCGACGATGATGGCGATGCGGGGCAGGAAATTAACGACAGCGCACAAATTCAGAACTCAGAATTCAGAATTCAGAAACCGGTTTCCACAAAAATGATAGCAAAATCGAGGGGAACACACAAAAATCAGTCGCGACTTGTTTATGCAAAAATAATAATTGTCGTTTATGATGAAGAGCAAAAGTGGAGGGGCAGGAAGGCGTGGGGGGGGTGGGGCAGCAGATAATGGAAAAGGGGGCGCGTCGTAATATGTGAATCAACTTTCTTGGTTTCCGAGTCTGCTCAGAAATTCCATAGAATTTCACATGCAGCGGCAAAAATGCAGCAAATGCAAAGGGAATAATAAATCAACACACACAGATACACACACACACACACAGACACACACACACACAGACACACACACACAAACAACAAGTATAACAACAAAAGCAAATAAAATAAAATGAAAAACGTGAGAGGCAAATAAATAAATATATTATGCAAAAGTGAAGAAAAAAGAGGAAGAGCTGAATGAGAAATAAAAAACAAAAAAAAACAAAAAAACAACAACAACAACAACAAGAACAACATGTGTTGAACAAAGCGCAATAAAATTACGCATACCCCAAAGAACAAGAATATAACTCTCAAGCCGACTAGCTGAATGCTCTAACAGCACCAGATTTTCAAGAAAACATAAATAATAATAATAAAAGTCTTTAAATACCAACTAATAAGTATTAGTCAAAGCTCCCCTTAAGTTTTGGTCGATTTTCAGCAGTTGCGCAATGGCTTCAAGAGACGCTTAAAAACTATTTAAATCACTTATGAAGCAAATATATATATATATATATAAATTCTATATAATAAGCGGCAACTAACGTTGAACGTATTTTGTTTATGCAGCTATGGAAATATAAGCACCACAAATGATTTATATATATGGTTAATATGATTCAGTATACAACGTATCCGGTTTCGAATTCGCTGCTGATTCTCGTTCCAATTTGATGGACTGCTTGCAACAAATGTTGCACGTAGATCGGTTATCTTACATTTTATATTTGACACTTTGAATTCCAATTAGAATTCATTTTAAATTTTATAGTTTTTCAATAATTTCTTTCACTTTTTAAATCGCCTTTAAAATTGTGTTGAAAATGTTGAAATACTTTTGAAAAGGGCATTTGACAAACTTGAATACAGCTGACGACGTCGTTGCTGCTGCTGCTGCTGCTGCTGCAACTGCTACAACTGCTGCTACTGTATAAAATTGTATGCAAAAGCCAAAAAAAAAAAAAAAAACTGGGGCTTCTGGCTGTGGCACCCCGCTTAGGTGCGGCAACAACAAATGGAAGCGGGGCTTAGTCACAGTCAAAGCAAACAAATAATTGAATCAAGCGTTGCAAGCAGCGTTTAATTAATGGATCAGCGGACAAAACAATCAAATCTCTCATTTCCCATGATGGGGCGGATTGAAGGTGGCACCAATGGGTGGGGGGCAGGGGTATATGTGGCCCACCATTAACTTACCATATCTTCCTCATCCTCACAATAGTTGACATCTTGGAGCTGTTCACGCCATGCCAACACCGAATTGGGCATTAGCAGACGGCCGCTGGAACGGACGCGCAGCTTGCGGCCGGCGCGGACAGCGACGCCGCGCTTGCTGCTCGCAGCGGCAGCGAGCACAGCCAGCGCCCAATCCTCCTTCAGCGGCTGTGGAATGTGCAGCGCCGAATCGGGCAATGCGTCCTCGCTGTCCGCTTCGCAGCTGCAGCCGCTGTCATCGTTGCTGGGCGACATAACTGTAATTGCGTTTGCAGTCGCTGTTAACGTTGACGTTGACGTTGACTGCGGCTGCGGCTGCGGCTGTGGCGGCTGCTTCGGCGGCGGCGGCGGCGGCGCTGATCGTCGGATGCGCGTCATAAAACGCTGATGGATGTGGGCACGTTGATAGTCATAGAAGATGGCGCTGTATTTCTGTGGCTCCTTCAGGCTGTAGAGAATGCAAATGTTACGCAGCAAAGGATGCGTCAGCAGCAACGATGCCGTCGACGTTGGCTCGCTGCTGTCAATGCTGCTGCTGCCGGCGCTGCTGCTGATCGAGCCGAGCGTCGCTGTGCTGTTGGTCACCGTGCTGCCGACGCTAAGCGTCGTCCGCTGCTCATCGGCAATTTTGGCAAACATGAACTCATCGTCCGTCTCCCAGGCACCCTGGTCCATTGATGCTGTCGGCGATGGCAGCGGCGTTGCTGTTGGCGTCGCCGTCGCCGTCGACGTCAGCTTAGTCAGCAGCTTGTGGCGTGCGCCGGCTGCGAATGCTGCGGCTGCCTGCAATGTTAACGCTTCTGCCTCCGCCTCCGCCTCCGCCTCTGCCTCTGCTTCTGCCTCAGCATCGTCAACATCGATGTCGATGTCAACGTCTGCGTAAGCGTCTGCATCTGCATCTGCGTCTGCGTCATCATCGCTGCTCGCTTCGTTCCCTGTGATGATGTCAAAGCCTTCGTCATTATTATTGTCGGGCACTGGCTCCACAGTTTTAAACTGCCAAATGGTTTGATAAATGGATTCCTCCTCCTCCTCCTCCTGTTGCTGCTGCTGCTGCTGCACCTCCTCTTCCTCCTCCTCCTCCTCTGCCAGCAGCGCCATCTTCTCCTTGTGTTTATCCCCTTTCACTTCCCCCATGTCATCGTTGTTGTTGTTGTTGGGCTTAGTCAGAGATGTGGTCGGATTACGCACCGGCACTTGAGGCGCCGGTCGACGTACTTTAATCACACAGCTCTACAAATTCAATGAAAAGATAGAGCAAACATTGTTGTCACCAAGCCGATCTGCATAGATCTCAGAAGATCTATTTGGAACTAAATTTGGGCTCGCTGCTTCGACATGCATTCACAGCTAAGCCACAAGATAATCATGCAACATGCAGCATAAAACTATGCTCGACTCGCTACACTCAACTCTCGATACTCGTTAATAGAAATCAAGTAAAATAAACTAAACAATTGCATCTGCCTTCGTCTTCGACTAACTACTCGTTCCTTGCTTTAAAGTACTCGTTATTTATTTATTTGTATCTATTGCATAGCATTAATCCACTCGTTGCATCCCTTAACGAGTTATTTGTTCCACTCGCTTGCCATTTGATCGATATATACTATATATATATATATATATATTTATTATTACTCGTTCGATGCATATAATTCCAAGCTGCACAAGTTCAATTTCAATAAACCTGAATGATTTTAATACTCTAATTGAACTGCACTTAATCCTCTAATAGGATCATAGAACTTAAAACCAAAAAAGAAGAAAAATACAAAAACGAATTCAATTCACAACAGCAGCAAATGTGTATGAAAATATTTCTAAAATGCATCTTGAAACTGGGCTTCTTTTCTCCCACTGCCGCTTTCCATTTGCCTGCACTTAAAAACAATAAAAATAAAATAAAAAAAAAGCTAACAATTGTTGAACGGGAATCGCGTATTACTTTATTTTCAAATGTTATTTTTCCCACAGCAAAAAAAAAAAACAAAAAAATGAAGAAAAAAATAAATAAAAATAGTACATGCTTTGTTTTGGCTTTTACGGTTTTTGTTTTGTTTTCCAATTTGGTTCACTTTGTAGCTCACTCTCTCGCCCCCTCTCGCTCTCTCGCTCACTCGCTCTCTTCTACAAGCCTAATCTTGCGCTCTCGCTCGCACTCACAGACACTCGCTCGCACACTTGCTGTATTTAATTTGTTGTATTCATTTACGCCTCAATTACAGCCAGTGGCTGGCAGTGAGCCCAAATTGTTATGTTGATTTTATAATTTGTAATTTGTAAATTGTAATTTGTAATTTGTAAATTGTTGTAAATTGTGTTTAGCTTGCAATTGGCTATTGACCTGTGTCGTTTTTTGTTGTTGTTGTTCTTGTTGTTGTTGTTGCTGCTCTTGCTGCTGGTTGACATTGCCGTTGTTATTATTGTTGTTGTTGTTATTATTGCTATTGTTTTCACTGTCATCGCTGCTGGCGCGCTGCTCAGCGTCCCCGCATTGCTTGGGTGCCGCCATCAGCACGGCGCTGCTGACAGCGACGCCGTCGTCGCCGCTGCTGCTGCTGCTGCTGCTGTTAAAACAGTTACTTTCCGATCGTGTCTCGCTCTCGCTCTCGCTCTCGCTCTCGCACTCGCACTCGCTCTCTTTCGCGCTCTCGCTCTCGCTCTCGATCTCGCTGTGAGGTTCAATTGTATCGCTTATGCTGCCGACTCGCCACGCGACCGCAACGTCGTCACTCGCTGGCGTCGCTCGCACAACTGCCAGCTCCAATTGCGACTGATCCAATAGGCGTCGACGCGACGCTGACTCACTGCTGCTGGTGGTGCTGCTGCTGCTGCTGTTGCTCTTCTTGTTGTTGTCGCTGCGCAGTCGCAGTCGCTGTCGCTGTCGCCGTCCATGCAAAAAGGCGCTTAGCAATTTGTCATAGTTCCCAAAGAAGCAAATAACGCTGCCATGCAAACTTGCTGCCAGCGCAGCGCTCTGCCACAGTTGACGCACTGACAGGCGTGACGCCAGCAGCGCTGCTTGTGTTGTTGTTGTTTCAATTGTTCTTGTTGCTTCAATTGTTGTTGTTGCTGGTGTCGCTTGAGCGTTTTTGCTCAGCGCCAAGCCGCTGAGAAATTCGTTGACAAAGGCGGCGTCGTCACGTTCATTGATGCCGCAGCGACGCTGCTGCCGATCGCTCAGCAGCAGCGCATTCGCCTCCAATTGGACTACTTGTTGTTGTTGTTGCTGCTGCTGCTGCTCGCGTTGCACCAGCAACTTACGCTTGAAATTGTCAATCAAAATTTGCTGCTGCTGCTGCTGCTGCTGCAGCTGCTGTTCCTGGGTTGTTCTGCTGCCGTCGCTGCTACTGCTGCTGCTGCTGCTGGTGCTGCTGCTGGGGCTGCTGCTGCTGCTGGCTCGCTCCGTCGCAGAGTTACTTGCTCTGCGTCCCTCTCCCTCTCTCTTTCGCGCTCTCTCTCTCGCTCATAGGCGGGCGGCACACTTTTGGGCTGCTGGCACCCAAAGCCGCCGTTGACATCCTCGTAGCTGTGCAGCTCGCGTCGCAGCCAATTCATCCATTGACAAACGCTTTCATTTAAATAGAGTGCTGCCGACGCTGACGTCGCTGCTGCTGCGCTGCTTGACTTTGGCTGCAGCAGGCGTATTCGTGAAATTCGCGGCTTTTTCTTCAACAAGTGTTGCTGTTCCTCATCTACCTCTTCCTCTTGCTGCTCCTCTTCCTCCTCCTCTTCTTCTTCTGCTTTAACCGCTTGAGTTGTCTCCCCCACCACCGCTCGGTCGCTGCGCAGTCGGCCATAAATATGCTGATCGCTGCGACTGCTGTGTAGTTGCTGCTGATGCTGCTGCTGCTGCTGCTGCTGCTGACGCTGACGTTTCAGTTCACAGATGCTTTGCATATCAAAAGTTGCCTGCGTGCGAAAAACTTCGTCCACATTGTGAATTATTTCAAGCGAACCGCCGCCGCCGCCATTGTTTTTTGTGTCTCGCGAAAAAAGTCGACGCTGCAGCGAACCCGAGCGATTCAAATGCTTCAGCGAGCCAAACAGACGCGTCAGCGTCGCTGCACTCGACTTTGAATAGCCCAGCAGCGTGCGCGATTTGCCGCCGGATTTGACACCAGCAGCACCAGCAGCAGCAGCAGCAGCAGTTGACTGCAACGGCGACTGCAACTGCGTCTGCATTGCTGACTCGTTCAAAATTGTGGGCAGCGTGCCACCTGTGGCACATTCACATTGCTCGCCATCGCTGTAGATGCTGCGACAGCGTTCGCAAATGTTTTCATAAATATTGCAATCGCTGCTGCTCCTCAACGGCTGCTGCGGCTGCTGCTGCAGCGCTGCAACAACGCTGCCGCTGACAATGCACTGACAGAAGTGACAGTAATGACCTTGGGCAGCAAAAACGCCATAGCCGCAGCCACGGCACAGATTCTCATAGATCGCCTCGCGCCGAAAATATTTGCGCAGCTGCTGCTGCTGCTGCTGCTGCTGCGTTGTTGTTGGTAAATTTTCATAGATGTGCTGCTGCTGCTGCTGACGACAGCGCTTGTTGCGCTGCTGCTGCTGCGTCGCTTCATTCTGATTGGAAATGTTGTGTTTGTTGTTATTGTCGCTTAATTCGCCGCTGTTTCGTTTGCTGCTTCTCATTTCCACTTGTTGCTGCATTTCTCTCTCACTCTTTCGCTCTCTCTGTCTCTCCCTCTTTATCTACCACACGCGTTTATCGCACTGTTTGTTTTTATTATACTGCTGCGTCAAAAACAAAAAAAAATAGTTTTCATTTCATTTCAATTTATCTGTTAGGCGCTTTTAATTGATGCGAGTCAACTGTCAAATAGCCGCTCTCCCTCTCTTCTCTGTACTCTCTTCTCTTCCCTCGCTCTCCCATGCACACATGTACGCACGCGCCTATTATCTTAGTTAACCCTTTCTCTCTCACACTTACACAGCCAGACTTAGGCAGCGATCATGTGAGTGACACTGCACTCTACACTTAGTGTGTCAACATTTTCAGATTCTAGCTCTCCGCGCTTAACCCTTAAGCTGTCGCACCCAGTTAATGCGACCGACCGCAGTAGACAAATATTTGGTTTATCATTGAATTGCTTAAACGAAATTTATCAAGCTACACATACAATACACAAAGAAATATTTCTATTATGAGGCAAAACATACAAAATTGTTTTGTCTCATTAATTTAATGCCTTATCATTTCTATCATTTCTATCGCAAACAGTTATTCGTATTTACACATATAGCGAAACTTAGCAACAGCTATAAGGGTTAATGTCAACAGTTAAGACTTTTCGAGCTCGCCTTGTATGCATGTGTGTGTGTGTGTGAATTACATACTTCTTGACTTGTGTTTGCCTGTTTGTTTTGAAGGCAAGGCGATGAGTCAGAGCGGACAACGGCCAGCAAACCATGTCGAGATGTCGTCCCCCCTCCACTCCGTTGTGGCCTACGGGGGTCGAGGGGTCTCGGTCAGGGGCTCGACAGGGCGTCTCACTCAACGACTCAAATTAAATGCGCCGACAGTGCGCAACAGCGCGGAGACCCTTGAGATAAACGGCTCGACTGAGAAACTGGTTAAGTCTGCCTTGCGTTGCGTAAGCAATCGCTTAGTTCTCTCTCTCCCTCTCTCTCTCTCTCTCTCTCTCTCGCATTCTCTGTCTCTTTATTGGCCTCACCTACGCGTCACAGGTGCCGCCGTTCTAGGCTCTGGAATGTGGACGAGCAACGAGCAACGAGCTACCTGTTAAAGTGCCAGTGAAAAGGGAAATGGGAAAAGGGAAAAGAGAGTCTTGAAACCTGCTGTTCAGTTCGAGTTATCAATTCGTTTAATCCATTCAAAGGCAATAAGAGAGAAAAAGACAGAGAAAGAGAGAGAGAGAGAGAAAGAGAGAGAGAAATATGTAGAATAGTTAAAGTGCAAACTGAACTGAAAATATGCAATACATGCTGTAAATACTGTACACTGAGAAAAACACAAGCTTTGCCTTTATTTTTTCTTAATAATTTTATAATAATTTAATATGTATATCTTCAGTATGGGTTGATTGTATTTCTGTTTTTATATATATATATATATATATATATTTATATATATATACATATATATTTCAATATCCGTTGATCAATACATGTTTCTAAGAATCGTTGGCAATGTTCTATCTGACAAAACGCAAATTTAAGACCGCAGCGCATTTTAGCCTGGTTTACTTCGAGCATCTTGCATACTTTTAGGCTGCAGCGGGTCAAGTGCGGCTTGAACCTTTCTTATGGATGGCATACCATATCATATCATGGGCCAGGGCTCCATACGCCCAGCCAACGACTTGTTAATGATACCATCAATGTATATACACATATTGGCCAGAGAGCTGATTGAGCCTGCCAGCAAACTATCGCTTATCGCAAACTGAAGCCGCTCTCCAATTGACCCCGTTCTGCCCAAGAGAGAGAGAGAGAGAGACACAGACAGAGAGATAGAGAGAGAGAGAGAGAGAGACTTACGACTGATACAATTGAATTGCCTATGACAGTGAATCATTCATATCCATTTATGTGTGTATGAATACATGTTTGGATTCACATGTAAAACTTGGGCTTGGTTCCCATCTACACATATCCATTGATGTATGTATGGCATATATATATATATATATATATACATGTATGTACTTGTACTTATAAGCACATAACGCTCTCCGATCTTTTGCGGCATTAGACAGCGGCAGCTTAATTGATTTCAATACACATACCCAAATACACACACACACATACACAAAATGTATATATATATATATATATATGCAAATAATGTACGTGAACAATCGCGCGATTCACAGCAATATGAAATGAAATCGAATCGAATTAAATGTCGTCATTCAGCATTCGTCGTGGTAATTTCCTACACAAAACAAACATTTTGAAACAAATAAAAAAAAACAAGCAATTTTCGAAAAAATCAATATAAAAATTGATTTTCTGATAAGCGGAAAAACAAAACAAAAAACTGTGCATTTAAGGAAATTGAATTCAAATTGGAACGCGCCCGGTTTGCAGTTAGATTTTCGAGTCTCTGTTTTTTCTCGTTGGTTTTTTTTTTATTTTTATTTTGAAAGTTTGGTTCGTTTCCCGGGTCGTCGCCGGGTTTGTACTGAGGTCCAGCTGCGAGCGCGACGCGTTCGCGAATTTAACACAATATCAACTGAACTGAACTGAACTGAACTCAAAGATGCCGCAGCGCATTTTCTTGGGTGGCAATCGTCGCTGCCGTTTGCCGCTGCCCGACGCCGCCGCAGATGCCAGCGCTGACGCCGACGCCGACGACGACGCCAATGCTAACGCAGACGCCGACCCGGTCACCCAGCGGACGCTGCCAAAACACCAGACAACAAAATAATCAAATATAATCGAATCGAAAAGAAGAAGAAGCTGCGACCTGACCCACACTATATATATATATATATATATATGGAGCCTAAAACTAGTTCAAGTTTAATATACAATTTTGGTGGCACTTATGGGAAAAAGGTTAAAATGAAGTTGTGCAAAAGTATGCAACAGGCAACATGCAACAGGGAAGCATATCCGAGCCCGTAAAGTATGTATATATATATATATATATATATACATTCTTGGTCAGCTTCAAGAGCTGGAGACTTTGAATTTGCTGATCAAGTTTATTTCATTTGATCGATAACTGCACCTGTTTTGCAAATATCGATACATATCGATTTCCGATAGCAATCAAAGACAAATTTGTATCGATTTTAAGTGCAAGAATTGGATGAGAATCGAATAAGAAACACAGATTTTCAAAATATATTTTCATTTCAAGCAAACAGATCAAATTAGCTGATTGCAGTCGATGTCTACCGACTATATATATACACATGTATATATATATATATATATATATATATATTGATATAAATTAATTGAACACAACACAGAAAAAACTATAACTTAAATTCATGTTGCACAGTGTAAGCAACAGATCCACATGGGGAGGCACAACTCAAAAGCCAAATGTGTGTAATCAACGTGGACAACATGTGTCTGTCAGTGTGTGTGTGTGTGGATGAGTGTGTTGGGGGGAGGGGGGTGGGGGGGTGTAAAGGGGTGTGGCAGCGACAAAGACGCTTTTTATGCTCAACGCCCGTTGCCTAATTAAGCATATCGCAACTGCGGGCGATTGGGTGCGGACGTTCAATTGCCAATGCCAGCAGGGCTTACATGGCCTGTATGTGCTGGGGCAGTGAAAGGGATGAGGTTGGGGTGGGGTGGGGTGGGGTGATTGTGTATGGACATCATCACCTGCCCCCAAGCCACAGAGCGTGTTATCATTCAATAGCGGGCCCCAATTTATGCAACGAAAGTGAATCGAAAATTAAAACGCATTTGTCTCGGCCAAAAACAAAAAAGAGAAAAAATAGAGAAAAAAGAGAGAAAAAACACGGGCCAAGCCCAAAACATGACTGGGAACTGGCAGCGGTGGGTGGGGGGTGGGGTGGCTTTGTGCATGCATGGTGCATGCAACATATGGCAAAAGATCGGAAGAGTAGCAGTGGCAAAAGTTTATAACTGGAACGCATCGCTAAGAGCTACACAAATAAACAGCAACAGAACCTGAACATTAAATGCAGCTGCATGACAACAACAGCAACAACAGCAAGAGCAACAACAACTTGCAACAAGCAGTGGCATGTACATAACTAAATATATGTATAAGGAAGAATCGCGACGGCATCGCGACCGCTTGATCTTTGAACTAAATTAATTAAGCACAATGAACGCAATTGTTGTTGTTGTTGTCGATGTTGCTGCTGCTGTTGCTGTTGCTGCTGCTGCTGCTGCTGTTGCTATTGGCAGCAGCATCGCCTGCGCCCTAAGCAAATGTATCCAGCAGATACAACAGCTACAGCTACAGCTACAGCTACAGATACAGCAGCAGTAGTTGCAAAGTGCTGCAATACCCTCACAGATGGGTTTCATCAGCTAGTCACAAGCCATGCCACTTATTACAGCAGATAAAAATAACAATATTAAAAACATATCTTAAAATTAGAAAAACTTTTTGGCTTTTATCGAGACAAATAGCTGCCAATAATTATATCATTTCTTATTACCAAAATGGGCCCAGCTTCCAATCGCCGTAGATTCTTAAGTTTTTAATTAATCACATTAGTAATTTATAATTACTCTAAATACTAATTACTTTTGATTAGATTGTGTGCATGAAAGGAAAACTTGACTACTAAGAGATAATAATAATAATAATTGGTAATTAATATTCTCGATAAGTTGAAACAAATAATTAATTATTCTGTACTAAATATAATATATAATTAAGAATCAACCGTCAACAGTGATTGCCTGCAATTACTACCTGAATTACATCAAATTACTAATCAGCGGACACACCCAAGGACACAGTTTTATAGCACCGATAGATGATGTATTCTCAATTAAGGATATCGCTTGATATCGGCCAATAATATAGTAGGCATTAACTCTACTCTTCAAGGTCGGTGCAATGTGGAGCCGACAATTATGTATGATGACAAGATTTTGTTATCACGAATAACCTTGGCGAATATAGAATACATACATATATATATATATATATATATGTATTTAAATATATATAAACACACGTTATCAATCGATCATTTTGCAATTGATGTAATGCAACCTATTTTGAAACATTGGTTTTTGCGGCCTGCACAGATAATTAGCCCTGGACAAACAATGCCGACTGAGAATTGTGTAAGTAAGCCAAGTATTTTAAGTAAATAAATGTAGTATGAAAAGAACCTGTTCCGTGTTCGCATCACAAGTACAGATTACGGCGATAATTTGCTACTGCCAACATATTTGATGGTAGATATTTAAATTTTGAATTCAATTAATCCTTTTCATTTGAAGGCTTTAGGTTTATAATTTGAGAGAGTATTCGAGATGCGGCATGCAAACAATTAAAATGTTCCTATTTCATTTTCGCTTTCGATTTCCGTTTTTTCTGCGGGTCGCACAGCAGACAGGGGTGTTCCGGGGTGTTCCCGGGGTGTTCCGGGGTGTTCCGGGGTGTTCCCGGGTGCCCAGTTACGCACACTTCCAGTTATCTTTTCTGTAATGAGTTGACTGCGACTGCGACTGCGACGCGACGTCGCAGTCTGTGCTGATTTTCAATTGAGCGGCAAGAGTCAAGCAAGAATGTCTCTTGGCATTATGATTATTATTGTTGTGCCTCGCTCCTCAAATAAATTTTATTAAGCGAGGCAGCAGCAACAGCAGCAGCAACAGCAGCAGCACCAGCAGGGATCCACAGCCAGATATGCCAGCTGAAAGATGTGTAAAGCAGACAAGGGGAACAAGAGAGGGAGAGTAGAGAGAGAGAGCGAGAGAGAGCGAGATATCGGCTTCAGTCTGGCAGCGCCTCAAATTAAACAGAAATTTAAATTTCTACTTATTTTGTTACACTGATGCCGAAGCTAAACGAGTAGATTGGTGCTGTCAATAAATCGATAAATGCAATAGGAAGAATGGGCATATCTCCCTCCATCGTAAAGCTGGAGGCTTTAGTAGTTAGATTGCTGGTGATCTCCTTTAAAAACTTGGTCAAACTTGCACCAGAGATGAAGGATAGATCGCTGGGAACCTACGCCTCAGATTGTTAAACAACATTTGTTGGCCAAGCCCAAAACACCCTCCAAATCTGGTAAAGCTGGTAACAGAGAATTTCGCAATCGGCTACGCCCAACTGCAATGCTCATCTTGGTCTTGATTTGGTATGCTTTATTGACTCATGAGTCACCCAACAGCGCTATATATACATATATATATATATATATATATATATGTGAGCAAATGAGTTGATGTTAAAGAACTTACTCTTGTCAACCCCCAATCAGAAATCATTTGCAGAACCTGTCAACAAACTGAGTACCATTGGGCATTATTTATCGGTGATACTTAAGTATATATAGAGCACCATGGAGACGAGTTCCTTCGCTACGCATTTCATTATCTTTTCAAGGAAAATGCATGTAACAGTTTAGTCAGCGATAAGCGGATCTCGCAACTGCGATAAGCTTCACTGAAATCATTATGTGTAATTATGAGTATATAGATACATATATATATCAAGTAAATATATGCACTTACAGATGTATTATACTAAGAAAGTGGTTAGGGAAAGGCACAACTATAAATGCCCATGCACAGAGAGAATTTTTCATTCTTAAATTGCAAATCTTATCTTAAATCACAAATCAAAAATGTCTTTAATTTAAGATTCTTGATTCTAGAATAGAATGAAACAATCTAGAAATAGATATTCTTGGCTCTGCTCTGATATGATTTATAATATTGTCAGGAATATGGAATGTATTCAAGATATATTCCATCTAATGAACAATATAACTTTCTATGTGCTTTATTATTATCTGTTCTTATAATGATGTTGAGCTTTACTTTGATTCGTTGTCAGATTGTGGTTTGAATTTTATTTAATATATGAATAATTATACATTATTTTAAGTGTCTGACTATATATTAATAATAATAAATATCCACTGATAAATGTATGTGGCATGTAAATCGATAATGTTTCTCTTGTTTTGTTCTATGTGGGATTATTGTTATTTTATCCGACTTGGCACAAAGAACGGCAAGACCAAAATATATACAATGTGTGTATATATTTATATATATATATATATATGTATATCAATCCTAATAGATCTGTATGTGTAATGGCAACTCAAGTGTCAATAAAGCGGCTACTTGTGTTGCATTAACAAAGAAAACAAGCGACAACTGCCAGTTTGGGCAGACGTCGAAGATTAAATACCCTTGCAGATCGAAGTTAATCTGCTGATATCGAAATTTTAGTGGCGAATTTGAATACTTTTCTTTATTAATTATTTAATATTTATGTAGTTTTATACAGGCATATATGATATAGTAGGCTGATCCGATCGGGCGTCGAGTTCTGAACAAGACCTACAATAAAAGACTAAGCACTAAGATTGACAGAGTCAAGCAGATGCTGATCAAGAATATATATATATATACTTTATAGGGTCAGAGAAGTCTGCCTCAGCACACGTTGCACAATTCATGACACAATTATCAGAGCCTCCCACAAGGGTATCAAAAAAAGAGAAATTTCCGAGCAGGCTAATCAGAACGAGAAAATGAACTGCATACATAAAGTCAATTGGACAGATGCGTGTGAATATGCATATATATGCATATATACAAATATGCACTTATGTATGTACGTGTGTATGTGTGTATGTATGTATGCCAATGTTTGCTTGCAACTCAATGCAAACGGATGACAAAATTACGCGCATAACTCTTCAAATTGCATTAAAGTCAACTGTGACGCCGACGGCGACGCCAACTGCAAACAAAGTTGATAAAACTATTGCAGATGCTGCAGCTGCTGCTGCTGCTGCTGCTGCTGCTGTTGCTGGTGGCTGGTGGCACTGTGCAATGCTTGCTGTTTCGATTACCATGCACAGCTATCTGCTCGTTGTGCACATTTCAATGGGATTCAATTGCTAGTTGCTGGCTACAAAAAACGCGGGCAAAACGCGTGCGCGCAGCACGTCAACTGGCAAACGCGATTAGTCACACACACACACACACAGACACACACACGACACACACACACACACACACATCAGCAACGCGAAAGCAAAGCAAAACACGCAATGCGAAACATGCGCAATGCATTTTCATGTTGCATCAGTGCACAGCACAAATGTGATGGGCGGTGCGGGTGGGTGCTGCACCACAGCACCACAGCACCACACCACACATGTGCTGTGTGGTGCAGAGCAGAAGACAACACCAAACACAATGCAAGCCCACTGTGCGGTTGGGCGCTTCTATGCAATCAATTTTTGGTTTTATTTTCTATTTCTATTGCACAAACATCCGAAATGAAGTTGATTTATTTGATTTAATTGCACGCGAACGTCATTTATCACATTATACATATATATATATATATATATATATATATATATGCATATATATATATATATATGTATATTGCAACGTTCGTTTCTCGAGCGTTGACAAATTTCAATACATAATAGTTATGAAAACAGTGACAGCCAATTAAGACACCTTTCCGCATCGGTCGCAGTATGTTGCAGGTGTTGCACAAATCAACAACAAATTGTTGCAGTAACTAAACTTAGATTGCATATACTCGCCCACACGGAGTCTATCGGCTGACAACGAATGCTTATTGGAAATGTAACACAGCGGTTTGTTCCTATACCAGCTATAAGATATAGTAATGTGAAACTGATCAAATTCTTATGCCATAAATGTTGGGCGTATGATAAAAATCAGAACTAACTTCTGTGTAGTAAA
Organism: Drosophila silvestris; assembly: GCA_035043445.1. Classification (NCBI taxonomy): domain Eukaryota; kingdom Metazoa; phylum Arthropoda; class Insecta; order Diptera; family Drosophilidae; genus Drosophila; species Drosophila silvestris. The sequence goes on from JAWNMZ010000029.1 coordinate 3,136,141, forward strand.
AATAGCCAAGTATACCCAATAGCTAAATATACCCAATTTGATCAGAGACGACTCCTTCACACATATAAAATGTTTATAAGGATACTTGCCGATTTTTAAGTAGCAAAATTTTATTATTATTAATGTTGGTATTATCATTATTATTATTATTATTCATACAATTATTTGTTATCATCTTCCATCAGAATATAACCACTCGACTCGATAAATACCTATAGCTAAATATACCCAATTTGATCAGAGACGACTCCTTCACACATATAAAATGTTTATAAGAATACTTGCCGATTTTTAAGTAGCTAAATTTTATTATTATTAATGTTGCTATTATCATTATTATTATTATTATTAATATAATTATTTGTTATCATCTTTCATAGCAATATATCTACTCGACTCGATAAATACCTATAGCTAAATATACCCAGTTTGATCAGAGGCGACTCCTTCACACATATAAAATGTTTATAAGAATATTTGGTGATTTTTAAGTAGCAAAATTTTATTATTATTAATGTTGGTATTATCATTATTATTATTATTATTAATATAATTATTTGTTATCTATACTCTGGCTAAGGCTGAAATCTTAGCCAGCAATCTCGGTATGCTGTTACCCGAATGATTCGTTAACTTGGCCCGTTTGACAGCCTGTTGAGAATAGCCGGTTCTGAGATGGTTCCCACAAAAAACAACAACAAAACAATTAACTGTTGGCATGCATTAAAATTGAATTTGCATTGAGAGATAATTTGGAAAACGCTTCGTTTTCGGAAGCGAAAACGTGTTTCGTTTTCGGTTTCACTTTCTCTCTTTCTCTCGCTCTCTCGTTCTCTCTTTCTCTCTCTCTCTCGCACGGCGGCTTCTATGCTAATTTTGTCGAGCACAGCAGACAACAGCACGACTTATAAAGAGGCAATAAAAAACGAGTCGAGGAAAGGCATGCAGTGAAATTTTCAACAGCCCTCGCTTTGGTATGCTATATATATATATATATAGATATATATATATATATATATATCTATATAAGTATATATGTCTATTTATATGTAAAACAAGTATCTTTATCTGCCAGTTGGCTAAGAATATGCAGATAAGAAGCGACAACCAATTTCTGTGGCTTTATTTTGAATTTTTATTTGGTCTTTGGTCTAAAGTAGAAACGAATTCTTTGTGTGCGAATTGAGCTGGGGAAAAGTCATCTTGTCAACGGACTTCCATTCTAATGGGAATGTAATGCATGAAATAACGCATTCTACACGCTTTTTCATTAGCTTGTGAGTAAGACTGAGTGATTTGTTTTAAGGATCTTCATTCACTGCTGTAAATCAAATAAGTTGACAATCATCACAAACTGGAACAATCAGTTTTCTATTTTTGGATGTATGTGGATTAAATTTGAATGTGGTTTTAGATTTGGTTTAATCATTATGCCATTCAAATGCAGAGAAGAATTAAAATGTAAAGGATTCTTTGCTCACCAAGTAAACGAAGTCAAAAAACCGATATTTATCGGGGACCAGTTATCGAACGTACATATATGGGAATCTATATTCAAAAGATAAAACCTCTAGCTCTAATAGCATCCGAGATTGGTGCTCTTTACCTTTGTCGTCCTCGTCAAGAATATACATATAGCAAATATCATATATTTTTCCACAGCTTAATAATACAATCTCCAATAGAGATTTATAAGCAATCCAGAGTTATCTTATTGTCTGAAGTTTATACTGTGCCCATTAAATATATATATAGATATATATATATATATGGTAAGTTTAACAAACTTATCATGTGCCACAATCGTTCAATCTGGCAGCAGAAACTGTTTTCCAAAGCGGTACGAGAAGACACCATAAAGAGCACGACTTCAGATAACAGAACATTTCAAGAAAACCCCACAGCTCACTAAACACATTCATATGCGAGGGTTGACTCGGAAGTACACTTTCTTTTAGAAAAACGCTACTTATTGAAAATGAAATAAATTTAAAAAAAAAAAGGAATTCGTTTCCAAATAATCTTTTCATTTGACTGAAATTGTTTTCTGTCAAAACATTTGATTACAAATCGAATCAAAAAGAATTGATTTGAATTTGTCAAATTTGTTTAGCGCAAATAGTTGTCTAATTGGACAGTGTGGCCGTATTTTGTGAAACTAAAGCAGCAATCAACTATGCATTTTACCAAGCAATAAACTTAATAATAATTAAATTAAGCTAATTAAATTTTCTTATAAAAGTCGACGCTGGAATTTTATACATAGAACTAAAAACGGAAGAAATATCTGCTCAACATACATATATATATACATATATATATATATTTTTTATTATTTATTTATTTATTTACATATATAAAGGAAGTATTTCGATCGCTCTTCTTTGTATATCGAGTAGGGCTCAAAACATCTGTGGTTTTTTTGCTGTACTCACCGTGGGACGATTATATATATTCGTTGGGGCATTCAGATCGTACATGGAACTGGCTCGCTTCTTCGCCTCGATCACATTGAACACTTTTCTGGCATCCTGGCACTCGGCACAGTTGACATCTGCTGGCTGTGGCTGTGGCAGTGGCAGTGTCACACTCAAAGTGGGCATGCCAGATCCGCTTTTGTTGTTATTGTTGCTGCTATTGTTATTGTTGTTGTTGTTGGTGTGGTGGTTGTTGTTTTGTGTGAGAGTGTGTTTGCTATTCGAGGTAAACACCTGCGAAATGCTGCGAAAGATGGTTCGATATCCCCTCTTGTTCTCCGAGTCACCAGCCATGGCTACAATCTCTTTTTGCAGATCTCAACGATCCTCAATTCACAACAATTTGCTTTGCTGTTGTTATTTTTTTGTTTGTTTGTTTTTGTTTTTGTTTTGTTTTTTTATTATTATTTATTGTTGTTATGTATTACGTATTGAATACACCCACAAACATGCACAGTCACATTCAAATAATATATAGAAAACACTGACATGCTCACGAACAGCAGCTGCCAACTGTATAACTGTATATGTTGGCCTTTGTTTTTGGCTGTCAACTTGCCAACACCAACACCAACATCAACACCAACGACACCTTCAAGACGACAACGATGACTGCGACTATGACTGCGACTGCGACAGAGACTGCGAGTCAGCGCCAGCGTCTCTTTCAATTCTTATCGCCACAGTGCTTGATAAGCAGCGTAGTTGTTAACGGTAGTTTATTTGTTTCGGCACTTGCAGTAAAATCAATAAAAAAAAAACAACAACACTGCTGGACATGCATGTAGAGCTAGCGTGTGTCGTGGTGGTGGTGGGCGGAAAGGTGGACGGAATCAGACTCGGACTGCTCGAACTTGTTCCAGGCGACCAACTAAAGAGCACTGCGAAAACTTCATAGGCGCCAGCTGACGTCGACGTCGACGCTCGCGTCACCGTTGTTGCTTGCTTTTTGTTTTTGATTTTGTTTTTTCAGCTATTTATTTGTATTTTTATTTTGCGCTGAATTCTGTTTTGTTTTGTGTTTTGCAGTCTTATTCTTGTTGTTGTTGTTCTTGTTGTTGTAGAGCGCTTCTTGTTGTACAGTGGTGCGATGTTGATTTATTTGCGACGGTCACCAGCTGTGTGCTACTATGTATATGGACATCACTGTGTGTGTGTATGTGTGTGTGTGTGTGTGTCTGACTGCAATATCATCAGAGTACATCTTTTGTTAAGATTAGATTAAATAGACAAAAGAAGCGTTTTTTCAGATGATCGCACAAGTACGTATAAACTTATGAAACTTCCAAGATGATCTGTTTACAACTTAGAATAATATTTTTAGCAAATCTGATGCCTATATATAACCAAATATAATGTATTAGAAATTTTCCAAATTAGTTGTTTTTCTTTTTCTTTTATGATGTTAAAAACTCTGATTTATTATTCAATTGCTGTGAATGCAGATGGATTATATTTCTTTGCTTTCTTATCGCTAAAGCAAAAAAACAAGAAATGGAAATCTTGAAATATTGTATTATTCAGCAGTGTTGAAAAACGAATCGTTTTGTCAAACCATAAATTCCTAAACAACAAATAAAATTAACCAGGCCCCGCTTTGTTTGTTATGCTAAATTCTTGTCAAGCGCAAAGAGCGCAGATGTTTTCTTTATCAATAGTCTCGAATATTAATTGAATAATAAACACAAAAAAGAAAAAGAAAAAGGAAATAAAAAAACGCTTTCGCCACAATAGCTTTAAGCTGGACCGTTTTTAAATCGGCTTTCACCGCTAGATTCCTGAGTTGTGCACCACTGTGCCGTTAATGTTTTACACTTTGGCGGGTGTTTATCAAAGCCTACGGTTATTGCTGCCTATCGCAACGCACCCTTACGTCATGTGTATGTGTAAGTGTGCGCTTATGCATGTGTGTGTGTGTGTGTGTGTGAAGGTTTAAATGAATGTTGGGCACTTTGATTTGTTTTTGTTTTGTGCTTTTGTGCTTTTGCAGACCAGACCACAGTGTGACCAGAAGCGCTTACTCATGTGGCTCAGCTGGCGCTTCAAGAATCTCAGTCAACATTAGCCATGCACAATGTAGGTATTTATGTCTGTATGTGTGTGTGTGTGACAATCGCCAATTGCAAATTGCAATTGCATTTCATAGTTTGCCGTTTGCCGTTCTCCGTTCGCCGTTCGCGATTGTCGAGCACGTCACGTATGCGTTTTAATTAAATGCCACTGGGCCCGCTCTGTTGGAACTGCTGTGTGTGTGTGTAAGTGTGTGTGTGCCGCATCGAAAACGAAATCAAAGTAAACGAAGCGATAGACTATAGACGATATATGACTGACGACTGACGACTAACGACTAACGACTGAGGATGGGCCACTTGGCGGCTTCCCGGTTGACACACGACTAACCGTCTAAATAAAGCTGGCCCAAAAGCCAGCGGCAACAAAAATCCAAAATCTAAAAATCAACATCAAAACCAAAACACAACACAACACACAAAGCAATACACACATACATATGCATATGTGTGTGAACACACACATACATATATATACAGAATAGATGTAACCAAAGCTGAAGAAAACGGGCAAACTGACAAAGCTGCCTAACCAAAAAACGCTGGCTGAGCCGCAGGCAGAAGCAGAAGCAGAGCCACAGCCACAGCCAGAGCCATAGGCAGAGGCCGAGGCAGAGGCATAAGCAGAAGCAGAACGAACCCCGCCAACAAAGCGGCCCCCGCAAAAATACGGCAACGACGACCACACGATGACTTTTGAATAATATTTACATTTATTGTATGCACGTGTCTGTGTGTCTATGTGTGTGTGTGTAAGTGTGTGTGTGTGTGTGTGTGTGTGTGTGTGCCACGGTTTCAAGCTGACGGTGGCAGCGGCCAAAAAGCGAGTTGCGTTTGTTAACGATGCGCAAAACAGCGTCGAACAAAAGCTACAACTGCAGCAGCGTCTTGGAGGGGGTGGGGAGGGGCGGGACAAACCTAACGCAAAATATAAATGACGAAATTATAGCAGCAGCAGCAGCAGCAGCAGCTATTCAGTTAGTTATAAACTATGCACATTAAAATGTGTGGCAGAAAAACAAAAGACAAAAACAACAAGAAAACTGACTTAAAAAAACAGAAGCAGCAGTAAAACGCGCGGAAAACGCGCGCGACTTTTGCACGTGCTATGCGAAAGCACTTAGAATCGCATTGGTGTATGTGTGTCAACAGCGAATGCAAGTGTCACTCTCTCTCTCTCTCTCTCACTCTCTCACTCACTCACTCTCTCTATGTGTGTGTGTGTGGCAAATGCATTGAAATGGGAGCCATTTGTATATGTGGGTCATGCCACTTTAATATCTATCGGATGATGCTGGCTGGCTTTGAGCTCAATAAAGTGAATACTTTTTTTGCTTTGATTCGATTGCACTTTATGAATATATGCAGAATTTTGTGTTATGGTTAATTGCAAGTATATTAAGCAAATATATTGCATGCAATCATTTTTGCATTTATTTTCAATTTATTCAAAGTTTAAATTAAATATTTAAAAATTCCATATTTTTAAGTAAATACACAAATGTATAGAAATATATGTAATTTGTAGTTAATTTATGTATTAAGATGGAAACTGCTTACACTTTTAGCTAGACTTTTTAGACTATGAGAAACTGATTGGTAAATCACAACTGTTTTCATGGTCCAATCACAATGAAAGCTGTCATTAAATGTGTAGCAGAAGCAACCAGATTGTTGCAGCGCTTAAGATGCTTGTTATCCAATTTTGCTGGCATCGTTCGAGGGTATTCAGAAAGTGACTTATGCCTGATCTGTATATATATATATATGTATACAATAGTTAATAGTTGGTGCTGGAGAACATATATCCACAATGAGGATAGAAACTGTACCCCAATAAATTATAGTCAGGTTTTGGAAAATAGAAATCAGATTGAATTGCATTTATTCAAGCAAAATCGAATTTTTGATCGACATCATACGAATACATACTATATATTTTCGCATTGGACCTATCGCTAATCGATCAATCGATCATGTCCAAGGAATTTGTGAATGCCAAACTGATCTTTGATATATGGGATTGGGGCCATGTCGGCCCTCTGACAGATAACGACGAACAGGAGTTGCAGCAATTGATGATCGATGTGGTTGACAGCAGTGGCACTGGCAACATGGACTTTGCCACATTCTGTGACGCTTTGTTCGCTGCGAAAGAGATGGCGCAAATCGACAGAATCCCTGTAGATATCATAACGTAGAGAGATAGAGATGAGAGAGAGCGAGAGAGAGATAGACTAGTTGGCACTTTCGAGCAGGGTGAGCGAGGAGGTTGTACTGAGCGAGGCACGCAGTTGGCAGAGCTCCTCCATGAGATCGCGAAACAGCATCGGATTCACATTGACGCTGACCTTCATCAGGATGAACCAATCGCCGATGGTTAAATGCCTAAAGATGCGCTGCACATGCTCTTTGGTCATGAATCGCAACTGGCTGCGAATCATCAGTTCGCGCAGTGTCCGGCTGACCATCATGGTTAGGCGACAGAGCAGATTTAGGCCGGCAATGATCGCCATGAAGAGGAACCAGCACCAGAGGCACACAAAGATCTTCTCGTTGAGTATGTTCAGTGGCAATATGCAGAGATTGTCCATAATGCTGGCCGTCCCACTGGCACCATATTTGAGCACCTCGCACTTGGCTATCTTGGGAAAGACGAGCGACGACACCCGATTCCAGCTATCCCAGTCGTATAGCGGTATCGTTGCCAGTGCATGCATATACTTGCTCCAGAAACCATTGAGGAACACCTCCAGCGCCACTATGTTCGCCACCTGTACAACAAAGAGATTTGGAGCAATTTGGAGGAGGACGATGAAGAGGAGGAGGAGGAGCAGCAGCAGCAGCAGCCAGAGGACAATGACCATCTCTACTCACACTGATCGCAAAGTTGAGCAGCTCACAGAACACATATTTGGCCATGTAGCAATAGTGCATGTCCGCATAATCTGTGGTAAAATACTTGACCAGCAGTCGCAGCCGAGTGTTATACGTCTGCTCGGAGAGCAGAGCCTCGCCCACCTCCGAGCACAGTTGCTTGAGCCGCTGGCCCTCCCACACCTTCCACAGGCATGACGGGAAGTAGAAGACGAACGATTGAAATAGCAGCAAAATGATGACCCACTGATAGTACCGTAAATAGACGCGCTGCGTCCTCCCGTGTATCTCGGGTCCGACACCCTCCGCTATTGAGATGGCCCGTGCATACTCCTCATTATAGTTCGCCCGTCGGCGCAGACTCATCCGTGATGATTTTGGTGTTGATTTTGATGGGGATGTGGATGTGGATGTGGATGGCAGATCAATGATATCGTTCTCCAGCTGAATGATGTAGGTGCCCATGGTCCAGCAATAGGATTGTATGAAATTAATGTTCTTCTCCTCGCTGATGCACTGAATGGGATCGCCAAAGTATTGTCGAGCCGATAGCAACAGCGAGCAGGTCAACAGGATGACAACGGTGCACTTGGAGTGGATGGTGAAGACGGCATCGTAGATGCGTATCGATTTGAATTGTAGATATTTCGACAGTGGCTTTACGGCCGAATACATTTCTTGTGCCTCGGAAAGAGTTCCTCAACGACTGTGTCCAATTCTCAACTCAAACTTGGAGCACTCCCTTCTTCCTTCTGGGAAATGTGTTAAATCTTATTGCTTTGCTGGCTTCCACTTGTTCTTCTATTTGCTATATATATATTCTCGACTCCTAAGGGCTTATTGCAGATGTTGTTGTTGCTTGCTATGATTGTTATTGCAGTTGAATTATGTTTGCACTCTTTCTTGCCGGCCTGAAAATAGCAACAAAAGCAAAATGTTGATTGTCGCTCGGCTTTACACAGTTTTTAGTGCTAATCCTCATCATTACATGTACTGTTTTACATTTGATTCACATCAAAATATTCGGAATGTCAATATTTTTTCCTTTTTTTTGTTTTTGCTGGTACGTCAGTTATCGATAGCCAAATTGACAAATTTGACAAATATTTTATTGGCTGCACTTCAGTAACTTTGGGCGTCGTCCGAAACCATTGCATACTCTTAGGCGACGCGTGAAAATACTGCCAGCACAATTTGACAGCTATTACGATTTCAACAGTTGTACTCATATTTCCAAGATTATTCCACTATTTATCTATACATATATATTATATATTCTTTATGCATATATCCTATTCTTTTGTCATTTGCACATTTCGTTAGCAGCGTAGTTACCCATAGCATCTGCCAGATTGAGTCAATTGCAAGTGACTGCAAAGCTGCGTTCCACCCAAAAACCATTGCATACATTTAGGCGGCACATTAAAACGACACCCACAGCTTAAAGTGCTGAAACACGTTTTAATAAATTTCAATCATTTTAATTATTAATTCATCGCATTTATTTTGCAACAAAATTTATGCACTTAACAACTAGAACATTGTAGCGTTTGCATAATTCTGGTGGTTTATGTTTCCGGCCATATTCAGCCTTAATTAATTAATTTATGATGCATTCAGCACGTCCACGGCCCGAAGTTCAATTGCCAATTAGTCCAAGTTCAAGAATCCAATTATTGAAGGTATCTGTAATTAGTACAAAATAATGAAAAAAATATATATATATATATACATATATAAATAAACCCAGCCAATAGTATTAAAACATTTTAACAAAACCACACACGCACGCACAAGCTAATTAGCATAAATCAAATTAATTTATTTGCTTTTTGGCCCTGTGCCACAGGCGACACCCAAATTAAAAAAGTAGCATTCAATGAAAAAAAAAATTATGTATATATGTGTAAGACGAACGTATGTATCTATATAAATCCGTGGGCCATCATCAATTGTAATTTGCTTTGTAGTCACAGCATATTATTCAGAGGCACGGAAATCAGCCTAAACATTTTCGAGCATTTGATTTACATATATTCACATATGAATATTTATTTTTATTCATTGGAACGCCCGGTTCGAGGCTGACAGCATTCACTGTGCGAGACTTTATTATTAAAGTCAAGGAATTTCGTCTAAGTCAACTTAATTTCAGTTAAATATATCAAGTTGCAGCTAATTAGATCAAATCTCTCGCCAGTTAAACTGTTTACTTGCTTAGAATATGTGTTTTTAAGTGTGTCTGTAATTAGCATCTCGGCAATAGATATCAGCTTTAATACTCCATATACAAATCAGACTTCACAAGTCACAAGACAAACAAAAAGTATCGTAAAAAAAGCACACATAAATAAATTAAGTACTCGCCACCAATCTGGTGTTCCCTGAACTTGACCTCCATGACACCCAATGTGACCGACAACAACAACAACAACAACACCAACAACAACATCAAAAATAATAATAGTAATAATAATAATAATAATAATAATGTTTTGTGTGTTAAAACGTCACGAAAATTGAGATCACAGTTCACAAGTTGACGCTGGAGTTGATGTTGGTCGAGTTTGATCATGCGCAGAGTTCGAAGCGAGTTCGAACAACAATTGAATCTGCAGAAAACATTTTGCATTTTATGTTTATTTAAGCATATTTCCAGTTTCGAGCATGTCTTTTTCATGTTTAGACATATCTATTTATTATAAGATAAGTAAGTATTTCCGACAATGATTCATTTAAAATTCAGTATTTCAGTAAAGCAAAATAAACACCACTCACAGTAGAGCTGTTGTGACCAGTTCTTTGAGACCCTTTTGTTTTATTCTTTATTTATTTATTTCTATTTATTTATTTTTTTGATTTTGTGATTTCCATTTTTTCATTTAATTAATTATGTTTGTTTTATTAATGCCGCCTTTGTTGGTATTTCTGGTTATGAGTATTGTAAAAATGATTTGGACGACTCAACAAAATATGCGGAAGCATAACAAAAATTGGTATAATAAGAATACGATGAAGAAGTCGTGATTAAAGACAGCTACGCATATGGCATAAGAATCAGCTGAGTAAGAGCAAGAATGAAAGAATAATAATTATTTGGAGCTTTCAGCGATTATTTGGAGTCGTGGCTTCTTGTCGCTTGTCAAGTAATTGTGACTTGCAAATTCTTTTCTTTTCTTCTTTTTTTCTTTTTTTTTTGTTTGACATGTTCCGCAACGCTGTGCACAATAATAATAAAGATATTGGAGCGTACAGTCAGCACAGATACATGCAAACATAGTTAGATACACGGATGCCGAACAAAAGATACATGTACGAAAGAGTCAAGCATGGCTGTGATATTCTCGAGATACTCTCAACGTTTGCTTGTTAATAACTGCTCAAAATAGCTAAATTGCGGATACAGCTAAGTATACAGCTATAGACACTGATACAGATACAGATAGGGACCGAGGTACAGGGCAAAGCAAAAGATACGCTCACTTTGGAATCTTTTGGCCAGCATTCAAAGTTTGACGTTTGCCGTTTGCAGTTTTGGCATTTTCCAAAAATATGTAAAACAAAAAAAAAACAAAAATCAAAAGCAATTTACTATTATTTATGGCATTATTGTTATTGTTCGAGTTGCCCGAACAGCGACCACAATCTCATTTAAGCCACATGCATGAGCTGGCAACCGAACATACCAATTATAGAAATTTAATTTGGCCAGCATTTAGTGCAACATTTAGTTAGCCAGGGGTTGACCACAATTCACAATTCACAAATTCATATTTATGTTTACCCATTTGTATTTGTCTTCAAATTTCAACATTTTGCCAATTGATTTTTGCTTTCCATACGAATATTTTTTCGCCAACCTAAGCAATTAATTAAATTCGCAATTGTTTTTATTATTTTATTTTATGCGATTTTAGGAAAATCAACTACATTAAAGAAGATACTTATCTGTTATGGAGTAGAAATGAATAACCCTTCCCCACATAATAAAATGTGTCATTAAAGAATATGTTTTTAGTCACCTTTGCTTAGTATACTTTTATAGCACACACTCGCTCTGCATACCCTGTTCGAATTGACAAATGGCTAACAAGACTATCACAGCTGGCTTGTTCAAGTTGAAATTTGCTTAACAATTGCTTTTCATGTTCGTCGTTGAACACAATGTGAAAAGCGCATTCAATTCAAGTTAAAGAACTCAACTGGAAGAATTGCTTTTGAGCCCTTGATATAATCCCCGTTACCTACTATTTTGTTATAGCCACTATCTCTCTGGGCTATCAAAGAGCAAAGCGTAATTTTCCACTATTTAAAATTTCACAAAGTGCAATCTGATTCACTCGTTGCATTGTTTTTAATAGTTTAGGGGAAGTACATAATCTACTTTTTAATCTTATTAAATAGACTCACATATATTTTGTATGCATATTTTGTATCTGATCTAATAGTATCAATATTAATACCTCTATTTTGATATTTATGTATTTTTGTTAATAATTCACAGACAGCTCTCGACTAGCTTAGAGCCTCATTAACAAACTGACTTATATGGGAAATATCTATATATCCAAACAGGGTTTAGCACTAGTTGCTCATAGAATCCCACAAAACCACTAATTAGGTTTCAACTCACTGATAATTGGTATAATTTCTTACTAACTTGGTGGTCAATTAACGTAGGAGTGATAAAAGTAGCGCATCTCCATATCCATAAAATTGGAAACGCAGTTTGCGGCACAACCATAAATCTAACGGATTTCAATTTATTCGATCCGGTTCTAAATATCTACACATATATATATATATATATATATATATATATTAATCAATATTACACTTGACAAGAAGAAAAAAATGCTCAAATGTCGGAAACCGAATAAGTAAGATAAAAATTAAAGATTTAAAAAAAAATAGCAAAATATTTCCGGCTTGGCTGATTTACGATTGGCTTTGTGCTTTGACCCACGACAAACGATTGGACATAATATGTTAATATTTCTTAACCAAAATCCAATAATAAATTGTTATTTATGTTGTATTTTTTATTGTTGCGCACCTTGACCGTGTGCCATGTTGGCAAGGCTGCTAATTAGCCACAATCAAAAAATAGAGAAAAAAAGAAAAAACCATTGATAGATGCTCTTTGGCAGATTGTGTGATTAGCGGCGCAGCGTTAAATGAGTCGAGGGCAACCACAACGGATGCGCAATTTAAAAACCGGACCCCTTTTAGAACTCTCACGCCAAAGACCCACCTTGTTCACAAAGTCATCCTCCGGCTGTTCGTTGGGCGGCGCCATTGCGATCGATCGAGTTGTGTTCTACTATTTTACTTCAATTTTACTCTATTTTATTTATTTGATTTATTTGATTTCCTTCAAGTGCAGAAGTGTACTAATTGCAGACGATGATTATTTGCACCAGAATTCCATAAATGGTCATAATTCAAATGGGGCACAGAAAAAACCACAACACAAAATAGTACAAAAAAAATAAAATGAACAGAAAGAACCGTTATAGCTTGAATATAGCGTTTAGCCCGTTTAACGAACCGTTGCGTCTTGAGCTCAGCTTCAAACTGACAGCGAAGGCGATCGCGAGCAAGTTCAATGCGTTCGTCATCGTTGTCGTCGTCGTCTTCGGTTCTGCTCGGCTTGAGAGGTGTGCGTGTGTGTGTGTGTGTGTGTGTGTGTGTGTGTGTGTGTGAGGTGTGTGTGAGAGTCGTTCGCTTGTTGTTGTTCTCGCTACGGTTTATGGCAAACTGGTTCTGGTTCTGTTTAAGTTCGCATTTTGGGCCCGAGCAGCTTCTATCCCAGTTCGAGCGACAGTTTGATTTTTATTTTTATGGTTATTGCTGTTGCTGTTGCTGTTGTTGCTGTTGTTGTTGTTGTTGTAACTCTTGTCTAGCTGAGCACTTGAACTTGTTGCTTGAACTTAACGCAGGCCCCTTCGCAGCTACTCAGCCACTCCCCGCACCGCCCCTGTAGGCGAGACAGGTGGACGCCAAATCTCAGCTGTGCATTCAAATTGAAAATGACAACTGCAGCAGGCAACTGCAGCAGGCAAATAAGCAATTTAGCTTGACATTGACCATACCACAAGACATGCAACAGCTGGGCAGCTACCAACTGTCTGTGTCTGTGTGTGTGTGTGTGTTCGTTGATTGCCTCGTCTAGCGCCCGCTGCACTTTTGCAGCTTTGCAGCTTTGAGCCTTGCGCGTTGACCTTGAAACGCGCAACGCTGCGTTGCACACAAGCGTTCAACACGTCGCACGCTGCTTTTATCTCAATCAGCTTACTGTTGCTTTGTGTACACACTTTAAATGAGGTATTATAATTTTGCCACAAAATATATATATTTACATATGCAAACAGCTTTATTTAACTGTCTGCAGTTGATTCTTTATCAATTTAACTTAACACTTTGCCTGCGATTTGGTTAGTTGCTACAGGCATGTAGGGACTCATCTTGGGGCAATTCACATCTTCCTGGTTTTATCTATAGCGCATTTGAAAGTCGTTTCAAATGGTTTGCAGCTGTAAGCCAACTTTTATTATTTTGGTATCAAATGTGCAACACGCTGACAAAGTGTCTGATGGCCACAGTAGCAGTAACTGAACTGTCACATTAATTAATATACAAGTCGGGTATATTGAACGCAAATAATATGTTTTTATATTGAGGGAAAAAAAGAAAACACTTTAAACAAAACTGAGTTCTTGAATCAAGCTAACTAATTAGTAATTTGTAATCTGATATAAGGTTCGCTTCAAGAACCTGACTATTTCAACTAAAGCTATCTGGCTAAATGCAACAGTGTTCTTAATTTCACAAATAATTGCAAACTCAACTGTTGTAAAATGCGCATAATAATAATAATAATAATAATAAAGCTCTGCTATTTCAATCTTACGATATTGCAAAGATCTGAACTGAATCTGAGTATTGTTATGTGGTCTGAAATCTGGGAACTTGGCCGAATTTTCATTAGATATTTAAGCATAATTACATATTTTCACTCAAAATCTATGTTGCAAATAAGGCGCATCTTTCTAGTCGAGAGAACTTCAAGTTCTGGCTTAACTTATATGTTTCTAGTTCGAGTTCGAATTCGAGTTTTTCTTGTGCCTTTAGAGAATTGAGTTTCAGTTTCATTTTAAGTAAATCTGCCATTCGCAGTCCAATAATAATTAAACTTAACCAAGTGGGTTTTGATTAATTAAACGCTTGTCAGTCCAAGGCTACGGCGCTGAGTGCCCAAAAGTCGATTGTCTGTCAAATTAATTATATATCCGTTTAGCCCGAACCTAAATGCGCCCAAAGTCGATTGTAAATAATATATCTAAGATCTCGTCGGCCACTCGACAACTGCTCCAAATGCATTTGATGGCTGGCTGTGTATAAATTCGGATTAATTGCATCATTTTGGATGACAGAGGAAATGCAGGGGATTGTAAGACTTGGGTAAGTAAAGAAAACCCACCCAGCTTAAGTGGGAGCATGTCTGTCATTTCATGAACTTAATTTAAATTACAAATACACAGATTTGTATACCCTGAAACCATTAAAAAGCGGACAAGGGGTATGATGAAGTTGTGCAAGAGTAAGAGTAAGAGTAGGTATACAAAAGGCAGAGGAAAACATGTCCGACTTCATAAAGTATATATATTCTTGATCAACAGCAAATGCCGAGTCGATGTAGTTATGAACAAGCCGATCTTAGAGACTTGTTTGTTTGCAGTTGAAACTGTCCCGAAAGAGCAGGTCAAAATGATTGACTCTGTTCCGCCTGTCGACACGTGTTTTTCACACTTTATACGTATATCAATATAGCAGGTACAGTAAAAGAAATACAAAAAAAAAAACAAATCAGTAAATTTTGTAGTAAATACATTCATTTGTTATCGAAGATGCCGCTGAACAAACTCGATTTTGACGATTACATCTATAAATAGCCAAAAATGGGCCCTCAAAGATTTGAACTCTGTCGATCAATGAAGCATTTGATGTTGCTCGTAAATTTTGATTTATGACCGATTATCGACGGCAATCAGCAGTCGAAACAATTTCGCCAATTGAGATAAGGATATATTGTATTAAGTGGTCTGGAGCGGACTATAAAAGGCGAGTGACCACATCAAATTGACATAGTTGAAGAAGCAATATGAAGTTGATCATTGGTAGCATTGTGTGCCTGTGCCTGGCCAGCGTTGGCTATGCCCAGCCATTGTCGCAGTCGTTCTCGCTGCCAGCACCGCTGGACGCTCAGGTGTACACCCTTGTGGATGAAATGCAGAACATTGCCGAGAACACTGGCAAGGAGCTGGTGCACCAGTTTCAGGAGATTGTCGTTGAGCCACAGCAGGAGCTGGAGGCGGCCATCGATCATGTGGAAGAGCGTCGTGTCGACAGTCCACAGTGTGTGGCCGTGCAGGATGCGCGGATCGATGGCATTGTGGACAACGCTCACGTCGAGCTGCATCAGTGCGGCGTTAGTGCTGCCCACGAATCCGCTGAGATTGCTACCGATGTGAATCATGCCACGCAGCAGCTGGTCTTTGGCGGCTATTCCTTGGGTCGCACCTACAACAAGTGCCAGAGTTACAAGAGCTCTGTGCTCCGCCAATCCTGTATGGCCAAGTTCTATGTGCAGGGCACCATCTACCTGGTTAACGCACGCTCCTCCATTAAGACCATCAAGAAGTCCACCAACGAGCGCATCCCGGCCGTCCTTGTCGATAGCAACTCCTGCACCCATGTCGCCTCCCAGAACGCCATCGTTGCCCTGGATGATGTCAATGCTGATATCGATGCCTGCATCGCCAAGGCTCGTTAAAAGTCCCCCTCTGCCATTTCCATTAATAAAACTTGTATATACTTAATACGATGGTTTGTTTTCATTATTGAAACTTTCTTATGAAAATAGGATTTCCCTATTAATTATTATTAGGAACAACATTCGCTCATGTTTATCCATGGATATAGTTTGTGGAAAAATGGCAAACACCCTTGGAATGTGCTTGGAAATGTCATCTTTGGTTTTAATTAATTCAAGTATCTTTTTATCTATTTAAATATTTGCAGTTTTCAAAAGAGAATTCATAACACATTCACAAACCAATTAACTTCATTTCTGATGGCAAATTTGATAAAGAAGATTATCGTCTTTGGCGTGGGCAATGTATAAAGTACTTTTAAGTATCGGAACTTTTGTCGCTTTTGGCGTGGTTTTGGACACTAACCAATTATTGCGACCTAAAAGTCTGGTAAAAGCATTGGCTTTGGTCTTAAAAGGTTCACAGAAGTCGGTCATATTCCTTATCAAGCTCTCGACAACTTTATTGGCCGTAATTGCTGCTGGAATTAAATGCGGTTTTATTATTCATTTAAGCCTTAACTTTTAATCGATGCCATAAAAGCTGTCGATGTAATTGGGCTGTTATCAAAGTGCAATTTGGTCTTTGAAGTGAGCTGCGACTGTCGACTATCGACGGTTCTATTAATCAAAATATGTAATCAGAATGTAAAAGGCTTGTAAATTAACAATAAAAAAAGGAACAGCTACAAGATTTTTTATTATTATTTTTATTTAAATTTGGTTTTATAATTATCCATTTTGTTCAAATACAATAAATAAACATTTAAACTATGTAGTGGTATGTATATATGCATATATAAGTACTTTATGTATAGATATATACATAAATATATGTGTGCACACATATATAGATATATATATATATGTATATATATAAATCGTTTTGTATTTTTTGTTTTTATTAAATATTTAATTAAGTGTATATATATTGTTGTTGTTGTTGTTTTTTTTTTTGTTTTAATTTTCCTTGTTTTCTTGTTCGTTTCTTGTTAGTTAGTTGGTTGTTTTAGTTTATTTTTTTTTTTTTTTGGTTTTGCAATTGCGAATTATTTGAAAGAAACATTTTTCATATAAGTAAATTGCTGTTGTTTTTTTTTAAGTTTTTTTTTTTTCATTCATCAAATATCCGAGTATATATGTATATATGTATGTATATATTAATAAAAGATGATGTTGCATAATGCTAATGTATAAATTGTTACTACGAGTATGTACACATACACATGTATATATATAGCCTCTATATAGCCTCTATATAGCCTCAATATATGTACCTGTATATATACATATATGTGTGTATATTTGTTGTGGTTGTGGGTGTGTATGTGTCTGTGTGTGTCTGTGTGTGTGTGTGTCTCCTGGCTATTTGCCTGGGGGAGCTCAGCGTACATATGTAGATTGTATGTACCGTTATGATGCCAACAATTAGTTAAACTTGTAGCTTTGTGTGTGTGTGTGTGTGTGTGTTGTGTGTATCTGTGTGTGTGTGTGTATTTGTATACATGTTTCTATATGTAGTTTCTACCCATTTCTTGGCCTAAGATAAAACTTGTACCTTCCTTACACATTTTCTTCAAGTTTTAGTAACTTAATTTTAATTTGTTTTGTTTTTGTTTTTGTTTTTTTTTTGTTTAGTTTTCCTTGTTGCATAATTTTTATTGGAGTTTTTCTCTTTTTTGGTTTTTAGTTTAGTTTATATTAGTCACAGTTTTGTAGGCGCACTTTTGCAAAACATTAAAATGAATTCAGCGTAGTTTTCATTAAATATTATTATTAATTTTGTTTTGTTTTAGTAAGTAGTAAAAAATAAAATACAAAAGGCAATTTCGTAGTTTGAAAAAATTTGTGCTTAATTTTGTAGAAATATTGTTGCCAGTTTTGCTTTTAGTTTTTTTTTTGTTTTTTTTTATTTTTTGTTTTTTTTTCCGTTTGCTTTGCTTACATTAAAAAACAACTTAAAACCGTAAAAATTTTTTCAATGCTTTGTTTTTTGTTTTTAAGTTTTATATATATTAAGTTCAATAAATTCGTTACGACACATGGACTAAGACACAGCAAAAAATATTCATGCTTAATTTAGATTCAGTTTTTTTTGTTTCGTTTTTTGTTTTTTTTTTTTTGTTTTTCTTTTAATTTAATTGTATTTGATGAACTGGTATTTTTGTTAGTATTTTTAATAGTATGTTTTTCACTTTTGGGGGCGCATTCCATGTTTGCCATTTAAATGCGCGTGTAAATATTTTTCGTCAATAATAAATGATGAAACAGCTAAAGAACTTTCGTACCTTTGTAGCAATATGTATATATATTTCTTTTGTATACATAAGTGTGGGTTTTCTTCTATAATTCGTATAAATACATACATGGACTCATATATATAGCGCCATGTTTAAAATTTATATTGCTTGCCTACTATTTGATGCCATTTAAATGTTTAGCAAGAACTTCAAATTGTGTTGCATACACTTTTGGCTTAAGATTTTTTTGTTTTTGTTTTTGTTTTTTTTTTTTGAATACTAGAGCTAAACAATCAACGGTCAATTGTCACGAGTTCACTATGATACCGCAATTGAATAAGGGTTTTTTTTTTTTTTTTTTTTGTTTTTTGTTTTTATCATTATAATTTTGTATGCTATAATTTTGTTTTGATATGTTCGCTTCAAATGCGTGTCATGAAAATACATTTGCTTTGTATTGATTTTAATTTGTTTAGTTGGTTTTTTTCTTTTTGTTTTGTTTCGCTTTAATACAACTCTATAAATATGAGTACAGTAAATAGCACATGTAACTACATATGTATATGTACTAAATCGGGCAAACGTACTTTTTCTTCGGTATTGTAAACATTTCATTGGGTTTTTTGTTTTTCTTGGGTTTTTAAATAACGCAAAAAATTTGCTTGTAAAACGTAAATATTTTTCTTATTTATTTATTTATTTTGTTTTTTTTTTTTATTATACTTTAGTATGGCCAAAGCTTATTGTCGGAAGCGTTATGCATTTCTTTTTTCCATAAATTATTTTGTTTTATTATTATTATTTGTATAATAGTTGGTATTATTAAAAACTGGTAAACTTTTTTTTTATACGCTCACATTAAAAAATTCATTTTAAAAACTGCTTTAAATCTGTGTACTGTAAATATTTCGCCCTTACTAATGTTGTCGCCT
This sequence comes from Drosophila silvestris, assembly GCA_035043445.1. Taxonomy (NCBI): domain Eukaryota; kingdom Metazoa; phylum Arthropoda; class Insecta; order Diptera; family Drosophilidae; genus Drosophila; species Drosophila silvestris. Next base: position 3,155,611 of record JAWNMZ010000029.1, read on the forward strand.
CTTTGATGGCAAAAAAAGAAAAACAAACATAAAATTATTAACCAAGATGGAATTGATTTGGTATTTTGACGATTTGGTGTCTTTACAGTATGTTCGTAAGGTCAGTAAGGCTATTTAATCGCATTGATTACTATCTATTAGTACATATACTATATTCGGAATCTGCTTGATGAGGATTTCAAAATTATTCATATTCATTTTGTGTCTAGCTTGGTCTTTGCTTACTATGTTAATCACTAAATATGTATGTCTCTATGCTTACATCTATCAACTTTGATAAATGTATATAAACTTTTGGCGCAACTTGGTTTGTTTGTTTTTGTTTTTGTTTTTGTTTTTGTTTTCGTTTTTGTTTTCATTTTCATTTTGCTTTTAAATATTATTTAAAACGACCGCTTTTGTTTTGTTATTTGTGTGAGCTTCTTGTTAAAGAAAAAAATTGTTCAAAAATGTAACAAACAATTTATTGGCCTATGCAAAAATGATGTAGCATATATCATAACCTATGATGTATACATATGTATATAAATAAATTGTAAAATATATACGTTGTTTGTATAATTAAATATTGCATTTGGTTTCGTTGAACGTCTGGACTTTTTCTTTTATTATTATTATTATATATTCATAGTTGTTATCTATTTATAACTATTTTTTGTTTGTTTTTGTTTTTGTTTTTATTTTTGTTTTTTTGCAGCTACCTAGCATATTAGTTTAGAAATATTAGGTATGTACGTGTATGTGTAATGTACGTATATATGTTTGTGTAAGTGTAAAGTGTAAAATATATAGAGTATATATGCTTATGTATATATGTATATATATATATATATATATATGTAAATGTGAATGTAAATGTAAATTTAAGCATGTCGTGTCACCACACAACGATAAAAAACATGTCGGTGTGTGTGTAGTACAATTAATCGATTCGTTTTCCTAAAATCGCATTAAACTTGAATTCGCAGTTCAGTTACAAATGACAAATATATGCCAGCATTTGCCAGATATCTATTAAAATCCAAATTTCACATACTCAATTATATTATGTGCATAAATAGTTATGACATCTTGTTCGTAAGAGTTCATCTAACGGTTAAGAATCACTTAAGAATGGAAATCGTTTGGAAATACGTTAGCGAAATACAAATAGTATCCATCTGGTAATTATTTTGTATTCCAATTTAAGCAACTGCATTATTTATTGTATGCTTCTTTTTAAGAACCAAAAAGAATACATTTTTTTTGTTTTGTTTTTTTTTTCTTGACTCGTCGTATAATTAAAATTTTGATTTCCGTACCTGATTGCAATGGTTGTTAATTTGTTATCATAATTCACTGTAGTTTTCTTGATCCATTCAATAGTGTTTTTTTTTGTGTGCCACTTTATAGTTCGAAAACGCTTTAAAAATACTACGTACAAACTGTAAACTTGACATTTGTTGTTCTTGCTTTTGCTATTGTTTTGTTGTAAACTTTAATATGTAAATACACACACAATTAACTACATATATATATATAGTATATAGTACATATGTACTACTCTTGTTGTTGTTGTTGTTGTTTGTTTGTTTATCGCATAGATCGCTACACTTAAAACCAATGAGCAAATAATCTAGGACATGTTTTAATATTTGAACTTCCTATACGACTACAATATGCTTTGTATATATGTTTTGTAAATATACTCGTAAGCTTCCCTATTTTAATGTTAGTATGTATTCATTGTTCTCACAAAATACCGTCATTATACCACACACATCTAATGTTAAGTACATACAAATATACTTTATATACTGTCTGTGTATATGGAACATATCAATATAAAATATTGAAGGAGGGCACACGAATGAGTACAAATTTCTTACTTGCTGTTTGTTGGTGTTGATTTTTGTTGCATTAATTGTATGGCCTGCATTATATATATATATATATGTATATATAGTATATTTGTAATTTTGTTGAATACTCTTGCAGATGGTATTTTATATTCGATTATAGTTTATACAAAATTCTTGCGAACAATTCCTACAGTATTGACGAAACTTGGTACGTCAAGTTCTTATGCGTTTTTGAATAAAATGAGTCAGAAACGAACGGATCGCGCCACTATATATATACAAATATATAGCCGAGGGGTAAGTTACCAAATCAGCAAGGCCATTTTGAATATATATTGCACATAGGAAAGAAAGCGCGAGAAATCCAGAGGCAGGGGGAGGGTCAATTGTTAATCTGCTTTGGTCAGCTAAATTCACAACCATTTAAAGAAGGGAACAACTCTACATACATATACATATATACATACATACATACATACATACATATATATATATATATATAAATACATGTATTAAGCAGCGCGAAATTGTTGTTTTTAGGCAATTTAGGAACACAAATAAACAATGCAAAAATCGTTGTTTTTTTTTTAGAGTTAGTCGGATTGATCATTAAATGAGTGTTTCTTGGTTTTTAGGAAATGCAAACTGCTCTTTGTATGAATTTAATTCTAACAACTATTAATTTAATTCGTTAACTGATTGGTGTTTATATTTTTTTAATATTTGTTTTGTTTTTTTTTTCATTTTGTGTTGATTTTATCATAATATGCATTAGTATGCAAATGTATGTATGTTTTTTGGATTCGTTTTTTGTTTTTTGTTACGTGTTTTGTAAAGTAAAAGAAAACTCAAGCTTTGTTCTCAAGGTTCAGGTAATCAATTTCTAGTCTTATCTGTTGCACTGAGTAGTCTGCTTATAAAGATATACACACACATATATATATAACTTTCAATTTGTTACGCCATTTGCTATATGTTATATATTTCTGTATGCATACATATATAATTCATATATAAAGTACAATTTCAGATAGGCTCTTGTGTTATCCTTCTTCTTTTTGTTTTTTTGTTTTTTGTTCGTTCAAGATATTTTCGTATTCGATTTCAATTTGGTTTCTTTGTGTTCATTTGTAATGTTATCTATTGTTTGGTCAAACGAGCAGAATTTGTTAACTTTAACAGATGCTGGAACAATGCTAACTATTTGTAAATGTTTCTGTTTAGTAGGTCATAAGTTAATTACGAGTACCTGCAAACTATAGTATAAATATACTTAGGTAAATTTGTGGCTTTACTTTTATTGCATTTCGCATTGAAACAGGATTCGAATTAGGAAATTTTTAAATTTGATTTGAGGTTTTTGTTTTTGGTTTTTTGGTTTTTTTTTTTTCTTTTCTTTTCATATTTGTAAGTATTTAGAAAACGGTTAGCTGCTTAGTTAGTTAGTGTTATTTTCAATGCGAGCCTCCAGTTTCAAAAGGAAGATTATTTTTTAAGAATGTGTCTATTCACTTTTTGCTATTTATTACTAAAAATTTACTTCTCTTCACTTGGTCAGTTTTACATTAATTGTGATTTCAAATCGACTGTTTTGTTTTTTTTTTTGGTTTTTTCTTTTTCGTATTGCTGTTGTTCTTTTTTCTTTTATTTCATATATGTAAATATACACATGTTTATATGTATTTATACATATACACACACAAATGTATATACAGACATATATATATTTATGTGTATTTAATTGATTCAAGGGAAGACATAACATTCTAGAAAAGGTTTTTACTGATTTGTGGTACAATATTTTGTTGTTGTTGTTGTTGTTGTTTTCGTTTTCGATTTTGTTTTTGTTTTTGTTTTTTTTCATAATTATTCATAAATATATATATATATATATATATGTATATAATTGTATATTTGTTACTGGTATATTTATGTATATATGTATGTATATATATTTTTCTGAATATATAGTTAAAGCAATGTTTTTTGTTTTTATTTATTTAAATATAATATAACTATTCATGACGTGTAAATATCAATATAATTTGTTGTAACTGTTTCAACTACTACAATAAGACAATATAGTTGCGTATATTGTTTGGTTTTGGTGCCACTATATATACGTATATATAAATATTTGTTCACGCTTTATCGTGTGTGTGTGTGTGTGTGTGTGTGTGTGTGTGTTTGTGTGTTTGTGTGTATTTGTGTCTTAAGTAAACTATTCCAGAACTGGCCAATTTCCTATAACGCGCACTCATGTGCAAAAGCACAAGACTCTTAGCGGCTTGTTGCTGTTATAGTTGTATTTATTTGTTATATAAATATGTTTTTTTATTGTTTTCTTTTGTTTTGTTTTGTTGTTGTTTTTGTTGTTGTTGTTGTAGGAATGACACTTTAGTTAAGACAACATTCAAACACTTAAGATGCATCGCATTTCGATAAGTTAATATGAATTAATAAATACTTTTACTTTTATACTTATATAATGTTTATATTATGTTTATCATTTAAAATATCAAAAGTGGATGGAATTATGTGATTCTAGTTATTACACGCATATGTATATATATATACATATATATATACATATATATATATATATGCATATAAATTATATAATATATCATTTTATTTCTTATTAATTTTTTTTTTTCGTTTTTGCATTGATTTTTCAGCAAAAATGTTGCTTGTGTTGTTTTTTTCTTTTTGTTTTTTTTTTTTGTATTATTATTTATTTATTAACTCGCTCTTCGGTTAATGTACAAAAATATCTATAGAGATGGTTGCTGTAAATGGTGTAGATACATACATAAAAATGAAACCATTTTCGAAATATATGTTCATATTAGAAAATACAAGGGTTGTGTGTAACTTAATGGGGATATAGATTATGATTTTGTAAGACCCATCGCATATTCAATGATTAGCTAACAATTTTCACGCTACCTGCACAATATTCAATAAAATATCGTCTGACCGGTACAAGTAGAACAAATCAAAGAAGTTGAGGCCAAAATTAAACAACTATTGCTAAAAAAAAAAAAACAATATAATTATAATTATCCAAAAATGTTGGTATTTCATTGTTGAAGGTACTTTTACCATTTAGAATGCTTAGTTGTGCTTTATTGTATACTTAATTGGTTCAAAGTTTGTATGGAGTGTTTGTGGAATGTGTTCTCATGTGCGTGTGTGTGTGTGTATGTGTGATATATGTATGTGTGTGCAGTGTGGCAAAACAAATTATAAAACATGAATATTGATGAGAGAGAAACAGGCAGAAAGCTAGCAGCTAGAAGGACGTCATTTTGTAATCAGTAATTTGTTCGTGCTTAGTTAATGAAAATAAATAAATAAAATAAAATAAAAAATAAAATCAACACACAATATTTCATAATTTGTTTAATCCGTTTCCATAATGCACCCAAATGTTAGCCAGATATGTTAATAAAAAGATTTCGTTCAATGAGTTTGCTCATATTTTTTGTTCTTATTTAGTTTTTCTATTTTCTGGTTTTTTACTTCGAGTTTCTTAAGGGGATTCAAAGTTGTAAATGGTTTTGCAATACTGTGTGTATATTATTCATAGATATTCAAAGAACAAAATTGATTTTCAAATTTGAATACGCTCACATAAAAAAATTTGTGGTATATATGTATGTATGTATGTATGTATGTATGTAAGTATGTCCTCTGTCATTATTTTTGGTTTTTTTGTTTCATCATTTCTCTTAACGATCATAAAATGTTTGCTAGTGCTTTTATTTTTCTTAATATTTGATTTCTTTTTCTCTTTTTTTTTTCAAAATGAATTACCTAAATAATTGTTTCAAAAAGAAAACATGAATCTAAAAACGCTTGGAAAATATTCATAAGTGTGCCGGATAATGCCATAAAATGGCAAAATGGCGCCGGCACTTGACCGTTTATATAATATACATTAACACTATCACAGGCGGGGGATTAAAAATAATAAAATATCATCTACAAGTATAAGTACAAGTATATATGTGTTCATCATGTCTAGGTAGATAACCAAAGTGCGCTTGGTGGTCGAAGGAGTTATTCTTTTGGGAGCTGCATACCAGGATTACCACAACAAGGTCCTGACACTTCCTGAACTAAATAGAGAGTGTGCCCCGATTTGTGGGCCGATTTTATTGGATTGCAGTTAGTATTGTAATTGCATTTAAATGTATATGTATATGTATATGTATATGTGTATATGTATATGTATATGTATATGTATATTTATATGTATATGTATAATATGTATATGTATATGTCTATGTATATGTATATGCACGTATTTATATAATGTACATTACCTATGTAGTATGTATGTATATCATGTAGATTGATTTAGGAATTAAGTCGCATGCAAAGTTCGGAGATAGTCTGCCGTTGCGAATAAAATGGTAAAAGGTGTAAAAAGCCTAAGGAGTACAGTCAGCAAAAATGGTATAAGTTGGTTTGTTTTTCTTGTTGTTGTTGTTTTTTTGTTTTTTGTTTTGTTTTTGGTTTTTGGTTTTTCTTTTTTTGTTTTGTTTGTTTGTTTGTTTGTTTTTTGTGTATATGTATGTACGTAGCTTGTAAATAGTTGTATGCATATTCATATGATTCATACTCGTAATACTCTCGTATAGTCGAAAATCATAATATCAATTTGAATAGTTTGTTAAGCGTGTGTGGAACGTTCAATTCAGATATCGATACATCGATATCATTATCGTTATCGGATATCGGATATCAGATATCAAATGGCATTGCATGCACAAGGGTTAACAAGTTAAAGAGCCGTATTATGCAAGTAAGTACTATGTATAAGGAACATGAAGACTTAACCCTTGTGCGACAAAACTAAATGCTGCCCAAATAGTGAATACATATTATCAAAACAAATAAATTGCATTATTACATTTGCTAATTTTAGTTACTTAATTGCTTGAGTCGACTTTCCCAGCCCAAAAACTGTTGGTATTCTTCTCAGTAAAATTCATTCAAGATTTGAATCTTCTTCATTTTTCGATAAGATTAGTTCAGTTTTCGTTTTATATTCAATTTAGTTTTTTTTTTGTTTTTGTTTTTAAATTTTGCTTTGTATAATGTATATTCACTTGTTTTTTTTTTAATTTTTCGTTAGTCGGCAAGTAGCTAGTAAGAATGCCCTTGTATATATTTAATACATGTAGTGTATATATACATATATATATATATCTCAATATATATATATATATATAATTGTATAAGACATATATTTTAAATTATTATTAATTCATACTTTTTGAGGCAGCTTTTTGAGTTCTAAACATTTTTTTGTTTTGTTTTTTATTTTTTTTTGGTGTTGTTTGTTGTTTTTCTTGTTGGTAATTGTAAATGTTAATGAAAACAATGCACAATAGATGAAATACTCGTACCTAAAATCAATACAGATTACCAGATCTAGGAGCACATATTAGCTATGTAGTAAGTACTATGTATATGATATTACCATACTATATATATATACATATGTATATGTATATGTATGCATGATTCTGTGGCTTTGTTTAGTTGTTAGTTGGTTTGGTTTTTGTTTGTTTGTTTGTTTGTTTGTTTTGTTTTCATTGTGCCTTTTGTTATTGTTATGCACACTTTTAGTTTTTAATTGAAATGCCTAACAATCGTTTAACTTTATCTTGTTTTTGCCTAGCAAGACACTTAATGTGTTTTGCTGTTGCTTTGGTTTTGCTGCATTTGCATTGAGTTTGGTTTTTGTAACTTTACAACATCATAAATAACTCACATAAAATTTCAACATCTTATTATTAGTTACTATATATATTTAGTTTGCTATATGCTAGGTACACACACATGTACATATGTATGTATGTAAGTATGTATATAAGGTGTATATAATTCATAAAACATTCTACTTATAATATGTATTGTTGTTGTTCTTCTTCTTCCTCCTCTTGTTGTCATTTGCTTTATTTTTTTTTTATTCAATTTTTCTTTTCTAATGCTGGAAAACCGTTACGCCGTTTGAATAATTTTCAAATCTATTTTTTTTTTGTTTAATTTTAATTGTGGCAACGATTTTGGAGTTTTTCATTCCATGTAATTGTTTTTTTTTTGGAATTTTTCTAGGCAAACAGATCAAAATTTGCCTTGATTTTCGTCTGAGTTTTAATGTGCACATACATGATGTATGCAAGATGTACGTATATATGTATGTATATACATATTTGGTGCCCAAAAATATTGTTGCTGTCTATTTTGCTTCCATTAGAATTATCGTTTTTGCAGTTGCGTCTCAAAAGTGTGTCTAAAAAATGTGAGGCACACTGAGAAATATTTTTTTGTTTGTTAAGCAAAATCAATAAATAAATAATGATTTATGTATATCTCAAAATTGTATTTAAAGCCTTTTGACAACACAGGGAAACTGTTTAGCTTAGTTTTTTTTTTTTTGTATGCAACACATCTGCCCCTATCGATAGAGTTGCATTTTAATCTGAAATGTTGAGACCCAGCATTACAAATACCTGACACCCCCCTAATTGTGTATATGTGTATATATGTGTGTAGGTGTGTGTGTGTGTGGGTGTGGGTGTGGGTGTCTGTATATATGTATAATGCAAGTCTCTCTTCTCAAATCATTCCCCAATTGTTGATCATATGGATATACATATATAGATCTATATATATATATATATATATATATATATATCGTACGTTCGTATATCATCGTTGTTTGATATTTAAATCAGTTGTATATATGTACCACTGACATTACGCTTAATTCTTACAAAATTGTGGCCAAAATGGTGTTGTGGAAGTGGTGTAAAATACATATTAGCTAAACTTGACGTTGAGTCCCCACCATTATTATTATTATTATTATTACTATTATTATTATTATAATTATAACATATATATCATTTTATTTGCTACAATTATTTGTTTTTGGATGTTTTTTGTTTTTGTTTTCGCATTGCAAGGCGCGCTTAGTATTCGGTTTTTTCTTTCGTTTTGGTTGGTCGAATCTTAAATATTACATTGTGGTTTTGTTTTTTGTTTTTGTTTTTGTTTCGGTTTTTTTGTTTTTATTATCAATTGTAGCTTATGCTTTTTACGTTTTGTATACGCAATTGTTTTAAGTGTAGTTATTTAGATACTTGTTGTAAAGTCAATTTTTATAATATTCTCTAGAATTCTTGTTTGCTTTTTCATACACGTAAAAATTGATGTTTTTCTTTCTTTTTCTTTTTTGTTTTGTTTTGTTTTGTTTTTGAACAACCCAGAGATATTTAAATTGCATGCTGCGATTTGTGACATAAATCGAGCGTTATGCACATACATATATGTAGATATATGTATTGTACTAGTAGTAGTATATATATATATATATATAGTATATTTGTATGTATGTAGATTTGTTTTTATTTATAATTCACTTCTATATACTTATGTTATGTATGCTACTAGTTAATATATATATATATATGCATATATATATATATATATCATATCATATATATATATACATACATATATATATATATATAGATAGAAGTATGTATGTATGTATATGCTATGTATATATATTGTGTATGTTGTTATGAATGCTATGTAGATCTTCTGTAATACTCTGAGAGAAATTAGGAAGTTCTTAGTTATTCTTGTTATTCGTTTGTTTTTTTTTTTTTTTGTTTTTATTTATTTTGTATGCTGTAATTACTACGATCTTTATTTTAGTATATTTTCTTTTGTTTTCCATCTTCATACTTTTGTTTTGGTGTGTTTTTTTATTGTTGTTGCTTATTCTGTTTGTTTAAAATTCTAGAAAAATAAAAGCTTTCTAATTGCTTTGGTTTTCATATGTTTTCAGTATCCAACAGCGGAACATTCTAATCTATGCCAGAATAAACACTTGATTCCATTGTATAATTTGAATTGTATTTGCAACTTTAGCTGGATCTTAAACATGTTTCTTCATACATCTACTTCTCGGCTTGTTTTGTTGTTAATGTTGTTGTTGTTGTTGTTTGCTTACATTACTAGTACTAGTAAATATCTGTTGTGTTGTTTGCTAATTTTTGTTTTTTTTTTGGTCAAAAAAGGACTCACTTAATTATTATTACAGCACATCAATAAACATTTAATTTATACGTTTACGTTTCTTTGCAAAGATCATGGCACTAATTTTAGTATGTGAATGATAATTATAATTGTTGATAACACATACATGTATACATTTAAAAAAACACTACACAAACACACACACACACACGCACAACAAAGAAAAAAATGTAACAAGTCACAAAACTTGAGCACACACCAGGTGAATCAATCCATCAATCGATCAATCAAGCCATTAAAAATCGAAGAAATTAACAATCTACATTGTGTAAATCGTATCTAGATATAATCGTTTGCATTTTATAAGCATTATGATGCCAAATATGTTTAGCGTAGTGTAAATAATTCTCACTGATATGTACGCAAATTTAATACAACAACAACTCACGCAGAGTTTCTATTCTTGTTTGTTATTTGTTATTGTTAATTGTTATTTTATTCATTTGATTGCTTCTAGTAAAACATCGAAAAGGCGTTTGGGCGCAACCGAATCCTAAAAAGATTAAAAAGCATCTGATGTTTAATGTATGGCAGAGGGCCGAGGGGCGGGAGAAGCAATCGTCAAAAGTGCAAGAAGAAAATTGTGAAATAGTCGAAATCGATTCTACAAGTTGTATATTTAAATAGAAATATAGGCAGCTAAGTCTGCATTATTTAGACACATTTGAAAATATATTCTACAATATTCAATAATTCATAATTCACAAGTGGTTCTAATGCTAATTAAGTAATTAAGTCTTTGTTATTTAAGAATCTTGTTTTGATATCTTGCTGCTTGGCTTAAACTGTGTTTTCATTGTTGTTCTCTGGAGCTCTGAGCTATTTATGCTACCAAGACGTAAAATCTCTAATATTAACTAGACTTCAGAGTGGGACGTAAGTGTTCTACAATTGGCACAGTTCAAGAAGGCAATGATTGCTCTTCGTGTAAACGATTATCAGTTGCAACTGAAAACTGAAAATGCAAATTTAAAATCGGAAAACTCGAGAAAAAAACAATAAACACATTTAATAAAATAAACATTCAAATAATAAGTAAGCATGTCGCTTTAGTTTTTTTTTTTTTTTTTTAAATTCATATATATTTTTTATTTTCAATTTGTTTTAAGAAGATGAACACAACTCAATTGTTATCAACATTGTTTTCCATTTGGATTTTTTGTTGGTTTTCTTTTTTATGAAAAAAATTTTCTAAAACTTAAAAATAAATTCAAATTTGTCTTTCAAATCAAAAATTGTAAAACACATAAACACTTTTTCTTAATTTTCAATATATATATATATATATATATATGTATATATATTTATAAAATGGTCATAATCAATAGAATGTATAACATAATTATGTATAATGATAATTGATATTAACTGAAGGAACTTGTACAGACACAGGATAGGCAAAGCAACATATATATATATATATATATATATATATATATATATATATGTGTGTGTGTGTGTGTGTGTGTGTATGTATTCCTATAGAGGGGTGAGAGGGACAAAGAAATTTATCAATCTGTAGTTGTTGTCTGTAAGTATTTAGTGTTGCTGCCTGCTTAATCACTTTTTGCACTTTTCCTAATTACAACTACATATGTATATCCTTCCTTTCAAGCAAGTTCACATACGTTAACTCTTATATTTTGTCAAAATTGTTGTTTAATTGATTCACTCGCGTTTAGGTTTGCTTGTTAAGTGAGTGTCATTTGTATATATATATATATATATATATCCATATATATGTATATACATATATATAGTAGATGTTAACATACTTTTGATTACACAAGTTTGGTTGAATACAAAGATTTGATGTTTGTGGTTGTTGTCATTGTTGTTTGTCATTAATTGATTGCTTCTCGTTATGCTTTGGTTTCTAATTAGACATACATATATATATATATATATATATATGTATATATATATCCTTTTTATTTATAAACTGTCAGACGAAATCAAACTAATTCCAATTTCTTTGCCTCAAAACTTTCACATGGGGCATTGTTGTGTTTGCCAAGTGGCACAAACTTTATCATTTGTTGCGATTTGCTTCGATTTCTCATATCGTATCTTTTGTATATTATAATTTTTGTATTTTATTGGTTTTTTTTTTGTTTTGTTTTTTTTTTGTTTTTGTTTTTTGTCTATAATAAGGCGAAAAATATCATCAAAAAATTGACGTACACTAGATTGTTTTTCTTTTGCTCATTATTGTAGTACATACATACAATATAATTATGTATACTTTCCATATTTATATATATATATATATATATATATATATATATATATATATACATATACCATATATATATATATATATATATGCATATATAGATGTATGTATATAGATTAAGTGTATATGTATATCATTTGTTATCATCGTTAGTCAATTCAATGCCACGCCCAGAATTCAGCCAATGGGCGTACCATATTTCAAAGAGCTTTTTGCCTAACTGTGTGTGTTTTTTCATCTGCTATGTGTTCTTCGTTTTATATTTAATAATTTTTTTTTTCATTTTGTGTTTTTTTGTTAAGAGTAGAATTTCAACTTTTTCTTTTCGATTTCTTTGTTTTTTTTTCTTTTATTTTGTTTTGCTAATACATTTAAAAATTTCAAATAAAATACATAATATTTTGTATATGTTGTATATGTATATATAGATATATGTTTTGTTTTTTGTTTTTTTTTATCAATATTATTTTTAATATATTTATATTAAAATAATTTGATGTATAAAGCGTTTGGTTTTTGTTTTACATCATTTGTTTGACATTGTTTGTTGTCGATAAATAAATTTAACTAAATGCACAATATGATACAAGAATCTACAGAAAGGAAACATGCAGCTAGGCAAATTTTTTGGGGCAGGGGTGGTGGGTGGTAGTATTTGAGTGGTGTAAATGGAGAGAATATTTAAAATGTTTTCAAGGTGTACACAGGCATTTTATGGTGTATATGTGTGTGTGTGTGTGTGTGTGTGTGTGTATTATGTTAGTGTATATTAGTTGACTAAACTAAACTACACCACGCCTTGCTGCGTAGTGTAACCTGACTTCATTTGCATGACCGAGCTGGCGTCGGTGCGACTTATCATACTTATTTACTATATATATATATGTATATATATGTACATATATATGTGTATATATGCATGTATATATATATCTCGTTTTTGTATATACTATATACTCCTGATTCAATATGTATATCGTATATGTATAGTGTTTATATGCTCTTTCAATCATCGAACTCAACATTTCATCAGTGTTCGTTTCATTCAACCCCATTCATTATTACAATTATTGAAACTTCAATTTAAATTGTTTTCGTTTTTCGATTTTCGTTTTTGTTTTAGCTGTTATCTGTTTATCTGTCTATCATTATCATTAGCATTATCTTTGTTTTTGGTTTTTCATTTGTAAGCATCGCATCGAGGAACAATATTATTAACGAATTCAATGGGAAGGAAATGCAAACGCTGCGTCCATTGATTGCAAAATTGTTGTTATCGTTTATCGTTAATCATTTATCATTTATCGCTTATCGTTTAGCGTTACCAATTTGTAACCGTTAGTAGTGGATTAGTTAGTGTATGTTAGTACATAGGTAAGTTGGTACATTCATATGTGTGTGTGTATGTGTGTGTGTGTGTGTATGTGTGTGTGTGTGTGTATGTATGCGTGTACGTATGTAATTGCTGTAATTGCTACCAATTGTTAATTGTTTGCTTTGCTGAGCAAATTACTTTTCTCACAATTCATTTTCAATTCAATTTTCAATTTCACTTCTTTTTTTTATTATTATTATTATTAGTAGTTCGTTATTATTATTATTATAATATATAAACAAAATTAATACGCTTTATAATTGTCATACATAATAGTTGTATTTAATATAGGTATACCATCATAATTGTTGTTTATTTAATTTCATTTTCATTTGTATATAATTAAAAAAAATCAAATAAAATAAAATTCTTTGGCAGCATCTTCAAATTTTCATCAAATATGCATTATACGTGATTTTGTGTTCTTCTTTTATTCTATATATATATTTTCATTCTATTCAATTTGTTAAATTTATTTTTTGGTGTCTGATTTATGCCGATTCAGTGTCTAATACAACGTACATAATTAAAAATAACGTGACTAAGAGACTTGAGTGTGTTCTAAATAGAATGTATATATAAACATACAGTTAGTAAGATTTTCCTTTTTCTTTGTTTTTTTTTTTTTGTTGCTTGAGTTGTAAACTAACACAAAATTTACGAAATATATAACACAAGAGAACATACAAGAATAATAAATAAAAGATAGGTGGAAAGCGTTCACTCTGGTCACATTGTACACAATCAATAGCAGTTAATGTTGTTGTTGTTTTTGTTTTTTTTTTATAGTTATAGTTATAGTTATTAAATAATAATAATATGCCTTTTCTTAGTTCCCTTTTCGTTTTGTTTTTTTGTTATTTTTTTGTTTTTTTTTTTGTAGCTTTGCCACAAAAGAACGGCCTCAAAAACGTTATTGGCACGTGTGGGCGGGGTTGGGTAAATTGGGGCGTGACGTTACTTGGTTACGATACGTTACTTTACGGTTCAGTTAACCGGAGATTTCGTTGTCATGTCACGATCAAGATCAAGATCAAGTTAAATAATAATATGTTCTACGTCGCATTGATATTGTTTATGGCTTACGCCGGGCGTAAGCGTCTTACGTTACGTTACGTTACGTAATGGTAAGTGATGCTTAATTTTCGTTTACTTTAATGTGTCATTTAACGTGATGTTGTCGCTGTTCTTTCTCCGTTTACGTCACGCTAAACGTAAGCACGTAATCATGTCTTGTGTGACGTAAGCGCTGCTGACTAGTTCTGGCTCTGGCTCAATTATGTGTTCTGTGTAGTAATAGTAGTAGAGTGGAATCCGATGATTAGATTAGATTAGATTAGGTTAGTGTCGCGTTTCCCTTGTCCCGTGTCCAATGTCCAGTGCCACGCCCAATGGCCGACCAACCCTGCCGCCTTTGCCATTGGCTTAACTTACATATGGTTGTATATATTTTAGCTAAACGTTATACATATACATATACAGGCATATATATATAACTGTTATGTAAAAAGTTGTAGTTCATAATCTCAACTAAATTGTAAATTTGATTTAAACTTAAGCACATTTTTTCATAAATTTGTATGCAATAGGAAATCGATTAGTTTATATTATTTATATTTGTTTCTTTACTTTTTACTTTGCAATTTTTTTTCAATCGTTTTTTTAGTTTGGAAAAGTTTTAAACGCATTGCATAAAAATCAAGTTTTCGTTTACTTAATATCATTTGTATTGGATTTTTTTTCTTCATTTTTTTGTTGTTTGTTTATGAAACTAAATCTAAAAAAAATTTTAATTTTGTTTCAAACAAAAATACATTTTTTTTTTTGCTGTTTGCTTCTTTGAACTAAAACAAAAAAAAAAAAAACAAATATGTATATGTTATAAATAAAAGCGTGTGGAATTACAATTTCTTTTTTTCTTTTTTTTTTGTTAAGGCTTTTGTAATAACTAGAAACAAAGTGTAAAAAGTCGCTTTTAAAGTACGATTTTTGTTGACAATTTTTCAAAAACGTTTATAACAGTTTAAGAGTTTTTTTCTCACAGAAATTTTGTTGATTATGTAAGGCGCAAATAAGAAAAATAACACAAATTTGGCATATTTCACATGAGTTGTTGTATTTGTTTTCCTGTGTCTGCGATGTTTTTGTAGTTTTGTTTTCTTAATACTTGTTTATTAGTTTGTATGTTTGTTTGTTTGTTTGTTTGTTTTTTTGTTGTAGTTGTACAAATAAGAAAACAACTCTCGATACGATTTACGAACATAAGAAATCTAAGTAAATTCTCTAAGCACAATAGTTTTCTTTTGGGGGGCTTGGGGAGGTGTGGTTGTGGACGCCTTTTGGCTCGATCTAGCCATTCAAATTATTGTATACAATATAACATGATGTAATTACTCTTAATTAAATAGTAAACAAAAATCATCATAATAAACGTATTTATATATAAATTAAAATTATATTTCAACAGCCAAATTGTTCACAAAAATTGCATTTTCTTCTTTCTTTCTTCTTCATTTTTTTCCTCTTTCATTTCTTCGACAACAACTTTGGGAGAAGTTTAAGTTTTAGTTTCTTCACAAAACTCGTTAAACAAATATATAAAAATTCATGAACCATGTATTATTGTGTGAAGATATCAATAGTAAATAGTAAAACAAAATAATATTTATCATAAGACAATTAAAAGCGTTTCTCAAACTTATGTGAATAGGTGTAGTTATAGCTATAGTTGTTGTTCTTGTTCTTCTTGTTGTTGTTGTTGTTGTTGGTTTTCATAGGTATATCGATAATGTAAAGTGTAGCCTCACACGTAGCATCAACAAATAGATTAAAATCAAAATCCAGGACAAAGTATAACACAACAAAAAACAAAGTATTTTAAAAATAAAATAAGGATACATTTTGTTATCGTTGTTGTGGTTTGCTTGATTTGATTCACAACTTAAATATCAATTTAAAAACATTTTATTCGGTGCCGCACTATTGAATTTCGTATCTTGTTTTGAACTTGTTTCGTTAATTGCTTAATTGTTTGTTGTTGTTTTAAAGAGCGCTTGCCATAAAACATATATATGTATATATATATATATATATTGTTTACATTACATGTATTTTTAACTAGAGTTTAATAAATGACAAGATAAAACAGTTATTCATTTGAAACACATTAAATTTTAACGCCGTTAAACGAATTAATAAACAAAAGTGTTTGATACAAAACAAAAATAATAATAATAAAAAAAATATTAAAGTCGTCTCCATTAACTAGTCACATACACAATATACAAAAATCATTTCTGTACGTACGATTCTTGTGTATGATTAAAAAATATTATATATATATATACATATCTGTATATATATACATATATACACATATACTAGGCGTTTGAGTGTTTGTGTGTGTGTTTGAATGCGTGAGTGTGTATGAGTGTGTGTGTGTGTGTGTTGTTTGTTGTATATAATAAAATGTTTTTTACAGCCTATAAAAAATAAGTTGCTCTGCTCTTTCAAAATGTATGATAAACGTCATCATCTCCTCACTTAGAACATAGTAAAATATAAATTGCCATTTACATGATAAAAATTCAAAGAACAACAAAGTCATAATATTCACATAACTAATAATATTAATAATAATAATAATAGTAGTATGTATGTTATATATGTTATTTAAAAAATAATAATGTCTTGGGAGTAAACCAGCCTTATATATTGTATTACAACGGGAAAGAAATGGCACATGCCCCAATATGTGCATATATATATATATATATATATATATATATATATGTCTTAAATACACATGAATATATTATATTGTATATAATGTATATGTATCTGTGTGTATGTGTATGTGGGCATATGCACACGTATGTATATGTTTGTTTTTGTATGTATATAAGCAAAAGGAATATCGTTTTAACATTGTAAATATATATATAGAACTTAACAATAGTTTTTGTTTGGTTTTTCTTATGTTTTTTGTTTCTTCTTCTTCATCTTCATCTTCATCTTCTTCGTCGTCTCTTTTTTATAATTAGTATTGATTTGTTTATCATTTTTGTTTTTTATTCAGTTGGTTGGCCTAATGCATAGCAAACATGTTGCATTTGCGTTTGCTTTTGTTTGTTTGTTTGTTTGTTGGTTGGTTTTTTTTTTTGTTTTTTTTTTTAATGTTTGTTTTGCATTTTGGTTTGTTAGCTTACAAATAGTTTGTATGTAGATGTTTTGTTTTATTTATCATTACTACACACGCACAACGCGACAATAAGAACATGTTGCACACTTGCACACACACACGCACACACACATACACACACACACACACACACACACGTATTGAATGTATATATAAGGTTTGATTTTGTTGTTCGTTTTAGTTGTGTGCATACACATATATATATATATATATATATATATATAGATCTATATATTTATATATATATATATATATATGTATATATATGGCAAAGTCATATAGTCATAGGATTTCAAATATATGTATGTTTAAGTTATTATTTTTAAATACATCGTTATATACACATATACATATAAATATATATCACCTTCTATACGCAGCAGTAAGGAAAAACGTAAAAAGTTCTCTTCTTGTATTTTTGTTCGTCCCCCTTTTGTTTTATAAATCGAAAATATAATATATATATCTATATATATATATTAGTTTTTAAATAACTTTAGAGTTTTGCTTGTTGTTAATTATTGCCTTTGCGACGCCTCAACAAAATTGTTCGCCTGGTTTTTCCTGCCCACTTTGGAAATGTGCACAAAAAGCGCACATATGTATATGTATATATACATACATATATATATATATATATATATATAAGTATAGATTTGTGTATATATATATATACATATATATATATATATAGTATGTTAAATATATGCGTGTTTCGTTTTGTTTTTGTTTTTTTTTTCTTTTGTTTTGTTTTTGTGAAAAAAGATTCTGGAAGGGTTTTGCACAAAAAAGCTAATCGGTCGATATAACAATATATATGTCTATACATAGATAATAAGTAACATGTAGTTGTTTCTTGTGTTGTAAAGTGAATGTGTGTGTGTTTGTGTGTGTGTGTGTCTATGTGTTTGAGTGATTCATGTTGTATGACAATTTTTAACAAGAAAATAATTAAAAATTAAAAAAAAAACAGTTAAGAGCATTTTTTAAGTGTTGAAAAATATGTGAAGGTTTTTTTCGTTTTCTTTTTTTATGTTTTGTTTTTTTACACTAAGTAAAGATGTTTGTTGCTTGTTATAGATTTGTTTGTTTGTTTGTTGTGGTTTTTATTTCAGTACCGCTAATCGTTTTTTTTTGTTTTGTTTTTGTTTTAAATGAGAGATCAAAAATAGTGTTTTTGCATTTTCTTGCTGCATGTTGCTGCTGTTGCCTCTTTTACAATGACAGCATTTTTGCTTAAAATGTTTTTTCTTTTTGTTTTTTTTTTCTTTTCTTTTCTTTTCTTTTCTTTTCCTTTTTCATCTTAAATATGTGTGTGTTCGAGATTTGTTTCGCCCTTTGTTTTTCTTTTTCACATTGCATGTTTTGCTCTTGCTCTGCTAACGATATTGTTTTGCTAGTAGACCCCCCTTTTGGCAAAGCCTTCTTAAATCGAAGGCGGCGGTATACCTCGAATTATATTGTTGCCATCCTGCTCCATGTCGATGTTAATGCTGATGCTTTTGCTCTTGTTGTTGCTTGTTGATTGTAGTTGTTGTGGTTGTAGTTGTTGCTGCTGTTGCTGCTGTTGCTGCTGTTGCTGCTGTTGCTGCTGCTGCTGATGATGCTGCTGCTGATGATGATGCTGCTGCTGTCTACGACATCCGTATATCTTGCCCGACGAGTATTTATAGTTGTATTTGTTCATATCGACAGCTGGACGATTGTTTCGCGCTTTGATTTGCAATCAGTGAACATAGAGGGTGTTCAGAACGAGCACATGATGATTGTTTTTGGCCAACGTAACCACATAGCCCTCCGAGGTAATTTTCAGGCCGCAGCATCGTGAGACCTGCACACACAAGATACAAACGAATTACAATTGGATATCATGCAGAGAAACAAGCTAGCGTATCCAGATAGCTGTCTCTCTCTCTCTCTCTCTCTCTAGAATGCTATCGAAAAGATAGCCGATAATACGTTATCGGAAATCGATTTTTAATGGATATTTATGGATACAACAAAAAATAAACTTGATTTACCTGTGATATACGAGAACGTATATACATTTAAAGTCACTAGCTTTTATAGTCCCTCAGATCGGACAAGCAAACAATGCTGAATCGTCTCGACTTTTGAAGCTGATCAAGAATATATATAGCTTCTGCATTTTACATATTCCTGCACTGAACTGCATTATATATATATGTCGGGCGTAACCGACTGCGGAATACTCTGCTACTCTGTTATGTCAGCAACTATTATTGTTGTGGGGCTGGCGCTATTTACGCGAGATTTACATTGCATAATACTTCTCTAATAATTTGAATATAGCTCTAAAATTGTGGCAGATGTGTGGTTTCATCGATTCCCTCGACAATATATATTTAAGGTTACGGACCAACAGATAGACGGAAGGACATTGCAGAAAGTATATACAATATATACACTTGTTATACTCTTTGGTTATCAGAGTATAAAGAAAGGTATTTCATTTAAAACTAGATAATGCACAACACAGATACAAATTTTACTGCTTCATTGAGGACAGCAGAATGCGCAAATGATTAGAAGAATATATTGTGCTCTTCACAAGCACCAACACTGACCTTAACATGGGGACACTCGAACTCGGATTGAAGGGCGCCTTCGCGCGAATAGCAGGCGACGTGAAAGCGATTGCCGTGCGAGTCTCCGATGAGAACATCGCCCGCATTCGATATGTCGATGCCATTGGGGAAGCAGGTGACCTTCTCGTTGCCAATGCGATAGAGGAATGTGCCGTCCTCTTGAAAAACGGCCACACAATGACCCTTAAAGTCGCACACATAAAAATCGTTGTCTGCAATTTAAAAAGCATAACAATTGATTAACAATATGATTCAAATGGATAAAGTAAATGATTGAAAACTTACCGCGTATGGCAATATCGGAGGGTTCACGCATATAGTCGCTGCAATCGAACCAACGCACCAGTTCACCCTCCTCGGAGATGACAAATACGGTGGGCGAAACGCTATCGACGGCCACAATGTGACCCTTGGCGGTAACAGCCAGGCCAGCAACGATATCAATATATCTGCAAAGGCAACAAATATGTTTAGGCAATTGAAATGAATGCTGATGTTTGTTGGCTGCCAACCTGATTGCAATTTTGCGCATAAAATGACCACATTTGGAGAAGATCTGCATACGGGAACGCTCGTTGCCGCGATCGCAAACAACGAATTTGCCATTGTTGTGCATGACGGCCACTTTGCGTGGATACCAGAGTTGGCCCTCCTCCTTGCCAGCGACGCCAAATTGAAATTTAAGTGCGCCCATTTTGTCAAAGACTTCAATGCGATGGTTATTGGTATCGGCGACAATGATCTCCTCATCGACGCCCAAACAGAAGCCATGCGGTGAATTAAATTGACCCTTTGCCGTACCCAGTGAGCCAAATTTGCAACGGATCTGCATCGGTGTGGCCTTGTTGCGGCCAGTTACCACACTGGTGGTGCCGGGCTGGGCGACAGCATGAAAATTGTTGAGGGACATCTCCTCGACGCCGCCAACGATCGGATTCAGTGTCTGCAGATTGGGCGAGGTCGCTGCCGGCATGCAGAAATCTGTTAAAATATAATCAAGGCACGTTGAGCTTCCGTTCGACGACAACAAATCGTGATGCTCATCTATGATGTTGGTTGGTTGGTTGGTTGGTTGGTTGGTTGATTGGTTGGGTGGTGTTAAGTGTTTAAGGAGTTGTTGGGTGTTGTTGTTGATGTCGTATATTGGTGTTGGTTGTGTAATTGGTGGTCATAAAAAGAAAAACTCAAAAGGTGTCAAAACAAAAATAAAGAAAAACTAAAAACGTATTTTTTAAAAAACTCGAAGAGCAAAAAACATTCAACGGAATACCGAATATATTCAATACCCTTGCAGACAATGCCAGTTTTCAATGCATATATAAAACTCAACTCAGCTCAACAATCATTATTTGGTTTGAAGTGCACAATTTAAAGCAATAGCAATTTTTAATTGTCAAACGTTTAGTTTCGCAAATTGAACTCAATTGAACTCAAATTTAGCCAGTTTAAAAATATGAATAATTTTATATTTTTTATATATACACATCGATATCGGCATTCAAAATATATGGTCTGCAAGGGACTGTGGCGTAAGACATAAAGATATTCCATAGATTGTACTCACCATTGTTATTGAGTCCCAGTTTGGCCAGAGCTTGCAGATTGTTGAGCGCACGTTGGTCACCCGACAGGATGTCGGCCAATGTAATCGGCTGTGTGGGCGTGACTGCCGAGGCGGGTATAACCGCCTGTTGATGTTGGTGCGATTGAGCACCAACAACGCCGCCACCAACACCACCGCCACCGCCGGCGACGCCACCGCCGACACCGGGGCCACCGCTGGCGCCGTTAGCCGCAACGACAGCAGCCGCATTGGAGCTGCCAACGTTTAAGGCATCGTTCAGATTATCGGGTATATTCTCGGTGAGGCTGGCCAAACGTGACAGATTATATTCAAGCATGCTGAATGGCGGCGGCTGACCGCCAGCATTCATGCCCATGCCATTGAGTGAGCCAAGGCCCATGTTGACAGCGGCATTGCTCTGTCCGGCAATGAGATTAACATGTCCGCCCGGTTGCGGCACCTGAACAATGCCCTGAGGCGTTGCCATCTGTTGGGACACCGGTAGCGATTGTGGCTGTTGATGCAACACCTGTTGTTGCTGCTGCTGCTGCTGTTGCTGGTGCTGTTGCTTATGTTGCTGTTGCTGCTGCTGCTGTTGTTGCTGCTGTTGTTGCTGCACCTGTTGCAGAGCCTGCTGCTGCTGCTGCTGCTGCTGCTGTTGTTGCTGCTGCTGCTGCTGTTGCTGTTGCTGCTGCTGTTGCTGTTGCTGCTGCTGTTGTTGCTGTAGCGGCGGCTGCAATTGCTGCGGCGAATCGGGCGGCAGTGTGCTCATCATGGAAAAGTTAGTCATCACCGAGGTGTCGCCATCGAATGAGCTCTGCAACGATGATGGCAATGATATGGGACTAAATACAGCCGCCGAGCTCAAGCGTCCTTGCACCGAGCTGCTGTTGGCGCTGCTGCCAGCGCCAGCCAAACTGCGACCACCACCACCACCAGTACCAACACTACCACCAACACCAGAGGGCAGTAGACCAACACCATGGCAGCCACCGTGCACCAAAAAAACAGGCGGCGGTGAATGCTGCTTGGGCGTTGTAGCGGTCGGTGATGGTGTTGCGCCACACATTGCATTTCCAATACCATTTCCACTTGCATTTGTTGCATTTCCGTTTGGTGTTGCAACTGCTGACGTTGCAACTGTTGCCGTCGCCTGCTGCTGATATTTCGTTGATTCTGTGCGAAATTTGCCAAACATTTCGCGTGCGAAACGCTCAAACTTGTCGGGCATACACTCAAAGTGCAGCTGATAGTTGGCATCACTTTGGGGCGTCTGCTCGACGAGGTAGCTGCACTGGGCACTGATCACTGGCTTCAGCAGCAGAAACTCAATGGCATTGGCCTTGTCGAGGGCACGCTGACCGAATTGTGAGGCTTGCTCGAGTCGTCCCATGTTGTTCTCCAGGCTCTGCATCAGATCCATTATCTTCAGTTCGCGTTCCGAATGCAAACGGCCCAGTTCGGTTAGGAATTGATCGCGAATTAGTTCGAGCATTCGCTTGTAGCTCTTGTATGCATCATCTATCTGCTGCCGGACATTGTCGTGCTGTGCTTGGAGTTCAGTAAGAGCACTGCTCAAATTGCTGCCAGCATCGTTGCAATATTCAGCCTTCTTCAGCGCATCGCCTATGGTTTGTTCGAGATCGGCACGAACCGCCTGATCGGCAATGACGGCCGTCTCGTAATGATGATCATTGCCCTTGTGCTCGCTCAATAGGCAATCGTTGCACGTCGGCACCTGACACGTGAAGCAATAGTATTTGAGATTCTCATTGATGTGCTGGCGACAGCAGATTGGCTTGTGTATGATCAGCTTGTTGTCGTTCTGCACATTCTTTTGCAGATCCTCGATGCGTACAACCTGATGGTTCTCAAAGCAGCGCATATATTTGTGCGCATTATCGCAGCCATTGCACAGAAAGTTGGCGCAATCGTTGCAACGGGAGATGGCATCCTCTTTGCTTTTGCACGATGTGCACGGTATATGTTCCGATTCGAGATTGGACAGATCGAGTATATTGGTAACAATATAGTCACAGGTCAGCCCCTTGACACCCTTGCTGCCCAGCTGCGTCTGCTGCTTGCACACGGGACACTCGAGCAGCGCGTGCATCCGATGCTGATGTTCGCTGCCATCGAACGAAGCCGACGAGCAGCTGGCCGTCGATGAGAGCGACACAGCCGGCGAGCTGGCTGATCTGGCCTCCTTGTTCGACAGCAAACTGAGCAGACAGTCCTCGCAGAATACATGTAGACAGGATAAAATGCGCGGCATAACCAAACGTGAACTGTAAGTAACAATTTTGAAACGTACATTTTTTTAATTGGCGGGCAGGCAGTTGCTATTTAACAACGATTAAGCGATATCGATAGTTACACTTAATCTCGATTAGCATTATGGCAAATTTAATTGCATATGTTGTATTATCAAAATGAAATCGACTCAAAAGGCATGCAAATCGAGTTATCGATTTGATGCAGTTTGCCTATCGACACACATAGATATGTACTCAATTTAGAAATAAGACTCACCTGCATAGCTTGCACATCTTGTCGGCATCTTTGAGCATTGAACCACACGTGTCCTCCAGCGAATCGAGTTCCGTTACGCTCTTGGCATCATAGCCATGGCTCAGCTCCTGGCTGCTGCCAATGTTGCTGTCCACATCGACCACCAAGCCCAGGCCCGATGAATTGGCGGATAATGGTGCGTTCGTTGATTCCGATGACGATGCAATCGATGCCGAACCAATGCTCGACGAACTAACGCGTGCCGCATCCATGCTGCCACCAGTGCTGCTCCCCTTGCCGGTGTCTGTATCGGTGCCGGAGCCATTGCTGCAGCTGCTGCTGGTTGTGCTGCTATTGCTGCTGTTGCTACTTGTACTGCTGCTACTCGTGTTCGTCACATCGATGTCCTCCAGCACCGATGATGAATTCGAATCATCGCATCGTGTCGAACTCAATTGTTGTTTTTGGTCATCGATTGTTGTCGCTGAGGCCAACTTCTGGCCAAGCTCCTCCAGCAGCGCGCTCATGATGTTGCCAGCAACTTGTAATTTTTCTGCCACTGTTCGTACTGCTTCTATTGCTTTTGTTTTTGTTTTGTCGTCAAACCGTGTCGCTTACGAATTTGCAATTCTCTCTCCCTCTCTATCTTCTGTGTACGTTTGCGTGTGGTGTTGTTTGTGTTTGTATATTTTCTTTTTTGGTTTGCAGTTATTTACGCTTACTATTACTGTTAATCTTGTTGCTGTTTTAGCTGCATATCCTTAATGTTGTTTGTTGTTGCTGTTAATGTTTGCAGCCCATGCCAATTGTTTGCACACCAGCGGGAGCGAGAGAGTGCGTTGATATGTGAGTCTCTGCGACACAACTGCACTCACTCAGACACACAAGCCGAGCAACGGAAAGGCAGACAGGCAGGCGGCAGGAGATAGTAAAGAGAGCGAGCAAGAGTGTGCGCTCGTACGCTGCTCGACTCACACTCACTCTCGCACACACACACACAGACACACACACTCAGCCCAAAACAGAGACGAGGACAATTCGTTGTTTGGTTTCTCTGCTCCGTTTACTTTGTATGCGTCGACTGTTGTTGTTCTTGTTGTTGTTGCTGGTGCATTTTGCAAGCAGCCTCTTGGATTACAGTTAGTCCGTTCTCCCCTTGTTGCTATCCCGTGTTCCTGTTTTTGTTGTTGTTGGCTCTGATCCGTTAGAGGTACTTTTAAAGCAGTGAAATTTCTTGCGCGTTGTTGTTATAAATTTTGAAGTGTTGCATTAACCACGACGAGAACGATGATGACTACGAGAAAAAACGACGAACGATGACGAAAACGACGACAATAGACGAAGGATAACAGCGTCGTTCTGCATTAAAAAAGAAGAAAATTAAACGAACAGTTAACATAGCGAATATCAGTAAATAGAAAAATGACCAAACGAAGCCAATAAGACTTGATTGTAAAATACTTATAAGTTAACGCGGCCAACAAGATGACAGAGATAATATCGAACACAACCAGCGAAATATACGCCACTTAAGCGGAACGCGAACCGATTTAAAAATACTAAAAATGAACAATACACAAAAAAAAGATAAAAAGAATAACACAAACGTCTAGCACAGAGGGTTTAAAAATTAATAGTGAATGGGAAACATACTCAAGTCTTGACATTAAAGTAAATGATGAACTGTTAATGTCACTGCTACTGTTACTGTTAGTATTGCTGGCACTGTTAACGTCACTGTGTATGTGCCAACAATAGGAAAGCAAGAGAAGGAGGATGGTGGAAAAAGTGCTTTGTCCACGAAGTAATAGCAGCTAAATGCTAAAGCGCCTGTCGCTTATGCAACACACGCACATACACACATCAACACACAACAATTCGTAGCCTGCACAATCTGCTGCATACCTTGGGGTACAAGTAACGTTAACTCATTAATGCAATTGTGCTTCTTGAAAATGCTATCCTTTTTATCGATGTTTGTCGATCGATAAGTTGTGACAAATTCAAGGTTATCGAATATCATATTCCAAATAGTACTTATATGTAAAGCGATAAACCGTACTATATAGTATAGTATATATATATATATATATATATACTATTTATGTGCCGTACTCTATACGAGTAACAGGCATCAAATTCAAAAGGATGCATGAATGAGTTGTCTGATTGGCGATTTCCACAATAACTGAAATTCAATTGAAGTTGAATTCCAATTGCAAACTAGAATAATGTAAAGTGCGATAACAAAATGAGTACTTTTCGAGTGTTTGCGCTGATCACAAGCACAGATGTGATCACGATAATTATTATCGGAGTTTAACGCAAGCTTCAGCAGCAGGATGGATGCAAATCGATTCTTAACGCACGTGCCACTGTATACACACACACACACACACGCACATACAATATATAACTACATATATATATATGTATATATATATTTATACGATGTACTCGTATAAATTGCGAATGGCCAATTGGCGCAGGCGCTTGCGTCAACGTTGCTGCATCAGCTAAATACATACATATGTCTGTGTGTGTTTAAATGTGTTGAAAGTGGAGCCAATGTCGTTTGCAATAAATTCAACTTTGATTTTCGCCCTTTATGCGCCACTTTTTATTGCTTGCCGCAAGGACACTACGCTAAAAATCCTTGAGTAAGGATGGCAGCATACATTCTATCTACATATACATCTATATAATGTATATTTATATATATATATATCTATATATATACACACACAAAAGCACACGCGGGCTCTAACGAATTTTTGAGTAATACCCGCAGCGGATGTGCCGCAAATTTAAATGTTGATTAGTAGCCCTCAAAATACAGGAAGATCTAAATCGCGAAACGGTAATAAACTGACCACAACAACAACAACAGCGAATCAGCTGCACACAAAACAATTGCAATAACGTATTTATACACACACACAAATGCACGCACACAGTAGCAACACACGTGGTACGCAAATTTCGAGCGTTTTGTTTACGAGAATCTGTGCGCGACTGTCGACAATGCGACTCTGCGCCCCGTGCAATTGGAAATGGGCATCAGCAAGATTTGAACCAAGCACACACACACCTCCCCTCCTCTACCCATTCCACTACAAGCACACTTTAGCAGCCTATCGACTTTGTCAAGTCTGCGCAGCTGTTGTTTTTCTTTTTTCCTTTTTTTATTATTTTGTTCTTATTATTTTTTTTTGTTTTTACATATTCTTTACGTACATTTTTGTCAAACGCTTGTTGTGTTCTCTGTGCAACTCTGTTGCTCTCAATCGCTACAATGTTATTTTCAGTGCGACCCATGTGAGAGCAGCGAGGAGCGAGCGTGTCGCACATGTGATGGTATGCGCATGTCCGCTCGCTCAGAGCGAATAATAAAAAAAAACATTGGCAACCCCACACGCAACAAACACACCCACATACATATATATATAAATCTATACATATGTATAAATATATATACATATATATAAATATATATATATATATTTATATACATGTGTATATGTATATATGTATTTTTATATATAGGTAGGTTTCGTTAAAAATTAATTTCTTTTCAAATATGTGCAAATGTCTATTTTAAAAATGTGCTCTTTTACACTAGATATTCTCATCATATGCTGCCCTGTCGCGCTTCAGCTGTAACTGTACACATGACATCAACGATGTTTTATAGCAGCAGATCAACTGAATGGAAAAAAAAGAAAAAACGCGCCCGCTCTTTTAAAAGTCGGTACATTTTTCCTTTTTTTCTCGACGCATGCATGTGTGTAGAGATGTATATTTATGTGTGCAGCTCGGGAGCCTGGGACTATTTGAGCGAGGAGTGCATATCGAGAGTGGACAGAGAATGTGTGTGTGGTGGGGATGGTGGGGAGAGGGGGGTTGGGTGGTGGACATCACACTGTACACACTTTCAGCTGTGGGCACACTGTCGTTCTGTTTTGTCCTTGAACGCAAAATTTCCACTCTAGCGCCCAGGTGCTGCTGGTCACACACAAGACACACGCACACACACACACACACACACAGTGAGCAAAGATACAAAGAAAGTCCTTGAAATGTCTTCGCGTCTAATGAGTTTTGGCATAATGTTAGACATTTTGTGAATTATTCTATTGCAATACCTTTCTATAAATTTTCACACGTTTTTTTTGCTGCTGCTCGTTACGATTTATACTTTTTCGTCGCGCACACACGCGCACACACACACACAGAGCGCTGCTGGCCGCCGCTGCTGCTTCTCGCGGTTAGTGATGAAATATTGCATATCGCATCGATGAAAATCTTCACGATGTTTTTCCTTCTGCGGCATCTTTGACCATTCAAATTTAGCGCAAGCACGAAACAATTTGAAACCGATATGTAGTTCCGTAATTGTTGGTATGATTTTGATTATTTTACTACATGTTTTTGTATTTGTATTTGCGGCATAAACAACACTACATAAACTTTAATGCCTTGCAATTGTAAAAATGGTGAGCACAGATGAATTGCCAAAATGAGTTCCGATAGTTGTGAATTGAGTATCTAATATATGTTTTGGACTATCGGAAGCAGTCCAAGAGGAGCGTATGATCATTGTACCGGTCTAGAGTCTGAACAGGGCCGTCAGCCACCTGAAACAATCAGAACCTGGAGAATTTTAGGAAAAATATCATGAAAATGTTTTGCAACAATTCTTCTGCCATTGCCCAGCCATTGAGAGAAGCCTACTTACAAGGCAACTTGCTGTGTTCACCGGAGTAAAAAACTGCAGGGAATAAAGTAGAAAACTTTAACCAATAGCAAAGTCTGATCAGAATTATTACGAGAATTTGTGCCTCGAAACAAGTTTAGAAATGCTTATCTTTTATAATATTTAGATGTCAAACGAACATAATTTTGAGCAACCAACTAATAAAAATGCTTTAATATTTGCCGCAAGCTGTTTGTTCTTAAATCAAACTAGCGTTGCTATCGAGTACTCGATATTTATTTGAATAGATCAGGATTATTGCGAAATGCCATCGATAGTTTTCTTAACTATAATTACGCATTTAAGAGTTCGTTACCAATAATATCTATCTGCCAATTTTTTAAATCATAAAATTAAATGAAATAAATTAATTCGTTTTGTCAAAATACCGGAATCAACAATTACCGTTGAAACACCGATATATCGTGAACGTAGGGACGACGAAAAGATACATCGATACAAAGTATCGATATATCTTTCACAATTTAATTCCAAGCAAAGTTGTTGAATTGCAAGGTTTTTTTTTAGTTTGGCACGCAAAGCAAAGTAAACAAAGGACAAAGGGAAATTGATAGCGACAAAAATGGCGCTGGCCATCATCAATAAACAGCCGTCGTTCATTGAGACGATACTCGGCGTGCCGTCACCGCTGAAAAAACTACGCTTGCAAGCGCCGGCAGCGCCAGCGGCGAGCAAAGCGAAGCCGAAAGTCGAAAGAAGACTGCATGTGCTGGGACTGCTCGATCCCTATCTGCCCGCCAGCAACACCATTGGCGGCAGCAGCAGCAGCAGCTGCACCAGCCACAGCAGCATTGCAGCCGTTGCCGGCACAAGCGCAAGCCAAACAGCACCAGCTGCAAGCGGCAGCGGACAAGCAAAGGAGCTGCTCGAGGTTCTGGTGAAGATCACCGATGAGATAACGTACGACAATGTCCAGATAGCGGAGCTCAAAGAGTCCGCCGGCAAACTGTTTCAGCTATATCAGTTGCAGGATCGCGACAGCGACACCTCGCTGCGCGTCAAGCTGCTGGAACTGCTCTCGGGCCTCGGCTGCGAATGCAGCACCGAAGAGTCTGTCGTGCTGATTATCGACTACTTCATCTATCTGCTGCGCAAGGAGACCTCACAGAAGGTGCTCGCCCAGGGCATGATGTGCCTCTATCGCATTGGCCAGCAGCGACGGCATCTGGTGCCGCTCGCCTACAACACCCAGGTGGCCCATCTGGCCAAGGAGCTGTTGCGCAGCGGATCGACGCATACGCAAAAGAATGCAATGCTCGTCATCGGACGGTTTGCCACCTGTCACGAGAGCGAGCGCCAATACGTCTGGAAGCTGGCCTTCTACATCGATTCACAGGAGTCGGGTGTGCGCGCCCAGGCGCTCCATGCCTTGCTGACGCTGGGCGAACGTGGCGCCCATTTGCCGCCGGTGCTGTACAAGCGCGCCGTCGAGGCCATGAAGGATGACTACGAGTGTGTGCGCAAGGAGGCGCTCCGGCTGGTGCACATGCTCGGCAATCGGCATCCCGACTACATCCTGAGTGCGGAGCGCCAGCACGAGGATATCCGGATGATCGATGCGGCATTTAGCAAGGTGTGCGAGGCATTGTGTGATCTATCGCTGCAGATACGAGTCCTGGCCGCCGATCTGCTGGGCAGCATGACGGCGGTGAGCAGCGAGTTCCTCAACCAGACGCTCGACAAGAAGCTGATGAGCAATCTGCGACGCAAGCGAAACGCCCACGAGCGTGGCGCCCGCCTGGTGACCAGCGGCGAATGGTCGTCGGGCAAACGCTGGGCAGACGATGCACCCCAGGAGCATCTGGATGCACGCACCATTTCGTTGATTGCGAGCGGCGCATGCGGCGCCTATATCCATGGCCTGGAGGATGAGTTCCTCGAGGTGCGAACCGCTGCCGTTGGCTCCATGTGCAAGCTGGCCATGTCGCGGCCGGAGTTTGCGGTGACCAGTCTCGATTTTCTTGTCGATATGTTCAATGATGAGATCGAGGATGTGCGTCTGAAGGCCATCTACAGCCTGACGGCGATTGCCCGGCATATTGAGTTGCGTGAGGATCAGCTGGAGATAATGCTCGGCTCCCTCGAGGATTATTCGGTGGATGTGCGTGAGGGTCTCCACTTGATGCTCGGCGCCTGTCGCGTCTCAACGCAGTCCTGCCTCCTGATGGTCGTCCAGAAGCTGCTCGATGTCCTTGCCAAATATCCGCAGGATCGCCATTCAACATACGCTTGCATGCGCAAAATTGGACAAAAGCATCCGCATCTGGTGATGGCCGTCACTGGCCATCTGCTCTATGTGCATCCGTTCTTCGAGACACCCGAACGGGATGTCGAGGATCCGGCCTACCTCTGTGTCCTCATACTGGTATTCAATGCCGCCGAGCATCAGGTGCCCCTCATCAGTTTGCTGCCGACGGCAACGCATCGCCACTATGCCTATCTGAGGGACTCGATGCCCAAACTGGTGCCCCAGCTGCCCATTGAGGGCGCCTCCTCCACATCCACAACGAAGCGCATCGACGATGCTCTCCAAGCAGCCGGCAGCTCTGCCGAATATCTGCAGATGATTCTCAATCACATTGACGACATCTACACAAAAACCGATGAGCGTGTCGAGCTGCTCAAGACGGCTCAATTGAATCTTCAGGTTAGCTTCCAAAAACACTCTTCCATTTCCTCCTCTTGTTGCTTACTCGAATTAGAGCAGGAGCGATAGCATTGTATCATCTTCTATCTCGCTCTCAACGGTTTAGGAATTTTGGAATAATCATTTAATTTATGTTTATAATAATTTGGTCCTGCCGGACTTTTACCAGTTGCATAAAACACAGCTCCAACGATCCTAGTTTCTTCTTTGGAATCTTGATTCAAAGGAATCCTTAAATGATGCACAAAATTACAATTATATGAGACTGCGAATAAGATCGGAACAGAACGGCAAAGGATGTTGGACTTAGATGATATCATCTATAATAAGAATTTTTCTTTTTGGTTTTCAGCGTCTGGGCGCCATCGACTCGGATATGTACGGGCCGTCGAATTTCCTGGAGACGTTCCTCTCGGCCCAGATCCAGATCGAGCAGATGCAACACTGCGCCCGCACGCAACGGAGTCGAATTCCGTTAAAGGAGTCGCTGGCGGAGCTGATACGCAACTGTTTGAAGCTGCAGCACACATTCTCCGGCCTAAACTATGGCGACATACTGCAGGTGAAGCAGCTCCGGCTGCGGGCCAGTGCCCTGCATCTGGTGCTGGTGGTGCGAGATAGATCGCAGAGTGCGCTCGGCCCGTGCCAGATGCTGTTGCAGACCGCTGGCGACATCAGCGGCTTTATGCGCAGCCGCGGACGCAGTAACTCCTTTGGGGAGCAGCAGACGCATCAGCAACAGCAGCAGCAGCTCCAGCAGCAGCTGCAACTCAAGCAGGAGGAGGGGGAGGAGATGAAGTCGACAATGATGCCGGAGCAGGGACTTGCTGAGCCGGATAGCTTTACGCGTACGCTGCTCTCCAAGCTGGACGCTCTGTCGGATCCGAAGCCGGGCCGTGTATTCCGGGAGATATTGCCACTGGTGCAGCAGGCGC
This sequence comes from Drosophila silvestris, assembly GCA_035043445.1. Taxonomy (NCBI): domain Eukaryota; kingdom Metazoa; phylum Arthropoda; class Insecta; order Diptera; family Drosophilidae; genus Drosophila; species Drosophila silvestris. The sequence continues at coordinate 3,188,434 of JAWNMZ010000029.1, forward strand.
CGCCGTTGTCGCTGCCGCCGGCCAATGAGAAAATCCGTCGGTGCATGGCCAATATATTGGAGCCGTGTCCGTTGCAGTCGCAGGATAATGTGATCAAGGTGACCGCCGGGCTAATTGCCGCAGTGCCGTTCGTCGCCGAAATTGACAATCTGCTCGAGTCACAGAAGGCGGACATGCGCATCAAGATCAAGTATCCAGATCAGCATATGCACACCGTGGTGCCGAAGCAAACCGACTTCAAACCGATCATGACCGAGCAGGGGGAGCACGAGACTAACGTCAGATTGCGCACAACGATCCTGCTCTCGCACAGCGTCTGGACGGAGGCATCGCTCGTCGAGATTCAGCTCTGCCTGGCCGTCAAGCCGGGCAGCGAACTGGAGATCTGTAAGCCAGCCAAGGTCCTGTTTGCCCCCAAGCCGGTACGCCGGGGTATTTAGCCAGGGAAATGATCAAGGAAATCGGTTCAACGCCTCCATTGACAAAGTGTAAATTATCAAAAAATAAAAGGAAAAATAATTTAACAAATACACCAATACGTAATTTAAGTATGTAATTTAATAAACGACGAAATAAACGTCGCTCCACAAATAACAAATATACTGTTTGTTAATGTTAAAAATTATCGCAACTTGTAAAAATACAAGAATTTAAATAAATTATAATTGCAAATCCTTTCAAGTAATCGATTTATGGCAACATACTTGATTTCATAATAAATCGAATGTATTGTCGCAAAACAAAAAAACATCTGTCTTGGCATAAGTCACGTTATCGTCATCGATATATATTTTAAACAACAGCTAGTATATTCTTTTGCCGATTAATCATTAGCTGTCGCAATAAAACACATGCAGTTTAGCAATAAGAAATCAGTTTTAGCTTATGCATTTGATTTATAATAAGTAAGATTTGAATATCGATACTATCGATATACAAAAGTCATCAAGAAATACCAAATCTGTCTCGTAATCGTAGTGCGTAGTACGCGAGCAAAAGCTAACGCGAATAATTGAAAGCGGAAAAGCAAAGCAAAGCTAAGCTAAAACGTGCATTGCATATTACGAAATTGCAGCAGCCAGTTGAACAGCCTGCTGACTGCCTGCGATTTCTCAAAATTCATTTCAAATTAAAGTAAAAGACTTCAAGCCACATAATATGTGCATATATAGAAATAGTGTATGTTGTGTACATATAACTGCCTGCTTGCGTGCGTCTGTGTGTGTGCCTGCGTGTGTGTGTGTGTCTGTGTGTGTGTGCGTGCAGCTGAGTGATTTTAAATTGTCTCTTGCTTGTATAATTCATCAGCTGCCTGCTATGGTCGCTTGTCCAGTCTCCGTTTTTCATGTAGGAAGTGCAAAAAGGCATTTGTTAAAAAAAAAAAAAATATATATATATATAAATAAACTCACATACACCCATACAGTGCATGGCATACATATATATACACTTATATATATATTATAGATATGTATAAATGTATGCATGCGCATGTGGGATATATGTAGAAGAAAAGAGAGAAAGAAAAGTGTATAAGAAACGAGACACAACAAAACAATGTTAAGCTCGCAATAATAAAAACGTTCATTTATTAACAGAGCTGTATGTGTGTATGTATGTGTGTGTGTGTGTGTGTATATGTGTGTGTGTAGGTCTGTATGTGTTACTATAGCCTAGTGATTGTGCACATGTGTGTGAGTGTGTGTGTGTTTGCAGAATCTGGCTAGTTGTAGTTGCAGTTGTCTGCCAAGTACAATGTATAAATGTATTTACATGCATATGTGTATGTGTGTGTGTGTATATATATATATATATATATATATTTGTATATAGGTGAACATGTATTGCGTTTCAAGCTGAATTTTTTCATATTTTTTTTTCACATGCTTGTGTGTGTGTGTGTTTTCTTTTTGTACTGTTTATCGAAAAATTTGAATGTCGTTTTGTGGGTTGCTGCTGCTGTTGCTGTTGCCACTGATGTTGTCAGGCGCTCTCTCGCTCGCTCTAACACGTTGTCATGTCATTTGCGTGTGCAGCAGAAACATTAGCAACAACTGCAGTTGAACAACAACAACAATAACGAAAGCAACAGTTGCACGTTAAAATACTTTTTGTTTTTTGTTTTATTTGTGAGTAGCTTGAATTGTCAGATGTGAAACTTTGCATTCGAGCAAACAGAAAATCAAATCAGTTTTTTGTTCATACAATACATCAGTGCGCGCAGTCGATATTTCGGAGAAAAAAAACACAAAACACAAAAAACTCAATTATTTGAAATATTTTCATTCATTTGGTTAGTAGCAAAATTGAAGACAAACCAATCCGAATGCAACCAGCAACAACATCAGCAGCAACAACAAGCAATAGAAATCTCAGCAACAATAACAACAACAACAACAAATTACAGCAATAGCCAAGGACACGCATACATTGACACGACTGGCGCAAGAGGGATAGAAAGAGTGGGAGAGCGAGCAAAGATAGAAAGAAAAAAAGGTTCGACTGCTCTCACTTACTGAAAGGAAGAACACACAACTGAAAGTGAAGTGAAATAAACAGCAACAACAGTAACAGCAACAGCAACAGCAACAATAACTGATATGGATCGTTACGATATGGAGGATGTTGTTGTTGCACCGCCGGCCGAACACGACGGCACCTCGCCATTAAAGGAATGGCGCCTCAAATTCCAGGCTGGCACATTGACACGCAACGATATCATCTGGTACATAAAGACGGAAGCGCCCAACTATTTTGGGTTCATAACTGAAATGGAAACAGGTGAGTAAGCGAGTGTGACAGATAGAGAAAGAGAGAGAGAGAGAGAATGACGTTTATTTCTAAATAACTTAGACGTAAGTTAGACTTCAGTAAAGTTTGTACATGCAAACATGAAACAGTTGTTGATTGGTACATTGGTACATTTGTACATTGGTACATTTGTACATTTATCTATTATTCATTGGCACGTTGAAGCCGTGCTCTTGAATTTGTTGCTGCTGCTGCTGCTGTCATTGAAAACAACACACGATTCCCTGTGTATTTGATTTATTTATGAGTACACACATATATATATATATATATATATATTCTATTTTGTTTTTGTGTTTTTCTTTTGTATTACATACTATTTTTATGTTGTTGCTATTGTGTTATTGTGTGTGTTATTGTTTATTGTATTTCCGCGAATTTTCGCTGTATCGTTTCGTTTTTCCTTTCATTGGACGAGTTGATTGCACGATTCGGCTTGTCTACATTACCTGTCTCACCTTCTATGCAGTGCCTGAAACAACAACAACGATAACAATAGCAACAACAACCTTGCCTAGCAACAATAACAAAACTAGTTTTGTGCCACATTCCGTTAGTGTAATGTACATCGTTGTCTGTGCTTGAATTCACTTTGTTTTATTTATTGTTATTATTATTGTTTTTGAGCATTGCCTGGCTTAGCAGCTAAACATTGTTATTCCATTCCACAACTGCAGCAGGCGTCTTCAAGTAGCTCAATTTCGAATTAGAGACTAACATTTCAGGCACAATTTACAATTTGCTGTTTGCAAATTCGAATCGAATTACATATTCGACTTTTCCACAGTTGTATCCTATTACGATTTGGCTATAGATATCGAGAAATGCTAGAACGGATCCATATATATATATATAGGTATTGTCAGAAGTTATTTAAGGGGGTATCAGCTAGTCGGTAATGCTTTTAACTTTGTTGCCATTCAATTACTCAGCAAACCCCAAAGTTTGTCAAAGCTATAAACGGATCATATCTTTGTATCTGTCAGCGCTGCAGTCATCATTGTTATCGTCATCGCCATCGTCATCGTTATCGCCGTCGTCAGTGTCTTCGAAGTGACGTGGCCCGTTCCGCAATTTCCAGAAATCGTCCTTGTGTCCGGCTGACACATTAAGGCGATCGTCCGTCCGTCGCCCATAAATCCAGAATTCAGAAGAAGTCTTCTGTATAAGGTCGATTGCCAGCGCATCTTTCGCATTTCCTTCTTTGTTGTTTTTGATCTTTCTCTTTTTTGGATAATAATTTCTGATATTTTCTTCTTGTCGGAGCTGTCAGAAACCGCAATTAAGAGTTGAGATGCCACCTACCGGATATTAACGTGTCAATACAATGCTGGTCACAGAAATGGGTCAACTCTGAAAAAAAAAAATAAACTAATTGTAAAATGGAATTAGTCTGACACAAATTGAACAGATGTGTTTTAGTCAATTCACTCGAACTGTTTGAGCATTTGTGAATAAACAAAAGGTGAAGAACTTATCAAATATAAAGCAGATAAGATATTTGTGTATTTGTCATGGAAACTAAACAGTTTATTTTTATTTCGCACTCAATATTCGCTCACTTTTGGCCACTTCAAAGTACTATTTGATATTCCCATTGACGTTATTGGAGTTGAAGCACGGATTGTGCTCAATTGGATCAATGAATCGTTCACCTGTATAATAATAATAAATGACACTCTTATTGTGACCAATACTGTATATGCAAATATATATATATGTATAGATATCCACACTGGCAGCCTTGGCAATCGAACGGAGCATCGCAACGCCTAGGAGCAAATGAGGATTTTCCACACGTTCCTTTGTTCCAGTCTGCTTGTACATATATTCATTATATATATATATATATATATATGTATATATATGTATATATATATGTGTGTGTGTGCGTTTTAAGTGTCCAAGTGCATAATGCACAGCTGCTGATAGCCAATGGCGATTGTAGACAAACCCCTTTCGCCTCCCGCCCCTTTTAGTCGGCGCGCTTATTTAGAGGAAAGCTCAAAGCGCACTTTGTTTAAATGATATCAATTGAAATGTAATTTGTAATTTGTAATTTGTAATTTGTGGCTTATGCTTTCTTCTCTTATCTCTATCTCACTTTCTCTCTCTCTCTTTTCGATGTATCTAAACAATATGTGCTGCGATGCGACCTTGACCCCTATTTTTTTAGGCTCAAAGATCTCAAAGAGATCGATTCGAGTCGATTCGATTTCATTTCGATTCGATTCGATCTCGATTCAATTTCATTGGCTCGTTTTGCTCGCTTGCTGAAGGTTTTTAGCTCATTTTTGTTGCTGTATGTCTTCTAACCATAATATCAATAAAACGTTTGCTGTTAAATGTGTGCTGGTTTGGCTTTGGAACCGAGTCTTGGATGGATTACCCTTGCTGCGGTCGCCTCGCACGCAGACCAACAAAAGCATTCAGGTTTTGTTTCGTTTCGTTTGGCAAGGGTATTTTGATCGTCGGCGTTGACCGATGAACACAAATGTTTAGACTCGATTTGATCGCCTTTGTTTGGCTTTTGCACAAAATGTCAACTAATTGTTTATTGCGCTGGCCAGTTTAACAAACCAGTTTGTGCAAAAGCCCACTTTTTATGCAGTCCCACTTTTAAAGCCGTCTGCCGTTGCCCGATTAATAATATTGTTTAAATAAATATTAGTCATTCGTTTCTAACAACAAAATCATTATGCACTTTTGCATTTAAAAAACCTTACGCGATACTCTTTATCAGTCGTTTATCTTTAATAAGTTTATACTTATTAATTGGAAAAAGTTTGTTGAGTGTTTCCATTATAGAATTTTACACAGAAACTGCTTAATCAGCTTTGGTTGCTAGGCTGTTCTTTAGGCATTTTATCAAATTTTTCCGGTTTTTTTTCTCTTGTTGAAACAGTTGTTTGTATATAGATAGACACATCTATGTATATATGTGATATATATATATATATATATATATATAGAACAGTTATGTTTTGCTGTATTCAAAGTTCTACACACAAATTTTATTGGAATTGTTGCAAAAAAATTAATAGTTTTATTATTTTCCGATGTTCAAAACTATCAAATCGGAAGTGAAACACTTGAAATAGTTGGCTTATATTATATATGTATATATATATTTATATTTACAATAGCATTTCCTAGAAGCAAATTTCCTGATAAAATACAAAATTTCCACACGCAATGTTTTTATTTAAATGTATTTATTCTGTTCCGTTTCTGTTTCTGTTTCTGTTTTGTTCTCTTTCAATCTTCTCAACATGTTTGTTTTATATTATTTTGTCTGAGATTTGTATTTACTTTTGTGCTTTTATTTAATTACTATTACTATTTGTTTTCGTTCTTTTTCCTTTCATTGCAGATGGGGGTGCACCAACTTGTGAGTAACAAAACTCCCAACAGCAGCAATCAACTATCCAAAGATAACACACAAGTTTCCGATAACACGCGACTATTAACCTGATCTAAGATTCGAACACAAAAACAATTACTTTCTCTCCATCTCTCAATCAAATCAATCAGTAATCAGTATTCGATTCATACAGCAAAATTTCACTAATTAAACTCACTTTTTGGTCGGTTCGAACTTCTTCGTATTTGTTTCATATACAACGTCGTTTCATATATTAAATGCATGACGTCACATCACTATTAATTGCAAATTATTATTAAAATATGAACACAAGTCCAGGCGTGACGTAATTCCTTAGATCATGCGTCATTTTGACTAGATTTTCAAGTGTAAACCGAACCAAATCTACGCAACACATATATCGAATAAGTTCACTCGATTACTGCCAGAACCGAGCCTAGAACATTAAGTGGGACTCATCTTTCATGTCCGGTTTTTTTTCCCCATTAAGCCAGAGACTTGAATTATATTCGCATTATTTTTAATTATGTTATTATTTTGAATATGGCAAAAATTTCGCATTTCATTTCAAAAGACTCGAAAATATTTGATTGCTAAGAGTAATTTGTGATTTGTGAAACACAAAAAGAAAAACAACCCAAAAACAACCCAACTACTAATTACAGTGAAATGCATGTTCAAAGAGTCATTGGCCAAGGAGGAGATCATCGACGTCCTTGTCGAGTTCATGTTGAACGAGAATCCAGTGACGGCACTCGAGAAGCTGCGAATGGAGGGCAACACGGCCACCGTTTGTGGCAAGGTGTTCAAGAGCGGTGAGCCCACCTACAGCTGCCGCGAATGTGGCGTCGATCCGACCTGTGTGCTCTGCGTCAATTGCTTTAAGCGTTCGGCGCATCGCTTTCACAAATATAAAATGTCCAGTTCCGGTGGCGGTGGATGTTGCGATTGCGGTGACGATGAGGCCTGGAAGCGTGATCAATACTGTGAACTGCATCTGGTGCGTAATGCAATCCATATATATCATATCATATATCATATCTTATCTGACTTTTTTTGTTCAGGCGAATCGCAAGAATCCGTTCGAGAGCGAAATCATAACCAGTGCCGTACTGGAACGGGCCGAAATTTGTTTTAGCGCCATTTTGGCGTTCTGCGTCAACTATCTGGAGATTGAGCCGAATGCGAGCCTGCAGTGTTTGGATGGTGAACTGGATGGGGCAAGCTTCTGTACGGTGCTGTACAACGATGAGTCGCACACGTTCGATCAGGTGATAAACACGCTGACAAAGATCGCCCGGTGCCGTCACAAGGATGCCATGGAGATTGTGGCGGCAATTGATCGTGAGGGTCGTGCCGTTGTCAAATGCGATACGTTCAAGGAGTGCAATAACCTCAAAACGGCCATCGAAAATCAAAATATACCCCCGAGCGGTCTGCTAACAAATGCCCGGCACAGTCCATCGTTGCGTACATCGGTGTTGAATATTAATTCGGTGGCATGCCAACAGTTTGCACTGCAGCTGCTCAGTTGGTTCCAGGAGTTCCTTGTGCGTCACTATCTATTCCGGAAGACGTTCGCAACGCTGGTGCAGCAGAAGAACGAATCCTATTGCATACGCCACATACTCGAATACGATGTGAAACTGTGGAAGACGGCACGGACATGCTGGCATCGCCTACTCATCTCCGGCATGCTCATGGAGTATGAGAATAAAGTGGTGCTCGCCCAGGAGTTCTCGCGTCGCTATGCCAGCATTGTTGAGGAGTTCATCAACGATGATCACGATCATTCGTTCTCGATCGTATCGCTGAGCGTTCAACTGTTCACGGTGCCAACGATTTCGCATTATCTGATCGCCATGGAGGGCATCTTTGACAAGTTGCTGCACACGTTCTATCATGTTGCCATCGAGAAGTTTATTGACAATCGTACATTGCATTTTAGCAAGGATATTGCCAGCATGACGTTCTTCAAGCGTGCCAATTATATACTCTACGATTTGCGTTATTTGCTCAGCATCAAGCCGGAGTTTATCAGTGGTGATCTGCGCAGCGGCTTCCTTGAAGGTTAGTTACTCATCCCATCCCATCCCATTCCATCTCTCTCTTACGCTCTCTCTCTCTCTCTTTCTCAACTCCATAGGCTGTAAGGCTCTGATGCGTGTGCTGAATGTGATGCAGGGCATGGAGTCGATAACACGACAAGTTGGCCAACATATGGACTATGAGCCGGAATGGGAGTGTGCATTCAATTTGCACATCAAGCTGGCCTCAACCATATCCCAGGTGATCGATTGGGCATCCAGTGATGCCAAATTGTTGCGCAAATTGTACAAGATGACGGTGCGGGCGCTGGTGAACAACAGCTTCATTGTGGGCAGCGAGAAGGTGGAGCTACGCGAAGTCGCCGGCCATATTACCAATTGTCTATTATATGATGTGTCCAAGCGACCGGTTTCGATACACTTGCCGCTGTCACGCTTCTATGCCGGCATCTATCTGCATTTGGGTGCACACAATTTGACCTACGACATGCTGCTGGCCGAGTCGGAGTCAATGAATCTAAAATTGACGCCGCGCGAGATTATTGAGCCGGTGCTGTGCACCCAAGCGATGACTGCCCAGGTCGCCGCGGGAATGTGGCGTCGCAACGGCTACTCGCTGCTGCATCAGCTCTTTTTCTATAGGAATGTACGGTGTCGTGTCGAAATGCTGGACAGGGACATTGTTTGCCTACAGATTGGTGCCTCGCTCATGGAGAGCAATGAGTTTCTCATCCATATGCTTAACAAATTTGATATGATCGAATGGGCACGACCCAATTACGATACGGGTCTGCCCCAGAAGATGGCGGAGGATGAGCTAAATCGCCAGAAGGCGATGACCGATGAGTTCCTTGAGCTGCTAATTGTCATCATTGGCGAACGCTGGATGCCGGGCGTATCGCTTGTCACTGAGGAGGATCGCCTCCGCAAGGAGATCATACAGCTACTCTGCACCAAATCATATTCGCACTCGGAACTGTCACGTGCTCTGCCAGACTGCAACGGTGGCAGCAATGACAGCAGCATCGAGGATGTCATCAAAACGGTGGCCACTTTCAAGAAGCCCATCGGCTCCGGTAGCAAGGGCGTCTATGAGATGAAGGAGCATCTGTACGATGAGTTCAACGTTTACTTCTATCACTATACCAAGGAGGACAAGTCCAAGGCCGAGGAGCAGCAGCGTGAACGTTGCAAATCCAAAAAGCAGCTCGTCTGCTGCCCGCCACCAATGCTGCCACAGCTGACGCCGGCCTTCACGTAAGTCCAAAAGCGCTCTCTAAAAATACTAGAGCTACACTAATTAATTAACTATACCAATCTCTATCCGATAGCTCCATGGCAAACATTTTGCAGTGCAACGTGTTCCTCAGCATCACCACAATGGTCATGGATCGTGCGCTGGACTCGCGCAGTCGCTCCTTCACGGAGAGTCATCTGCAGAAGGTAGCATAATACTTGGATATAACTTTAATACAATTTCTAATCACAATTTCATTTGTTTTCAGGTGCTGCATCTGCTGGGCTTTGCCATTCAGGAGGAGCTCAGCGAGCATTATCCGTTCCTCAGCTTCTATGAGCGATCGCAAACGTTTAACGTGCTCGAAAAACTGGAGGAGCTGGCGCGTTGTCCACACGTGAGTGTGCCAAAACCTCAATTTGCCTGCGATCAGAGTAATCCTAATTGTTCACTTTCAGCTGGAGGCACATCACGACTTTGTGCTGTGGACCATTAAGCGTTTCAAAGAGCTGCAGGCTAAGCAGGCGCCCAACATTACTTCAACGTCAGCAGCGGCAGCAGCAGCAGCTGGAGCGGCGGCAACAGCATCATCATCATCATCGTCGGCAGCTACCTCTTCGAGTGGCACACACGAACCTGGGGGCGTTGATCAGCCACTCACGTCCGAGCAGCAGGCACGCCTCGAAAAGGAGAATCGTTCACGTTTGGCTGCCGAGCGTCGCGCCAAGATTATGGCCCAAATGCAGAATGCCCAAAAGTCATTTATGAAATCGAATGCTGAAATGTTTGCCAGCACCACAGACACAGAGGCAACAGCAGAAGCGGCGACAGCATCGAAACCGACCAGCGATACTCCGATGGAATGGGATGATGTCACCGAATCGTTAGAGGAGCAGGGCGCCGCCGCTTTGCTGCCGGAGCCAAGCAGAACGGTTGCCTGCCTGGGCGAACGACGCAGCCATTACGAGGCGGTCGACATCAGCTTTAAGTGTATACTCTGCTTCGAGGACTGCAGCATGAGCAGCAGCGGACCACCGTTGGTCAGCTCAGCGTTTGTCCAAACATCGCGTGTCATTTACACAACGCCCAGTGCTGAGGGTCGACGACCAGCGCTGCACGTCAGCTGCTGCGGTCACGTTATGCACTACATTTGCTGGAAGGAGTACTACAGCAGCGAGGAGTCCAAGGAGTTGCGACGCCCGCAACGGAATCGGGTGCCGCTCAACCAGGCACAAAACGTTGAGTTCCATTGCCCCTATTGTCGCACCCTCAGCAACACTGTGCTGCCCGTCAGCGAGGCGTTGCAAAAGTTCTCGCCACCGTCGGTGCCAACGTTTGGGAACTTTATGCCGCTGGACAACTTTGTGGAGACGCTGCGCATGGCCAGCGAGCTGGCATTGGCCGAAAGCGCAACCGCCACAATTGACAATATGGCGCACTTCGATCTAAGCGCACAGATCATACAGAAGCCGACGCTCCATGCCAACTGGACGGAGGTGATATCCTCGTTCCACGGCGCACTCCGCAACGCCATGCAAAGCCAGCTGCAAGGTCAGCGCACGAGGGATTCACCGAATGCGACCGACAGCGATTTGGAGACGGTCTCGCTGCTCTGGGACACCTGCTGTTATACGCTGCAGGCACTCGAGGTGTATCTGTATGCCACACAGAAGCCGCTAAAGGCCGAGATGCCGATGCGGCATCAGAGCTGTGCCAGCTATTTGGTGCGCGCCTGCGCCCTCTACTCATCCCATCTGACAGAGTCGCAGATTAGCAACCAGAGGAAACAGGGCGCCCAGCTGTACGATACAATTTTCAACCAGAAGGGCAACAGTGTCCTCGAATGGGACTGTTTCCGCATGCTCGTCCAGCTCAACTTTACGGTGCCGAACCTCTTGATTGCCTCCGATGGTAAGTGCGCACATCCTTCTGATAGCCAACCAATCCTAGCACCTACTCCGTTATTTGCAGAACGCAAGACGATGTTACCGAGCGGCAGCATGTTTGACTTTTACATACTGCAGACTTGTTTCCTGGCCAACATGACCAAGGCGATCATATTATTTGACTATGACAAGGAGCAGGCGCGTCGCCGGGACATCGTTGAGGAGCAGCAGTATGTTGAACAGCTGCCAACGAATATCAGGGACAATATGACAACCTTCTACTGTAATCACAATCTGGCCTGGCTGATCTTATCGCGCCAGCAGAATGACAGCGAACCGTTGAGCGTTCCCACAACGATGTTGGCGCATCTGGTGAAGTACGTCACATGCCAGATGAGCTCTTTTCTGCGGAGCGCGTGTCTATTTTATCGGTGCATCACCGATGTTGATTTCCCCGATAGCTTTCCCACTGATCAGCCGGATCGCTTTGATCTGATGTGCCAGTATCTGGGCCTGGATGCCCAGTTGGGCGTTTACTTTGACATGGAATCGGTGTATCCGACAATTATGCAGAGCTTCGCCTCGCATCCACACATCAGTGGCCAGTTCCTCGACTGTCAAGCGAACAAATCATCGATGACGCCAGATGAGCCGGCGGCAACTTCGCAATCGAAATCGCCAACGATAGTGCCATGCCAGCGTCCGTTGCCGCATCTGGTGACGCTCTACGAGGACTACAGTGATCTCATCAACAGCGTCTCGGACATCTTCTGTCCAAACAATGAGCGCGAAGAGATGAAAACGCCGACAATGTGCTTAATATGCGGCACCATACTCTGCGCCCAGTCATACTGCTGCCAGCCGGAATTGGGCAGACAACAGGTGGGCGCCTGTACGCATCATGCCCACTATTGTGGCGCCGAAGTGGGCATCTTTTTGCGCATCCGCGACTGTCAGGTTGTATATCTGGGCCGGGCGAAGGGATGCTTTGTGCAGCCACCGTATCTGGATGAGTACGGTGAAACGGATCAGGGATTGAGACGGGGCAATCCGTTGCGACTATATAAGGCCGCCTACGATCGCATCTATCTACAGTGGCTGGGACACAATCTGCACGAGGAGATCGCACGTTTCAATGAGAATGCGAGTGTGGCCGTTACGCAGTGGCACCACATGTAGTCCGTAGCATGCAGCTGCCCCCAAACAAAATTAACTAAAATATTATACATAAAATGCAGCATAGTTCGATGATGACAATTGCAGTTACAGTCAATGTGATTATTACATACTAAAATTAGGAGAGCATATTAATACGTTTAAGCATTTTACAACAACTTGTGCTGTGTGCGCCTCAACACACAACTTGCCCGATCCCTCCTATCCCGCATTATCATCCCAATAATTCAAATGACACAGATGCTCGCACACACACACACACACACACACACACCATACAAATACTTATACTCGCACACACACACACTGCAAAAGCAAACACTTTTCGCCCTATCAGCACCCTGTCCCCGTGTTGCTTGTGTTTGCCTGTTGTTCTCTTATATATTTATGTATATAAATAAATATACATAAACATATAATATATATATATATATATGCGTACAACGTTTATCGATTTTTTTTCTTCTATTTTATTTAAACACGTTTTTCTTTTCGCTTTTTCGTTCGTGTAATATTAAACGAAAGTTGTAGATAAATTTGATTAGCAGACCGATCGGTTGTTGCTCCCCTAGTTGTTATATTTAATACGATGGAATTAAAACAATTGCAGCACACACATCAGACATCAGCTATATATATATATATATATATATATATAGATATATATATGAAAAGGAACAACAGATCCACCGTCCCTGAGCAGAAGAAGACCATTCGAATTGTCGAGAGCCGCTTAAGAAACAGAATTCAAGCCAATGTTGCCTCTTTGCTTGTTGTTAATTGCGACTCGGACTCTTAGATACTGTATATATAAACTGTCTCATTTGTAATCCATGCAAATGTAATCTGTAAACTGCAATCTACTCGGCTTGGCGCAATCTGATAACAATTATGATAATGGCGAAATGGAAATGTTTCACTTTGTTGAATGTCCCTGATATTCAGTTTGTTTCATATATATATATGCGCACATACACGTATGTATACATTTCCAATTTTATAAATATATATATATATATTTATATGCATATACATTTGTGGATCTTGTGTGTGCAATAGTTGCCTTTCCATAAACAATGCCCCCTTTCCTCCTTTCCCCGCTTATATATTGCATGCCACATGCCACCCACAGGCAAGTAATCGGCAACATATATGTATATCGGTGACAACGCCAGATTAAGTATTGCATATATTGGCAATGGCATCCGAATGAGTGACAAGAGGCAATTCTAATAGCAACTAGAACAAGAACAAGAACAACAAGAAGAAAAAGTAAGAGCAGCGTCAGACATACTAAAATAGTCGAGTCATCTTTACTTTACCAATATACTTACACCTATACAAATATAATATATATAGATATATCGTATATTTAGATATATAATATATGCGCATACAAACACATGCACCACACACCCAACAGACACAATTCTTTTTATGTATTGTACAACAAACAAAAACGTTAATTATTGTATTTGAAATTAAAAAAAAAAAAACAAAAACAAAAACAAAATAAGAAAATATGGAAAGAATGAAGAAATTTCATATATTCGATTGTGAGTAAAAACAACCAACAACAAATAAATGCAACATTTGCTACATTTTTTGATGATATCGAAATAATTGCCGACAATTTGCATTGTGAACCCTATAAAAATCGAAAAAAAATAACAAAAAACAATGGATTGGGTTAGCTAAGGTTAGTTAAAATTTGATTGACAGACAAGTTGGTACACGGCTTGGATGGAGCATTACTCGAAGTTGACAAACCAAACGAGAAAATGTTGTCAAGCTTGGAAAATGGTTGAGCTTTTGACAGAGCTGGGTTTGTACTCTGGAAAAAAACACACACATTTTCAAGTACTTATAAAACTTATCATGTTAACATAAATAAAATTCATATTTTCTGATACAGGATCTGAATGTTTGGTATTTGAATTTGTTATAATACACATAATGCACTACTACTATCCTTATCAGGCACAACTGCATTCAGCAGCAAAAAAATATTGCATCTGTTTATTAATAATACATAACTGGGATTGGCAGCCCCTTCCAAATGCAGCCAACGTCTCTTAAACTTCTTTTTATATTATTGTAGGGGGTTTCTTAATTTGAAGTTACCGTCGGCTGCCCCATAAACTATATATATATATATATTCTTGATCAGCATTAATAGGCGATGTTCGTCTGTCTGTTTGCCACCATGCGAACTCGTCGCTCAGTTTCGAAGACAGCCTGTTAGATATATCATATATAGCTGCCATAACAATCTTCGGTCGCAGTTTGATCAACCCTTAAGCTTTGGTGTTCGTTCTGGTTGTAAATGATTTGAGAAGCATGTGGTTAACATTAATAGGAATTCTTTATTTTGGAAAGCAGCTAATCGTAATTGATATCGATGTGTAATGCATACGTATGTATGCGTTTATGTACAAATATGTGTGTAAGTATATAAATACACGACTATAGACTATGTGGTAATCCATAATTGCTAACTGCTATGCAATCCCCCCCCAGCTATCCAGCTACCCGTTCTCCAACGCTGCTCGTGGTTGAACCCCCTTTGGCCATTGCAATATTGGCATTTAAATAACTAGTAAATACCAAACGTATAATGCGCATTTCCCTAATTATTGGTCTATTTTTTGTAGATTATGTACAACTTTGGACTAGATGCTGTTTAAGAATATTTACAATGCTGCACAGACCAAGTAGCAAAAAAAAAATAGAAAAAAAAAAAGTGACGTTTAAAAAAAAAGCAGATTTACATTTGTAAAGTTGTAAAGAGAATGCGCTAAAGTTAAGAATACTCTAAGATCTTAAATCGAAGTAAATACGACGCCATCTGATCAGTTAATAGCCAAAAGCCACCGTTAATTGGGTGAAGTACAAATTCCATTTTCTAGTCAAATTCAATGCGGCAAGCGAAAAATCTCTTTTTTCTCTCTCCTCTTCTCAATTTGATGGTCGCGCCACTGTCTGCGTCGACATTATCCCGTCTCAATATCTGTATATATATATATATATATATATATATATATATATATATTATATATGTATATATTCAGATGTGCAGCGTAACGCCTGGCAGGGAAACGGAACCGGATGCCGCTGGTGGGATTAGCCGATCCTTGGCGGATGTCTGCGGCTGCATATCCTTGCGCTGGTCCACATCGATCACAATGCAATCGGAGTAGGGCGGCGGGGGTAGATCACATTTAACAACACTGTCATAGCTCGGCGGCATTGTGTCCACAATGCGTAGCACATCATTCTGCGAATTGATCTGTAAACGTGACCATCTCCAATTATTATACGTTTACTGGCAATATGTGTGTTGGTGTGTGTATACTTACGTGATGCAGTGTACTACTGCTGACACGATTGCCGGCGTCATCGATGGGCCCGGCCCAAATGCAGACGCCCATGCGATGTGTGACATAGCCGCAGATGATGACGCTGATCACCAGCATCCCAATGCCGAGGGCAAAGACCACCCAGCGTGAGTCGGGGCTCTCGTGCATATCGTGCAGATTCTTCTCGAGCTGCAGGGCGCACATTATTAGTACCGGCACCGCCACCATTGCCACCAGTAAATCGACAATTGGACGCTGATTGCCCGGCGCCGCACGAAGCGGCACGCGTCCGGCACCCAGCGGCGTCTGTCCGCCCGGATTTGAATGCGTGCCAAAGTTCTGGCTGCTGCTGTTCGGCGTCAATGTGGAGCGGGCCACAACGGTATTGTGATTCTGTAGCACCATGCTGCGAGAGAGAGAGAGAGAGAGAGAGAGAACATATAGAGTAATTATAGAATATCATACATACATCTCTAAAATCGAAATACATCTATATATGAGCAAAAGTTGTGTCAGTTAAATAATTGCGATGCTTTTCTCAAGCTATGCAGACTCCCCAGTTGAACATTATATATATTAATCATTTTTTTTAAACTCATTTCTTTTATAAAGATATGATTCACATTCAAAATCAGTTTTCTGAATTTCCAGCATCTTCTAAATTCTTCTGGAAATATCCGTTCTACTGTTTCACAATTGGCAATAGAGAAACATAAATTATCTTTATATTATGATTAAATAGAAAGCTGTATATTTTTGTTTAAGTTTTGTATTGGTTTGTTGACATTCAATTGCATATTCAAGAAATGTCTTAATCAATTTTACTAACTCAAATTGATGGCAGAGTGGTAAACATTGAATTGCAGCCAGACTGTATCTAGATGTGTATCTGTATCTGTTGTAAATGTATCTCATGTGCATACCTGGGATCAAAAGCATTGCTTAGCAATAAGTCGTAAACAGCTCGCATTTTGCTTCGATTTCTGTGATTGGTTTTGGTCTTCTCGAATGCTCGTCTTTTATTGATATCAATTTAATATTTTATGATTGCTTTATATGCATACTGTTCAATGATTTCAATGTGAAAACTATCCGAGTCTTTGGTGTTTTCTAAATTTCTGTTGTCGTTTGTTCTGATTGAGTTTCTACGTGACAATTAATTGTTTAACCTTGTTTTCTATCGCAAATGTGCAAAAACACAAGTTGCAATTTTCAGTTAGAAACTGAAATAAGAGGGAGTTCAGAGTTAAAGATAATTGCGTTACAAAACCAACTTGAAACCATGTCGAGTATCAACAAATCATAAGTTGAGTGGAAATTGAGCTAATGTAGAAAGCAACCGCAATTGATCAACTATTGATTTAAGTCTCAGCTTTCAGATCATGTGTAAGAGTTGAGTGACGATTGGGAAATTTGAGCGACCTTCGCTTGAAATGGAAATTCATTGAAAGACTGCAATCGGTTAAATTAAAATTCACTTGAAGTTTTGTGATCAGCTTTTATATGTTTTTGTTCGGATTCCCAATAACATTTGCATACGGTTTTTCCCGATGGAATCTAAACGAATCATTCCAGCTAAATGTTATGTGAGATAAATTGCATTACGTATTTGCCTATAAGCTTGACATTTAATTAAATCTAATCCGTCGTCGAATACTAAGAATTACAGTTTTATTGTCATGAAATCCACATAGGGTTCAAAGATAAAAACAAGTTCGAATGCCTGAACACAGCTGATCTTAATTGAACTTTTACAGTTGATTAATAGTGGGTCAGGGTGTATTCTATATTAATTTGCAGTCAAAATCTTTACATTTGTCTATTTTATTGCTATCGGAAATCGATTTCTATCGATATTCGCGAAACGGTGGCAGTTATCGACAAAATGAAATAAACCTGATCTGCGCATGGCTTACATATATATTTATACAGACGGACAGACAGAGAACGACTGTTTATCGATATACTATATTATCGAAAGTATGCTAATCGAAACATTTACCAAAACTCTCCTATAGTATTTGGTCAAGTTCCAATCGATAAAATTATTAATTAATTAATTATTATGCAAAGTTTTCAAACTTGAGTCGGCTCTACTTGAATTAAGTCACTTAAAGAAAACAATATATACGAAAACTATACAAAAATATATTTATAAAATGAACATAAACGCAAATAGTAAAAAGGTGTTTTTTTATTTTATCATAAAAATAACATCAAACACCTGCTGACGTTCAAAGCGGCGTATACTTAATATGCAAAAGCACAGGCAAATACACGGCTGGATTGCTCTCTGGCGCCACGTCGAACAGGTGGGCAACGCACACATGCAGTGGGAGAGTGGGGGTGGATGGGTGGATGGTTACGTGCATTTAGAAATCGGCGATGGCCGATTGGCAGCCGTGCATCACGAGATTTTCGCATGCACTTGAGGAGGGGCAGCTGGTTAGCGGCATAGACAATGGCGTAGGTGTTGCAAGCATCGGCGGGGTATTATTTTTATTGCCACATTCAATTAATTATATGTTTATTGCCCGAACTCATTACAAATGGAAAAAATGGCATGGCGCAGTTGTGAATTACCATACAACGGGCAGAAGGAGGCAATTGCGACCACATAGAGTATATATATTCTGGACCATCATTAACAAACAAGTCCCAAGTCTGTCTGTCCGTCTGAATGATCAAGCCGTTCTCAGTGCCTATATAGGAACTATATATGTTCTCGAATATCACACGCAGATCAAGCTTAGTTCATTTTATCGCTAACCGCTCACGTTTCGCAAATATAAATTCAAATCAATTTCCGATAGCAATAAAATAGATAGAATTTTAAAGATGTAGCCTACCAACTGATATGGAATGCAAGTATTCTGATATATTATTGATCAATCGTGTACAAAAGACAGATGTTGTTGACCAAAACATATTTCCAAATGGAACAAACTAATTTCAGCAAGCCTATTATGTAGGTATATGTTTCGGTCTAGTTGTTTGACCAGATCAAACTGACTTGTTTCTTGTTTCTTTATTGCTTAAATACACAGATAAACAATTGGAGATTGGAGAGTAGGTTGGAGTATTGGTTGTCAAGCAGCAAGGCGGCAGACAGCACGACACCTGCCAATTAACACTTTTGGCGACGCAAACAACAACAGCGAGTTGCCTGCGAATTATTACTAATTAAAGCTGATGCGAGTTTTGAATTTTGCAGGCTCAAACCGCCGCGCAGCGAACCTCACCGGCCAAATGTTAAAGCATAACTGGAAAAGTGCATAAGAAAGCGGAAAAATAATGTAAGAGCAGCAAACGGCTAACTGAACAACAGAATAAACAAAATTTGTCAACGCCAAATGGCAACACGAGACTCCACTAACAACAACAACAGCAACTCACTTCATAATGTGTATTATACACACACACACACACACACACACACACACATTGTTGTGATTGGCAAGTTCGTAATGTAAATGTTTCATTTTGGCCCGTTCCGCTTTTGTCTTTGCCATTTTCATTGCCTTTGTCTCTGTGCCTGCCTCTGCCTCTGCCCCTGCCCCTGCTCCTGCCTCTGTCTTGGGCTAACCGGTTCGCACAGCCCACAAGATTCACAATTTTTAATTCACAGGCACAGAACTGATTCGGTTTGTTGTTGTTGCTCTTAATTGGGCGCACCCCAACCTCAACAGACACCGCCGAGATCATATTACACCTATGTACTACGCCTCAAGATCTGAGCGTGTCACGAAGATCACTGCAAAACCACATTTGAGTCGGCTTGCAAATAATGTGCATACATTTTTTTTTAGAGGCATTTCCATTTTTGACGGAAAAGTGGCTCTTTCAAATATAAATATTATGTGTCTTAAAACCATGACAAGCACCTTTAAGTCTAAGTTAAGTCTGCTGTTTGCATCTATATGCAATCAGAGAGTAATTTAAATATGGTTTCTATCTATATATCATTAAATTTGTTTTAAAACTGATTATTAAAAATACAGACAAGTAGCAAGCCAAATATCTTAAGCCAGAATTATATATTATCTATGATTGAATCCGGTCGAATTATTACTTTCAGAACATGCTCTTGAGTGTTGTGCATCTTAGTTTGAGATTACTATTCTTTATTAGAGATATTCTTTGTGAGTGATTAAAATAATGTAATGATAGCCTTCACTGCAACTTGTGGCAATGCTATTAATGGTCAATTGTGGTGATTGGTTTTTGGCCACAGTTGCGTGGCAGCCGGCAACAGCGTCTTTGTGTGGGGAAATTGTGTAAAGTCAGCTGCCGCAATTGCAATTGCAATTGGAATTTTCATTTTCCAATTCTTTCAGCTGTTGCAGCTTTGACCTTGAGTCGGAGCAAGACAAAAACCTGCTGACGCTGACGCCGATGATGACGATGACTATGACGATGGTGTTGGTGTTGGTGTTGGTGTTGGTGATGATGAGCATTCGTTGGTTGATGTTGTTGTACTTATTGTAGACACCAATATATTGGCCATGTGGTCTGGCAGCAGGGCGTGGCAACAAATTGCGCGTGATTTTCATATTCATTTCTCGTTCGTGTTCGCTGCGCTTTTTGTGTACTCGCATTTGATGATAAGAGATGCGCTCAGCAATGCACAGCAAATGAGGCAGCAGCTAGACTCAACCAGACTCATTAATTACAATTGCAGTTGCAATTTACAAAGATAATATTTGCCTGGCTAAATGAATGACCGTAGATACGAGTCAGTTGCTGCTGCTGCTGCTGCTGCTGCTGCTGCTGCTTACTTCTGCATACAAATAGATACGGCTCAGATGACAAATGTAAATATTTATTCGCTGTCAATACCAGTTTCATTAGGCGAGTATCTTGACTGATAAGGCCATGCCACTGACTGCAACAGCGACGACGGCGACGGCGACTCCTGTCCCTTGACCAAATGAACCGGTTAACGGTTAACACGCATTGACCCACAACAACAACAACAACAACAGCAAAAACCAAAACGTGATCGGCTTTTAATGGCTTGTTGCGTTTGTTGTGGTTGTTGCCTCTGAATTTCTCGATTTGCATTTGAATGCAATGGAATTCTTGATTTTGGGACAACGTGGCGCATACTCAACATTATTCGTATTGAACATTGAGAAGTCAGGGAAAGAAGACACACATATAAATAACTTCGATGACTAATACTGAAATTTCATTTCAACAATTTCATATATTTTATATTGCTCAATAATGTTATACAGATGCAATACATACTTCCAACTTCAACTGATTTAAACCTTGTCAAAGTCAAAGTCTCCTTTTAGCCTTTGATTTTGACTTTCTTTTGTCTAAGGGTCATCTACATCATCTGATTAAAGGTGCATTTTGGGTCAACATTAAATTGTTTCGCAAATATATATTGAGCAGATTCTAGACTCTATTCAGGAGAAGTATATCGTTGTTATCTAACTGATATACTTCTCCTGAATAGAGTTGAATCGTTGTTATCTAAATGATGTGCACACAGCACAATTAAAATTCATTATATGACAATTAAGAATGTTCCAGTCGAGAGCGCTCGACTAATAAACACTTTTATTCTTGCATATATTCCCAATTGGAAGTCTCCAGTTCTTTTCGTCTGGCAGCTTGACAACGGAGAGACAAACAGCCATGGCTTGATCGACTTGGCTGTTCAAGCTGATCAAGAATATATATTGTTATGGTTCAGATGCATAGCCTGTTACAGAATAAAAAATCGTTTAAAATGACAAACATTTCAAGCATTTTAATCTCAAATTAAGATGTACAATCCCAAATCAATCGATGTTAGGTATAAGAATACAAATGAAAACTTGATTTGTGGTTCTACGTTTTGGCATCAATTGACTTGAACCAAGACTCTATTGTTGGCACTTTGTGCACTTTTGATACTATATATTTATATAAATACAGTTTTAGGTTGTTGTGTTTGTTTCGGGGTTCATTTTGCGTAAGAGACTTGAGTGTTTAGTTGGTCTGCTGTTGTCTGCTGCGAACACATTCAAGCTCAGCGCGGGTGGAAATACGTGTCAAGATACCGGCTTGCATTCATTCACTTGACTGCATTCGATTGCATTCAGTTTCATTCATGAATCTCTCTCTCTCTCTCTCTCTGCTCCCTCTCATTGCAGTCATTGAGCAGCGTCTGCTGTCGATTGCCACTCGGATGCGGATGCCTAATAAATATATGTAATATATACTATACTTATAATCTGCTTACATATATTATCTATTTGCATATATATGCATATGCTTAAGACATGCACATACATATATAAGGTCGTTTATATCTGCTGCTGGTACTGTTGGCATAAGATAAACAATTGCGGACAAGGGCAAGTGGAAAACTTCCTGGGACTATCTCGGGGCCGGTCATCAAAATGTCAGCGTTGCGCAAAACAACTTTAACAAATTGTCTACCATAAAAGTAACTTGTGATATCTGGGAACAGTCCAAAACAGTCCAACAACTGGCACACAACTGTAGTTATAACCCAACTACCAAAAACCGAGCCAGGCAAACTCCCATCAATTTAGTTAATCCATGGATTATCGCATAATCTATGCAAACATTCTAATTGATTAGCCAGAAGCATGTCAGGTATCTTTTACGAATTTCGCATTTTTTTCTCTTATTTCATTTGTTGGGGGTTTTTTTTCGGAAATGGCTTCCAATGCAGTTCTGTTGGAAGTACTTCTTGTCTGGCTTGCAGTTTCGCTTCAGTTGGGAACCTTCGGCGAAGGTTTCAAGCTCAACGCGTTTCTCGAGACGCGTTGTCAGCAAATTGCATGAAATTAAAACCGAAACCGTCGCGACTGCTAACAGATAGACCGACTTGAAGATACCCTAACTTATGCATATAGATATGTATGCACAAAGAAGGGTTGTGTATTTTGTCATAAGGTTTCAGAACAGATTTGTTGACGTACGAGAGGACACTATATGTAAAACATATAAATATACATACTTGATAATATGTAATATGTAATCATCATGGACTTGGGCATTTTGTCGACATTCACAATTGTTATTACCCATTTTACATATAAAAAACCGAATATTGGCCCTGAGTTTGCATTGTAAAGATTGTCGCTTCCATTGCGTATTGTATTTATATATATATATATATATATATATGTTTCTTTTGTGATCGCGACTTAAGCGAAAAGCAAATATAAATTAAAGACAGCAGCAGTGGCAACAATATTGACTCTAAAGTCATTAAAAAAAGTAAATGTTTTTAAACTGATAACGGCAAATTCGAATTCAAATATCTCATTATTAACGCCAAAGTGATCACAATTATGGCCAACACAATTATGTGCAACTAGCCTAAGACACTTCCCCTTATCGGCCTTATAAGCAAGTAAATCTGTGTAAATATGAATTGATATTTGCTGTTGCCTGTTGCCGGGCAAAAGCATTCACTTTCAATGCTTATCAGCTGCATTTGTGTGCCAAGTCTGAGAAGATTTCGAAATAAGTTCAAACAAATGGGGTTTACACCACAAAACAAGCTCCTTGAAATAGAACCCTCTTGATCTGAAATACGTATTATATCTTAATTGAAACACACACATTGTATTCTGTATCTAAAGAAAGGAATAAACATTACTCATCTATATAGTAGTGAGTGGTACTAATTTCTGGATTAGTGTGAAATAGTTGTATATTGTTTCGAAAAAGAATAACCAGAAACTGGCATTTTCACTTTATGACTTTTGTGATAATGGTTGGCTTTAGTCATGCTCAACGCGGACGGTTCTCGAAATGTTGATGGAGATTTTCTTATGTTTGTTGCGTCTGAAATCATGCATTTTATGCTATATATTCTTTTTTATCTGGCTGCTTGTGTTCAGCGCGTGTCTGGGGCAACATAAATTGCCTACAAACTGATAACAAGAACAACAACAACAACAGCAACAACTAGAACAAAACAAAAAAAAACAAGAATACAATAAGACACAAGACAATTGCGACTAATTACGGGGCGGCAAAAATAAACGAACACAACTTGAAATGTGGCCCAGTTTTTTGTTTTTGTTTCAGTTGTATTTACAAGGGCGTAGACATACCGATGGGCAGGGGGTGGGGGGTGTACAACAGTTACATCATAACTTTAGATAGACGCATACGCATAGTTCGTTGCCGAAAGAAAATTGAAAAGATTTGTTTTAACTTCAGCTGAGTTTTTGAAAAACCTGTGGAAAACCCGGCTTAGATTAAAATGTAAAAGTAAATTCGCAACAAGGCAAAAAGAGAACTATTTGGCCCCCGCCGCAGCTGCCCCTTTGCGAAATGCTGCGTGCGCCCTTGTCTACATATGTAAGCCATGTGTGTAGTCTGTGTGTGTGTGTGTGTTGTCATATCTGTACAGATACCAGCCCATGTACATATGCTGCGGATACTAGATACTATACGGTCGGTTAAGGCGAGGCTGGGATGTGGGAACAGCATTAATGCATTAATTGATCGCAGTCCCGCTTTTTATTGTGAGTCTTTGGAATGGCACATGAAATTTGTTGGCGTTGTCGCATTTTGATTGACTAAATTACGCATCACTTCAAGGGCGGCCAGTGGGGCGGGGTGGGGTGGGGTCGTCTTTGGCTTGGGGTTTCTAGGGAAAGAAGTGCTGGCCAATTTGCTGTAAGAGTTTTAGACGAGAATGCTGCTCTTATTTTATGATGCGGATGCTGTACGCGTTACTCGCAGTTCCTGTTTGGTCACGTAGTCATTTGACAATCATTGGAACTTGTCGTTATGGTTTTTATATACACACATACATACATAGATACATACGTATATACACATGCATACATGTATATATTTTTTGTTATTTTTCTTGTTTTTTATACATATGCATATATTGCTATATTTTCTTTTTGTGATATGTTCACATTTTGTTTTTGATTAGTTTGTTTTTATATGTTTCTTTTATTGTCATTATATATATGCTGTTGCTCTTGTTTGTGCTGTTCTTGTTGTTGTTACTTCGCTGGACTACGTAAGAAAATACGAAACTCAAAAATTCTATATATAGAAATTAAAAGCAAAAATTCTAATGTCGGCGACAGCGATTTTTGTTTTGTTTAATTTACCAATGTTTTCTTCTTAATTTTTTACGTTTTACTGCATATAGTATAGTGGTGCATATAGTTGTTTTATCGATAATCGATTAGATAACGTGCAGGATATGATAGAGTATAAAATAGATGAGTGCTAATTAGCTGTGCAAATATATATTTGCACTATTGACAATGCAATTTGCATGTTGTGTTATATTTTCAACAGATCCTCAATGGGGTCCATCCATCTGCCCTTATGCACAAATCGATCGGTATTTATTGAGACACCACCAAATGCATAAACAAATAGTGTTTTTCTATTTCGTTGTTGGTGCCGCTGCTTATCGCAGCTGAGTCTGAAGAGTCGCCGTGCCAATCAGTGCTAAATTGCCTTACTGCTGCTTCACCCCTGACCCCTCGCCGCAGGCCCCACAACACCCCACATGAAGCAACTTATTTATAGCCCCCATACACACAATAGCACAACGAAACAACGAAAGAGCGAAAAGCGTAGAATTGAAACATGTTTATGTTTGCCGAATGTCTCTTTTTATACCCTGTACCCAATTATCAATGATTTAATGGGGTATAATGAGATCAAGTTCATACATTTTCAATTTCATGCATCGGAAAATAGGTCATCGTTAAAGATTCACTAATCCATTCTAGGCGGATACTCTCGACTAGAGTCCGCTTG
The DNA here is from genome assembly GCA_035043445.1 of Drosophila silvestris. Classification (NCBI taxonomy): domain Eukaryota; kingdom Metazoa; phylum Arthropoda; class Insecta; order Diptera; family Drosophilidae; genus Drosophila; species Drosophila silvestris. The sequence goes on from JAWNMZ010000029.1 coordinate 3,214,119, forward strand.
CCGAGGGTAGTCAGGATCGGATCTTATTATGCTATTGGCCATTAAGAATCAACATCGGACTACTATATCATATAGCTCCTATTTTAGCTATTTAACAATGACATTTAGATGAGAGCAGATCGACTCCGGTCTGCTGCTTGTCTAAGTCATTTCGCTGTTATTTCTTGTTTTTCTTTTATATTTTTTTTTTATTTGTTCCACATTTGTTTTTGTTTTTATTTTTTGTGTTTTGCTTTCATTCGCTACTCACTTCAAACTGTTTTGGTCTCGTCTTCTCTTCTTCTGTCTCTCGTTCTTGCTCTTTCCTCCTTGGTTTGTTTTTTTGTTTTTTTTGCCACTCTCGAAGTTCTCCTGTTGTTTTGGCGTATTTTCGTTTTTCGTTTTCGCTTTCACATTTGTATTTCAAGGAACACAACAACAAAAAGAAAAAAATCACACTCAAGAAAAAAATAGCAAGCACCAGCCACAAATCGAAAAGTGTTCAAAATGTTTCAACGCCAAATTTTGAACTCGCGTTTTTTTTGTGTGTGTTTGGTTTTGGGGAAAATGTTTTGATTATTTTGGATTGGTGTTGTGCGGCTGTTTGTGCGGCTGTTTGTGCTGCTGTTGTTGTTGTTGTTGTTTTTGTTGTTGCTATTGTTGTGGTGGTGGCTGTTGTTGTTGTTGTTGAGATCGAGACCGTTGGCATAAATGCGCATACATTCAGCTTCACCTGATTGCGGCGTTTGCAATGCGCTTTGTGGCAAGTTGAATGCACTTTTTGGCAATCTCACGGCTTCAAATGCGAATGCGAATGCGAATGCGGATATGAATAACGATTGTATCTCGTGGATTCTATCTATTTATCGCATCTATCTGTGCTGTCGCTGATGCTGATGCTGATGCTGGCGCTGGTGCTGGTGCTGGTGCTGGCTCGTGTGTACTCGTATCGCTTCTGGCTGAGCCAAAGATTGTGATCCTCGCTGCCGCTCTCAAAGGCCACACGCCAGTGCACCATTACAACTCTGGCTGCAATTGATTGCCCCTCGGGCTGTTGCCACAATGATATTTGTTCTTCTCTCTCCTCTTCGACTATTTCGTCTTCTTGGTGGCTACAATCTGGTCGTAGCAAATGGGCTAGTTTTCTTCAAAGCCAGTTCAAGTTGAATGCCAGCAGCAACTGTGTTTTTTTTGTTGTTGTTTTTCTTTTCTTTTCTTTTTTTTTTTTTTACCAGTTTGCCGACTGTTAAGGATCTTCAGTGGGCTTTGAACTTCAGAGCATGGCAACGGGCATAGCAACGACAACAAAAATGACACGACGTATACGTGACGACCGGTCTTTTGGGATGCGCCACATAGAACGGTACCGATACGGAGGCGGACCACTCGGACTATGTCTTTCGATCGATCGAGCAAGCGATTCTTCCAAGATTCTTCAACTGAACTGAACTCAAATCAACTGAACTCAACTGAACTGAACTGTTGGCGAGCAGCTTTGAGCAGCAACTGTTCGCATGAATCGCAGTCTGTCGCCGTCGCAACCGTTGTCGCTGTGGCTGCTGCCGTCCGACACCGACGTCGACATCGACGTCGCCGAGCATCGAAGATGCTGCCGCGACGCTTCGACGCACAGTGGGCGCTTTCGTCTGTTTTTTCTCCTCATGAACAGTTAGATGTATGCATATGTTTTAAGACCCTTTTGTCGAGAGATGTCTCCGATCCCATAAAGTATATTTACTCCTGATCAGCATCGCTAGTCGAGTCGATATAGCCAAGCCTTGCCAACTATCACAATTTTGCAACTACAACGCCCACAATTTGAACGTAATCTTATTGAAACTTGGCATATATGCGTATTTCTGCTAAAGCCTATATCATATGACTGTCATAGGAACAAAGGTCGAAAGCTCAGTTTTAAGTTGAGGAAACTTGGCACTAAAATTTAAATGTTTAAGATTAACGACTGGGTATGTAATCGTTGCTGTGTCAAACCGCTAACCGTTTTTATTTAGTTCGAGTCACGTTTCGTACATTATAACCAAATAGTTAAAGTGACATAAATCTGATTCATCTTATTTTTCTGATTTTCTCTCGCCTATGTACAGTGTGGGATGGGGCAGTGCCCTCCTCCCGGAACGCCCTTGGTTATTGTATCTGGTGAATTATTATAATCGAAATCAATAATGAATTCCATTTACAATCTCATATCATTTCTAAATAGCTGTTGTTGGTTTTTTTTTCTTCAAGTTTTGCATTCCTAAAATATATGTAGATATAAGATATGGCTTTAGATGTAGATATATGTATTAGAACATTTAATGCTGATCCAGTAAATCGAAACGCACTTAATAATGCTTAAACAAATTCCAATAGCTTTAGCTATATTATTTTTTGTATTTATATTGAGCAAGTGGGGCATTGGCCCCACAGTGTGACGTCGTCGTCGCAATCAGCTGATGGTCGTTGACTGAGTGAATTGTTCTAACCCCCTCTCTCGCTCTCTCTCTCTATCTTTCTCTCTCTTTCTCTAGAGCGATGTGCGTATTTTATTTACATAAGTATATATATATATATATATGTATTTTTTTGCTCTTTTTGCTACTGCTCTCAGGACGTATACATTTATATATTTACAGACATATTTGTGCACACATCTCGCCGAGACACTGATAATAGCCTTATCTGATTGCCAAGTGACACATTGAGGTGGTGATAATGATAAGGATGATGATATGCCAACACATCTGCTTTACGACCCGCACACTCTAAAACTGGAAACGCAGTACTGTGAAAAATAAATGAGAGTTTTATTGCACAACATTTCTGAGAATTTTCCAAATACAGCATCGTTAAATAATAATAATAGAAAATGATATTTTGAATTGTAACATTTTAACAAACACACGTTGTTAGTTGGCAAATCATCCCTATAATTTATATCAGTTGGCTCATCCTTATCGACTTTTTGTCCAGTGTACGATACGAAGTAGTTGTAGTTCTGATGCAAACTGGTCGATAAGAGATGGCACTAGGGTTTGCGTGGTACAGTGGCAAAAACAAGCAGCAATCTCTGCTCCAGATATGATATTATCCAGCTAGATTGTATACCGCATACCGCGTGCCATGCGAACTGATGCATTTGCATACACAGAACTGTTCGTGCCCGGCTTATCCACAACACTTTTAATAGTTCAACAAAACTGTGCTAAGCTTCAAGTAAACAAATAAAACAATATTTTTGTTGTCAACATCAAGTCCGTAAATTTTGGTAATGCAATGATAATAATGATTTGCAGCTTCGAAGAAAAGCGTCGGATTAAAGAGGAATTTTTGATCTATAAAATATATTGACCTTCAAAAGTAATTGTGAAGAAAAAAAGTACATATATAAAAAAAATGCATGAATTGAAATGATTAGACTAACTTCACCATCTACTTATCAACACCAATGCAACATATATATATATATATATAATCTTTATATGAATTCATTTTAACCAATATATTCTAATCAGAATTCATATTGAGTCATGCACCTTTTAGTCATGAGGTTTGACATCGAAAATATTTAAAGCATATGCATATATATATATTTTATTACAGGCTGTCGAACCTTGAATAACCTAGCAGATATATGGTATACTCAATTTCAATTCTTCGATTATTATCTGAATATTATAAAAACACGCAACAGTTCGTTGTCGCATATATTCAATTTCCTTAATCGTATTTTATCAATTTATTTTGCAACTGAAGTCTTTTTAAGTGAACTGATGTAGATACATACATTATACTTTGAGTCTGAGTTGTGTTATTAAATTTCTTAATTTAACGAACGAATATTTATGATTTTAGTGCTTAACTTCACTTGGACTGGATATTTTGGTTGGGAACTGCTTGGTTCTTTCAAATCACTCAGAAACGACCAATTTCTTATTGTAAATCAAATCAAACGAAAGAGTTCCAAAATGCATTCAACATTTTTTGTCGAATTTTTTAAAAGTCTATCCATCTACTGACATTCTTAAGGGAAGGCAGGTCCCGCTTATGGCTATAGACACATAAGCAGCTTAAATTAAATATATTAAATTTTTAATATTTTTTGTTGTGCTTATGTAAACCTATAGAGTTGTTGCTACAAGTCTGAATAAAAATAAAAAGCGTAGAGTCGATGACTAACTTTTATTACTAACAATTAAAAAAGGGTCGCTTAAGATCGTTTACAGTTACTGCCAAGATTCTATAGGTAGCATTTGTATAGGTCCAATAACCTATTCAATTTGAGGTGTTTATTCATCATTATGCCGTTACTGGCTGCCTACAGTGCAACGGACTTGACCAAGATCAAAGATTTCTAGTTAAGTTCTTTGGCCTGACCCACCCCCGATAATCTGCTCTTGTGTTTTGTGGGGGTTTTTTTCTTTTGTTTTTGTTATAGGTAAAACGTGATCGGAACCAAAGCTGGAGCTCAACTTGTGGCTAATTTGCGAAATGAATTTGAGTTTTGCTATTGACGAGCAGCCGCAATTGTGGCTTTACATTTACGGTGTCACGTCCGCAACCTTATCGGACCCCGACTAGAGCAGAGCAGAGCAGAGCAGTAGAATATCAGTAGAAGCCCAATAGCGTAGTCTCTACAATCTGCACATGGGTAAGTCCGCTCACGAGCCCTGCATCAATTAGATAACTGGTTTAGCTTGGTTAGAGCCGTGTGCAGATAAGTTGGCTTAATTTATAGGCATTGATAAGACATTTGAACTTTATGGACCAGCACTGCGACGGGAAGTGCTTAGAAGCAGCAGCAGCAGCAGCACCACCGCCACTGTCATCGCTGCCTCGTTGGCGTTATCAATCCGTATTAGGCTTATCTATCTGGCTAGGTAAACAACGCAATCAGACAACAACAGACAACGCTGATTCCAAATATGCTTCCAGCACGAACTCGACTCGACGCAGCCCGATTCGAATGCTGGCCAAAAGCCTTAATAACCTATACAATATACCAAGAAAAAAGAGGTAAGTTTATTAGATTATGGTGAAATCAAATTGTTTTTTGGCTACACAGAAAATGTTTCCTCAAAATGATGAATAGAATATCAACAAACAGACAATGATCATCATTGAAAATGCTTTTGGGTCTGACCAGGAAATATATAAATTAATCTTTGCAGAAGCTTACCACAAATCGTCCCTCCAAAATGGTGTACTTTAGATGGATGCAGAATAGTATTTAAAATTAAGCTAATATCAAAATAAGTTTCGAATTCGATCTGCTTGTTTTGAAGTTTGAGTCCCAAAATAGAACGTTGCTCGTTCAGATTTATCATCTCAACTCAAATGCTTGTCCTGATTTGATGTCTGATAAATTTATATATATAGTACAGCATATCAGAAGGTACTATCAGGTGTTGTCTGGTGCAAATATTTATATTTGTATCTATCACTTTATTTTTACCTTTCGGATCTAAGACTTATTTGTTGTTAGTCGCTTTCAATCAATACCAACTACTTCGAGAGCTGTTCAAACATTGGGATTCCCCTTCACTGAAATAGAGAGAGAGGGAGAGAGAGAGAGATGCACAAAGAGAGAGAGAGGGAGAACGAGATAGAGAAAGAGTGGTGTAAAAATCGGATTGTTGTTAGTATGTTGGCGTTACAATTCAATTTGTTTAAATTGTGCCTTTATTTATTTAGTGTTTCGTCAAACAATTTACAATAAACGCAAACGCTTGGCTAAGAATTCGCAGAATGTACGAGTACCCAAATCGAGGGGCTCCAGAATCTAGAATTTAGAGACTAGAAACTAGAAACTAGAAACTAGATGCTGCATACTGGGAGATTCTTGCTAAGTCCTCTTAGGGTGGCTCAAAAACATACTTATTTACTTATGTACGTATATGTTAAGTAGAATACATTTAGCGATGCTGGGATTGATTTAGTAATTAGTTGCTGTTAGCTGCTTGTGTATTCGCTTTGGCTTGGCATTGATTCGATTACTCGACATTTATGACTACTTTGCGCGTACATCGAGGTAAATAAATGTATTAAATAAATCAATAATAATAATATAATTAGCAGCCAATACAAAAACCCGATTGAAATTGCTTGAGTGAAGTTTATTGTATGACTAGTTGCTAAACGTTTTCGCGAATATGGTTTGGTTGCATTAAGTTTTATAGTTTTCAGCGTTTCGGTTTACCTTTTATTTTGTATTTTTTGTATTTTGTATTTTTATTTGTATTTGTATTTTACTGAACGGTGGGCAATAAAGGAAACGAGAACACATATGTAAACAGGATACCAACATTACATTTGAGAACGCAAATAATGTTTGAATAACTAACAATGATAATACCTAGTATGTATATTTTATATATATACTCGTATAAATGTATTATGTGGTATAATAAAAAGCCAATTTAACAATTGTACTGTTTACCATTGTTCTAGTCACTTCTAGTGTTCTTTTGCATGACTTGTGTTGGCACCTCTCCTCATTCATTCATTTCTTGGTTGGTTTGTGTGACTTTTTGATATTGATATAAATTTGACAACTAGCGCACATTGAGACTGTATTTGAATACAATGTTATAATTAATAATAATTTATTTGCAGCTGCTGATGCTGCTGCTGCTGCTGCTGATGCTTGCTGCTGCTTGCTGCTTTTGTATACGTTTAAAATTAGACACCATTTACAAACATACAATACAATACAATACAATTACAATTACAATTACAATTACATACACAAAGAGATTTTGGGTTTCTTTCTACCGATTATTAAATTAGTGACCGCCGCCCAAAAGTAGGCAATACTATTTCCAATATTTGCTCGCTCGCCTGCATTTGTACGTTGTGCGTAAATATATTACTTCATTCGCTTAGAGGACTACACTTATCTTAATTGCTAGACCGACTTGATCGGTATATGCAGCTCTTTACTTGAGATCCGTTGAGCGCTAATGCCACTATACATATGTATATATGTAAATGTAAATGTATATGATATACTAAGTATTACATTATATATATTATATTATAATGTATGTATGCATTTTAGTATGAATACATCTATATATTTGTGTATGCGTGTGTGTGTGTGTGTGTGGGTATATATTTAATTTGAATTTCCTTGCTCCTGTTAAGCGTATGTAGTTGTAGCTGTTGATGTGCTCAGATGTTGGCTCAATTCACATGGATAATATTAAGTACTATAGCAAAGTTTGTAAGCTGTATTTCCCTAAGATTGCTATTGAGAAAATTGCAACTTGATTGGTTGGCCTGCCACTGTGCATGTGCATATCTGTGTATATATGTGTGTAGCTCAGCTACGAGTCAGGTATACATGGTTATGCAGCCCTTACTTAGCTCACCTCTTCACCTCTTCACCTCTCCCCCTCTCTATCTCTCTCTCTCTCTATTTGCTTTATATATCCTTCTCCTTTTCTTTTCATCATCCTTACCCCCAATTGTATCTCTATGTTTTGGAAAGCTAATCTTTTGTCGGCAATTGGTTGTCTTTCTTTCACTTTTATTCTAGTCCTGTTGGAGTTGTCTCTTGTTCTCGAATATCGCACACAAACATATACATATATATAGAGTAACGCACACACATATATACATATGCACACATACAAACAAATATACAGCACACGAAAGGCGCTGAGGCGCACAAAAAAAATGTATATATAAAGAAATATGCCAAAAACTATCTTTTAGTTTTTTTGTGGAATAACGTTTACAAATTGTTTAAGATTAGTGTTTTTGTTGCCCTTAGCGGATATGTGAATATGTGTGTGTGTGTGCGTGTGTGTGTGTGTATGTGTGTGTGTAATAAGAGGAACGAATTGTAAGAGGAGCTGTACGTACGTATGTGTGTATGCATGTTAGTAAGTAAGTGAGGCTTTAGATAGAGCGAGTATAAGTAGCAAGTAAAAAGTAGCGAATAGTAAGTAACGAGTAGCGTGTTCGTTCTATGAATTGATTTTATTGCTTCGATTGTTGTCGTTTAGTTTTGAGATTTCTCATACGCTGCTCATAGTGTGAATAGTTTTTGTAACACATGCGAATACAAGTAAATTATGCTAAGTACTCGTTTATGTACTATGTTGTCATAAGTAGTTATTTTTTTGGTGTTTGGATTCCATTTAGTGGCACTATTTTTATGCTATTACCTAAGAGATTATTTTGTATATGCACTTAAGTAAGTTGCTTTTTGGTGTTTGCGGTTACAGCTCGTTAATAACTTGGTTTGGCTCTTGTATTTCTTGAATAACGATTTATCTCGGCTACATTATTATTATTATTTGATATATTTTTGTTTTTTTTTTTGTTTTTTTTTTTTGTATATACTTTACTCTTACTTTCTCTGCTGCTGCTTTCCTATTTCGACAATCACTTGGCAGTTTTATCATTGGTGTTTTTTCGTTTGCATTGAGTTTGTTTTAAATACGAGAATTTCGGAACGCAGGACACGATACAAGGAAACAGGAATGGACGTCGACAGTGGGTAGGCGGGAGAGGGGAGGGGGGGGGGGGGGGGGGGGTTACTAACTACGTACAAATAGTTTGCGGGGTCACATTGGGTTAACGGTTAACAGAACAAGGTTAAGAACACACGCGACCTAGTGGCAAGAGGCAAGGTATTAATTAATAACTATTAATAGGTAACAACGTTAAATATACATCAAAATACGCGTCCAAATACGAGCACTACAGTTAGTACTAACACACACAATTTCATCCAACGCATTGTCTATTAACGGGACCGGGACGAAGTCCAGGACCAGGACCAGGACCAGGACCACGTCCAGAACCGGGACCCGGCCCAGTACACAAAATCAGCTCAACTCGATTGTGAGCTGCGTCCGAATGCCGGAACAGGCAATTCGGGTTCTCTCAACGTTTCTCAACGCTTCACCCCAAAGAGATTGGGTATAGACTTGATCTTCTTGCGCGAGCAGTTCACATAGTCCTTGTACATGTCGGAGCGTAGATAGCGCGAGTAAGAATCGCTCTTCATCAGATGATACACATGCGAGGCAGCCACATCGAAGCACCAGCGATTTGGACCATTTGGCGAGTTAACAGCCTCGCGTGCCAGCTCCACAGATTTTGAGTCCACGTTCACTGGACAGGGTGCATCGGGTGCGAGAAACTCTTGCCAAATTCGGTGTATGGCCTCCTTGATTTCGGACTGTGGCAGCGCCTTCATCTCCTGCACCGATTCCCAGAATCTGATATAAGCGAAAGTGGCAGTGATCAAATTGTAAGTTGTGCGACTATTGTGCGCCTATTATTCCCACTCACTTGAGATTCTCGCCGCTGTACTCCTTCTCCAAGAACTTGGTGAACTGGTCGCGCCCAATGGCATCGTTGAGCAGCTCGCGCAGACTGAACGCCCATCGCTTGACCCGACGCACAGGAACTTCTTTGCTGCAGTGGACGAAATCAAATGCAGATGGTAATCCAAATTGAACGGAGCCATTGATTTTTGCTTACGGCTTACCTATTTTTCTCGGTATCCCACATTTCGGTGCTATCCGTTTGCCAGGGATTGGGTAGCTCCGGCAACGTTATAAAGTAATCGAACTCATTATACTGATCGTAGTAGGCAACCAAACTAAAGTTCAATAAAGCGAAGCAAAACCATTGTCAGATGTATATGTATATGGATATGTGAGATGTATATATATATATATATATAGATTCGACTCACGCCTCAGCTGCCTTGGACACTTTGATTGTGCGCCGCTCCAGCTTCTGCTTACGAAGTGCAATTATACGCGTCAGCTGCTCAACGGGATTCTTGGCCACAGAGGCACCAGATGAGCCGGTGCCGTGACTGGAGCCGCCGCGTCGATAGGCCTTCTTAATATCAATCTCGGTGGTATTGACACAGCCCGGCATCGGCCGGTGCACATCCCAAAAGGCGCGCTCCTGCGAGTCCAGCACCTTCCGCTCCAGTTTGTCCCGCTTCTTGGCCACCTTGCTCTGCGATTCGGCCTGCCAATTGGAATCAAAGTGATCGGTTGGATGGCTGTCAATGATTTAGTTATTGTTAGTTGGCTATGATGATAACGCACCTGCATGAAGATGAACTCCCATTTGCGCGAGAACATCTTCTGCAGCTTGGCCAGATTCTCGGCCTCGTAGTCGGCCAGTTCCAGGCGTGTCTTATTCTGCATGGTTCGCTTGCACAGATAAACCGCATAGTCTGTGTTCTCCGGCTCCCAGCAGTTCGATGGCCAGAAGTATGGTGTCTGAAATCTAATGGAACAGCAGTTAAAATTAGAGAATTTCGACAGCAATTGGAGTGGCGAGATTGCAGCTGGCTTGGTTACCTGTAGAAGGTGCCATCGTTCTTCACGGTCAGCGCATGATCATCAATGGGAAAGATGTAGCCGTGCGAGCTAAGCAAATGCGCAAAGTGAAGCGCCTCTGTCACATCCTCCACATCGAAGTTCTTCAGTATCCAGGCAACCAAATCAGCCCCCGTAAATACCGATGGCACCTTGCTCATAAACGCCTTCACCGTGCGCACAGCCACTCCGCTCGACTCCGCCTGCATCTTCTCAATGATGGCCTCCATCTGCAATTAAGATATACAAATAAACAACGAAAATATATCTATCAATTTACTTGGTGTATTCTGAGTAGCCAAAACGATCATCAATGGATTACAAAAACTAATGCAATTGTTGTCAAATCTCTTTGATTTTTATATAAGCCATAATTTGACATTGAAAATTACAAATTTCGAAATTGTTATAAATTTATGCTGAGCAATTTGACTGTTAGTCGTATATATATATATATATATATATATATATATATATATATATATATGTATATATATATAGATAATTATATATGCCACTCACCTTTTTATAGACAAGTATATTAGGCGCATCTTCATTCTTGCCGCCCCGCTGCGAATGATGAGATTGTTGCATCGCTGGCGGCGCTGCCGTTGGCTGCTGCTGCGGCGACTGCGACGACGACGGCGACTGCGACTGCGATTGGGACTGTGACTGCGAGGATGAATGATGATGATGGTGATGATGATTGCTGCCCACGCTAAGCAGGCCACTTGACTTGGACGCCGTTGATGACCCACTGCCGCTGGGTGCTGTGGCATCCCGAATGCTGACCGTCTTGCTGCTGGCAGGTGGCGTTGCAGCCGCAACTATTGTTTTGCTATTGTTGTCGGCTGCAATCGCATTGTTGTTGCCACCGTAGCCAGTTATTGTGGCATTGGTAGTGATAATGGTGGCGCTGCTGGTGATTATGATTGAGGTGGCGGTGGTTGCGTTGGCGACGCTGCTGATGGTGCTGCTAATAATCTCGCAACTACTGCTTGCATTAACATTCTCCACTTGACCAGGCTCTGACTCAGCGGGCACAGCAGCAGCGGGGATAGCAGCAGACGCAGCAGCAGCAGCAGATGCTGCTGCAATCGCAGCTTCATCTGTATTGGCTTTGACTGCTGCTGCTGCTGCTGTTGGCATTGGCATTGGCATTGATGTTGTCACTGGACTGATGTTATCCGTTGCTGCTGCTGTTGTTTCTGCTGCTGCCGTTGTTGTTGTTGTGGTTGCTATTGCTGCTGCTGCTGCGTCTGCTTGTGTTGATTCTGCTTTTGGCGCAGATGTTGGTGACGCCACTGGCGTCTTGGGTGCGCTGCTCATGGCCAGCGCATTTGTTGCTGCTTGCGTGCTGCTCTGTGTTTTGTCCGCCTCTGAATTCATTGTTACCATCGTACACACCCGCTGCCTCTGCCTCTGCCACTGACTCGGACTCGGACTCCGGCACTCTGACACTCTAACTCCGACTTTGGTCTTCTGGTCTCTGCGCTTCTGCTGCGGCAAGCTATTTATAAACGCGCCACGCGACGCTTCCACTCTTCAAATGCTGTTTTGTGTGTGTGCTTGTGTGTGTGTGTGTGTGTGTGTGTGTGCGTGTGTGTGTGTATCCTTTTGCGTGCGTTATCGACTTTGCGTTCGCCGTCCGAGTTTGTTAGCTTGCGTAGTCGGTGAGTGCGTGTGTGTGTGTGTGTGTGTGTGTGTGTGTGTGTGTGTGTGTGTCTGTCTCTGTTGCGTGTTTGTTTGTATGTATGTGTGTCTGTGTGCTGCGTCTGTATGTATTTATGGTGTTTTGTGTGCTGCGGCGACAGGCCAACAGGCAAAAATGTTGCAACTCCGCTGGTCGAATGTGTGACTTCAATGTAACGCCGCCATTTCATTTATTTATCCACTTATCCAGCTCCATTTCCCTGCATCGCCCGCCGCACTTTTGTCGCCACTTTGCAGCGTTTGGCGTTTTGCGTTTTGCTTTGTGCGCTTTTCGCTGTTTCGCGCTGCTATCACAGTTTTCGACTGCAGGAAAAAAGCGCAGCCAAAGTGCTCAGCACACTCGCACACACACGCACGCACACACACACACACACACACACGCGCGCACACACTCACACGCACATACACACACACACACACAGCACACGCACACGCACACACACAAAAGACGAACGCACGCACTTTTCAATACTTCTGGTCAAGGCACTATTTTGTTGGCCTGCCAATTTTCTTTTCGATTGATTAAATATATATTTATGATTTTGCGAGACCTGAATTTGTTGGCAATTCAAGTTGAGGTCCTTTTGCTTAGCTGCTGCTATTGCTACTGGCTGTGGTTGTGCTGCTGCTGCTGCTGCTGCTTCTTCTTTGCCTTTAGCTTCTGCGACTGCTTCTTCTTGTTTTTGGCGTTAGCCTGTAATCATTTTACGTTTGCTAGGAGCGACGACAACGACGACGACGACGACGACGATGACGACGACGACGACGACGAGGTGTGCGGCGGCGAGTGGGCAGTGCTGAAGCCAAAGTCAATTCAAGTGCCTCTGCCTATGTGCATGTATGTATGTATGTATGCACGTATGTGTGTCGTGTGCGTCGTTCACGTTCACGTTCTCGTCGCGGCTTCGTGCCTTATGAGAAAAGGCGCTTCCTGTAGTCGATTTGCTGTTGCAATCGATTTTTGTTTGCCCAACCTCCCACCCCATAGCTCACACACACACACACGCACACACACATATATACAAGCGTACACCCACATAAGCTCGCCCACACAGAATGACGAGAGCGCTCGTTTGTTCGCTCTCTCTCTCTCTCTCTCCGCGCTCTCGCTCAATTTATGTATGCGCTCTTTGCTTATTGCTCAGCAGCTGTTGTAAATTGCCAATCAGTGTTGCCAATCTGTTGAGAACTATGCATTTATTGGTCACACTGACAACTGAAACATTTGAATTGCATTTCGAATTTGAATTTGTAATTGCTTTATTTAAAAGAATACGATTTTCGGCTAAACTTAGTTGGTAAGCAATACAATTATAACTAACAAAAAAAAAGAAATTATATATATAAGTATTCATTTGTATATGTATTAAGGCATATTATGCATATGTTGTTTATTAGTTGTGTTGATTGGATTTCACTTGAAGCTTGGTTTTTTGCTTCAGTGCTTTTAATTAATTTATAGTGAACTTATTGTTATGGCTTTTATACAAATTTGCGTTAAATTTTGCTGACAATTATATAATTTTATAAGCAACAACAATCGGAAATATTATTTTCAAATAAATAAAAAAGTGGAATAAGTATATATAATGTATAAACAGGATAGTTGAAAACAGTATTCAAACAGTATTGTTTTTGTTTTTATGTTTTTCCTCTTATTATATGCTAAGGAAAACAGTAGAACTCACTGGTTCTGTGGCCCATTTAAGACTAAGTGTTTTGTTGTTGTGTAGCACTCAAATAATGCGATACTCGATTATTTGGCTTACACACACTATTATCATATATCATATGCTTATAATTTTCTTAACGGTATTTACACAAGTTTATCAATGCCAATGTCCAATTGCATTTCTGGACATGCATAGATGTAGAGTATGATTTAGTATATGTGCAGTATAAATATATGTATTGTAGCTTGTCGAGGCCTTTTCCGGCCACATCCAAATTATTTAGTAGTATGTAATGTAATGTGTAATATTCGATTGGCCTCCAAATCAAAAGGCAGATGTGACCAGTCAAATTGACCAGCTATATTCATAATATATATTCATTGTTGAGTAGAGGTTGCGCTTCATATCCCGGCACAGACATAGATAGAGAGAGAGAGAGAGTTGGCACCCCCTCCAATCTGTAGACTCGGCTCTGAGGCGCGGCGCGGCGCTCGAGCCAAGTCGTCGGTGCCTGCATTTGCCCTTGTCATAGATCCCATAAAGAAATATAAATTGGCTTCTATTCTTCATCTTCTTCGGCTATTGTTTCTCGTTATCCATCCTAGGCCTGTTCCTGCAGCTGTGCACGGGACTGTCGGACGGGTCGGTCGGACCACAGCGATGCATGTCCGCCATTCTGCGCCTGGTAGGATAATGGCGGCGGTCCCAGTTGCGCTTGGGGCACCAGTTCCGCCTGCGGATTGAACTGATTGTTGCTGTTGTAGTTGACCAATATGTCGCTGGCCAGGCTGTGGCCAATATTAACGCCCCGATCCGGATAATAATTCGGTTGTTGTTGCTGTTGCTGCTGCTGCTGCTGTTGCTGTTGTTGCTGCAGCTGATGCTGCTGCTGCTGCTGTTTGTTGCTTGGCTGGCGCCAGTGTTTGTGCTGCGGCACGGGCAACAGGCGGTATAGGGGCTCCGGAGCGGCAGGCCCACTTGGATAACTGGGCACAAAGCTGTACGGCGGAAAGGGTGGATGCTTGCCACTGTTGTGACGCAAACGCTTAAATTGTGGCGCTGGCGGCGGCGTTTGTGGCAGTTGTGGACGCTGCCAGTTGAATTGCGGGGGACGCAGCTGATATGCAGCAGGACGCGACTGCAGCTGATTATCCACATATGAAGACGCCGACGGCGGTGGCGGCGGCAACGGTGGATGTGGGGTGCTGTACACAATCTGCTGGCCAGGATCGTATGGCGATGGCGACTGGTGCAGCTGCTGCAGCTGCTGTTTGCCCATCCTCAGCTGGCGCTGACGTTGCAGCAGCAGTGTGTCGGGCAAATATGAGTCTGGTTCCTGCTGCTGTAACCCCTGCTCCTGCTGTTCCCGTGCCCGTTCTCGTTCTCGTTCCCGCTGCAGCTGGAGCTGTTGATGCTTGCCCACGCGCAGCTGGCGCTGACGTTGCGGCTGCGGCTGATAAACGATTGCCTTGAACGCATTCTGATCCTGCTCGTCGGCACTGTAGTTGACCATGGGCAGGAACGGCTGCCGATCAAAATCGGGCGCATGGAAGCGTCCGTTGGCAGCCGCCGCCGGCGAGATGAGATTACTGCGTATCAGCTGGCCCAGTGCAGCATCGTATTCGGAGTGCAGCTGGATGGGCGTACGTGGCTTGGGCGTAATGCTCACGATGGACACATCATTGACGGGACTGGGTGGGGCCTTGTAGTGGTGTCGCTTCGGTGGCTTTGTGGCCAGGAAGTCATTGATTGCATTCGACGACTTGATGCCAGTGGGTTGTCGCTTCGCCTCGAAGTACTCGTAGTAAATTGGATTCGACTTGGACAGCGGTGACTGATCACGATCCCGATCCCGATCCCGATTCCGTTCCGTATTGCGATCCCTGGTGCGTTCCGTGCTGCTCGTGCTGGACACAAATACAAGCTGCGCGGTGGGTTTTTGACGTAGCTGTGGCTGTGCCGTTGTCGGCTGGTAGTTGACAGGATAAATGGGTATTGGCACTGCCACTGGGACCGGCACGCGCTCCACATACTTATTGGCCGGTCGAGTTGGAGTGGGCGCCTGAGGCAGATAACCAATGGCATTGTACTTGAGTGAGAGCCGCGACGGTGGTCGGGTGGTGCTAGTGGTGCCGCTACTTGTACTGGTAGACGTAGGAGTAGTACTGCTACTGATATAGGGACGTCGCGTTGACGTCGTCGTCGTTGTCGTCGTCGTCGTTGAGGAGGAGGAGCTAGTTGTCGCCATCGTTTCCAGCCGGCTAAAGTGATCGGGTGGCGGTGGCAGCACAATGCCCGGCACCAGCGGACCCGGCGGTACCGGATTCGAGTAGTTGCTGTGATAGACAAAGCTGTACGCGGGCGGATAGTACAGCGATGGATCATCCTCGTCAAAGTCACTAATATTGCCATGGAGGCCAGCTGGTGCCGAGCCGGAAATGTTGGCCGATCCATGCAGTCCACCGATTAGCCAGGGCCCCAGCAGCGGACTCCGGGGCAGCGACGGGAGGTGGGATGGTGAGGATGGGGGATGGCCCAACGTCTCGTTGGGATAGAGCCAGGGCGCGTAGGGCGACGGGTAGACGTAGCTGGGCTTCGGGTTAGCTGCCTTAGACGACGCAATCGCTCCCGGCCGGGCAGCAGGATGCGTCCCCGTGCCGTGGGCAGCTCCGTGACTTTGACCGTGGGCCGCGTGCTGACCCACAACGGATGGCGTTGCATTGCCAGCTGTCGGATGGAGGCTCTCGATTTGATTATCTCGGATAAGCTGCAGTGGCCCATGCGGCTCGAGCTGCACGGGAAATGGAGGCGGTACGACCGGATTCGCTGGCAGCTTGATCTGTCGCAACGGCGCATCGTAATCATCAATTGGCGGCCAGGCATCATCATTGCCAATGCCATCGCCACCGGCCGCCTCATTCAGGCTGCCACCCTTGATGACCAGCAGATGATCCTCGGCCAGCCAAATGTCCTGCTCGCTAAGGCCGCCAAAGTTGCGTTCGTTGTCCAGCGGCATCTCGGGATTGCGCGCATAGCTCAGCACGCCCGGACGCTTGGGTACGCGCCGGAAGAGCTCCTTCTCGATCAGGCCGTACTTGCCATCCCGCACCTGATCCGCGAGCGTCTTTTTGCATCCTCCTTGCTCTGCTTGCCACCCTTTGCTGACTCCACCTCCTTGCCGGAACCGGCACTGAGACGCAATATGCCGTTGTCCCAGTTATCAAAGTCATCCGGCTCATTAAGCAGCGCCTCGTCATCATCCTGATCCAGATCCCGATCCACTAGTGGTGGCCTGGTCAGACGATAAGAGCTGCTTGCCTTGCGTCGCTCATTCACCAATGGTGACTTTGTTGTGGTTGTTGTTGTCGTTTTCGATGTTGTTGTTGTTGTTGTTGCAATTGCAATGCTTCGGCTGCTGTTGCTGCTGACAGCAGACACCTCGTAGGTGGAGTGACCCTGCGAATTGTGGATGTGTCCAGCCACCAGGCGCTGTATCATGCGCGGCCTGTGAATGACAATAAGAAGAAGCAGAAGAAGCACAATTAGCAGACCCAACAGTAGCAGCAGCAGTGAGGAAACAGCTGCAGTTCCAAACTGCTACATGCCACATGCCACATGCGACACACTCATCAAAGGCGGCGCCCAAAATGGGTAGACGCCAAAATACCGTTAACAAGCACAACAACAACAAATCAAACACACGTGTGAATCGTCTACGCGAGCCAGCTCGACTAGCAGATGCCCTGTACTGGTTTTGTGGAAATGTATGTAGCAGGCAAAAGGAAGCATCTCCGACCCGATAAGGTATATATATATTCTTGATCAGGATCAATAGCCGAGTCGTCTGTCCGTCTGAATGAACACACCTATCTCAGAGACTATAAAAGCCAGAGACTTCAAATTTTGATTATAGCTTCTCCTATACCCCCCGCAGATTGCTTGATTTCTTATCGATAACTGCCTTCGTTTCTCAGATATCGATACATTTCGATTTCCGATAGCAATAAAAGCCACAATTTTAAAGGCAAATTCTTCCAATTAATAGATAATATACAGATCATTGATCAACTGCCCAAATTTCATCAGAGAAAGAAAGACTCACGTTTTGAGTGCGCCGGCGGCGTTTCGCACGAAGGGGGAGTTAACGACTGGATCTGAGGCTAGCGACTGATGTCGACTGTTGCTGCTGCTGCTGCTGCTGCTGGCATCGAATGCAGTCAGCGTTGGCGTGTCGCGTGGCTGGCGAGCAGCACGGACGCTGCCACGGCCGCTGTCGCGTCTAATGCTGTCAGCCGATTTTGTTGGCGTCGCCGCCGTTGTTGTTGTGGTTGTTGTGGCTATGAAGCCACGGCGACGTTGCAGTCGCGTCGTTGTTGGCGGCAGTGGCGTTGTGCTGCTGCTTCTGCGACGTCCGTTGCCGTCATCGATGGGTAGCGTTGTTGGCGGACGCCGTTGGCGAGGAGCGCGCAACGTTGGCGTCTGCGTCGTCGTCGTCGTCATCGTTGACGATGCTGCCGCTGCTCCTCTGCCACGCTGGCCAGCGGAACGAGTTACCGTCAACGTTCCCGTACCCGCTTCCGCTGCCGCTGCCGCTGCCGCTGCCTCTGCCGGTGCTGTCATCGCCGCCGACGCCGCCAGCAGCGCTATCACGATCAAGTGCAAGGTTAACGATGTCATCTATGGAAAAACGAGGGATTTCAAAACAGGACATTTAAAGTAACAGTTGTGGTAAACAAATTGAAAATCCCCATTGTAAATTCCCAATTGTGTCTGAGCAAAGAACAAGCAATTGCGATCTAGTCAACTAATAGATACTCTTTATCTGAATTGCCAGAAAGACAGGGTATATTTTTGGTAGCTTTGAAAAGTAAGAATGGGGCCTTCTTGAATTGAAGCATACAATGTTTAATGTGTGCTTAATTTCCGGCGAACATTGATTTCTACCTCTCAATCGCTTAGGCGACATTCATGTTTGAATTTTCTCATCATCTTATAGAGAGTAAAATATTTAATAATTCATTATTATTGTAGATAAAACGTTCGCATCGGTTGTAAATCCATATTTTGTTGTTCGATTTTTGTTAAATATGTTCCTCATTTGTTAGAGAGAATCTACAGATGTTTTAAATATTATTGTATATATATTGCGATTCTGCAGAAGTAAGGAAAAGCTGCACTGCAAAGAACAACTTTCACATCTAACGTTGCAATACTATAGCGTTTCCCAAACAGAACAGCCCCAAGCAAATCAAAAATCGTAGTAATTTTAATTGAATAATCGATAATATTAATACATAACATTATATTATCTATTAGTTTATAAGAATTTTCTTTTAATGTAGTCCTTGGATAAGAACATTTGTTGAAAATATGTAAAGGATCAATACAACATTCCGATTACTAATGTTAATAACAGGGATATCGATACTGCGCTCGATACCCCAACTTAAGAATACATTGAGCAAAAGTTCTTCTTAGTCTAACCGCCAACCAAGTGCATCACTTTTGCCGCTTTAACTCCCAACAACATTCATACCGTCAAGAGATGTTTCCCTTTTCTTCAGTTCCTTACAGTCGCATTGTCAGATTGTAATTACAGATTTATAAATTGATTTGTTTTTTTAATCATTTTTAATAACATAAGCTGTTTATGATCATAATTGTGTTTGTGCTGCTTTTCTCGCTCTTCGTCAAACTGTATTCGGGTTCAAGATTAACAATCTGCAGAGTTTACCCATTCCGTTTCGTTCCATTAAACTCTCCCCCCATCCACCTTCCCCGCACTGCACATCTTTAATTTCGATGCGCTGAAGTGCATCGAGCAATGAATTGGCCATCTGGTTTTTGGTTGTGTGTTCGTTGTTGTTGTTGTTGTGTTTTGTTGTTGTTATTGTTGCAAGATTTGAGCACGCGCCAAGCCTCAACAAAGCACTTTTGCTGTTGCTGTTGCTGTTGCTATTGCTGTTGCTGTTGCTGTTGTAGTTGTTGTTTCTGTTGCTCCGCTCATGTTAATTAGCTTCACTCAATTGATAAATGGCCAAGTGCGCTGCTTTTGTTGTTGCCGCTGTTGCCGCTGCCGCTGCCGCTGTTGCTGCTGCTTCTCTTTATAAGCGTCTTTCAGCGCTCGATGATTTGTGGGCGCACATTTGAGTTGATCGTTTTGAATCTGCGATGCCGCATGCGGGATGCGGCAGCTCTGAAGTTTTATGATCGTAATCATCACAGCAATTTATATGCATTTTCATTCGAGTCATATTTTCGAATTAATTTGTGATTGATTTGTGTTTATTATTGTTATACCACGATGATTTGCTTGGTTGGCTGCTTTGCTTGCAGCGTGTGCACAGTGCTGTCTTGACAGCAATAATTCATAAACAAATCAAAACAAAATATTCGACAAAATGTTTGTATTATCTCAGCTTTCATCTAATATGTGCATAGATTAATTAGATCATTTTTACGTGTATTTGTTTTTACATATTTATTTAAATATTTATAACCAGTTTTCTATCGAAACTGCAGAGAATAATCTAGTAACACTCTATCTAGATCCAATATAGCGAATCTAGGCATAGTAATTTTATCAAAAGTGATTCCAATTTTTATGCTTGCCAATATTTCCATTGCTTGTCTCTCTTCAAGTATAACCGGGATAAATTTCCTTCAGGTTTGTTTACATCATTTCCAAGTACAATCCGCATTTAAATATTTATAAATGATTCTTGAATTAAAAATCAAGATATGGGTAAACACGTACTTCATTTATCACAAAATAGTTCAACAATCTGTTTTTCAGTACTGTTCTTGACTTTATTAAAGGTTTTTAATACAAAAGTCGCTGTTTTTTTATTCCCAGTATCCAATTATACATAAAATGTTTTTTTTTTGTAGTTTTATAAATATGTATGTTATTCGTCACAGTTTAGTTTAGTCCAGTGGCCCAAAAACGAAGCCAAGTAATTTCACTGCAATTGCAGTTGAAGTTGATTAACCGGCTCCAGTTAGCCAAGTTAACAATTCAATGTGAATTCCGCGCATTTCAAATGGCTATCTGCAGCAGCAGCGCAGAACAATCAAATTATAATGCTTATGGCAAAAAAGCACAAAAGTAAAAAATAAAATTGTGAAAAAAATTTACGAAAAAAATAAAAAAAAACGAATTGAGTCCAATTTAATCTATGACACCATCGCCCCAAACTGCTTTCAAATAAACTAATTAAATTGAAGTAAAGCAACAAAGTAACACACAAAAATGAAAAATAACAGCAGCAGCACAAATAAGAAATAAGAAATAAGGCGCAGGCAAAAAACGCTCTGTAAAAACCAGCGACTACAAAGAATTATTTATTGCCAATAGGCGACGCCACCGTCACCGTCACCGTCAACGTCGAAGTCGACGTCAGCGTCGCAGTTGCCTTTCATTCAAAATGCAAAGCGGTCGGCAAATCGCGTTAGCTTTTTGGCTGGCAGCAGCAGCACCAGCGCAAGGCTTGGCCCAGGAACGTGGAACATGGAACGCGAAACGTGGAACGTGTCTGCGGCTCTATGACGAATCTGACGCGACTGCGCAGCCACTACAAACACCGTTAGGCGGCAGAGCGCGCGTGCACGCGAATGGTTTTCATGTTTTGTGACACCCTGTAACGCCTAACACATAGGCTAGCTGCACGCCATACAAATACATGTGACAAACCACTGGAAACTGTACAGCTATGTGGATTAGGCAATCATTTTATGTACATTAAAACTTTGAACAAGGATTAGCCATTAATTGCTTAGAGGGTATCTCTAAGTCGAGCACTTGCAACTGAAGCACCTTTTGCTCGTTTTTCACTGCCTTGTTTTTTTTTCGAACTGAGTATTTTATTTTATTTAATTTTTTTTTTGTTGTTTTCCTTTTGATTGCCAAACAACAATTTGGCTGCTGCTGCTGCTGTTGTTGTTGTTGTGGTTGTGGTTGTCGCTGGTTCTACGTATTAAATAAAATCGCTAAACAGGCACAAGCACAAGCGGAGGCTGAAGCTGAGGCTGGAGCTGAAGCTGGAGCTGGAACTGGAGGCTGGCACATTCCGTTGCTGGCAATCCAGTTACGAATCACGTTCCATTTGATTGTTTCAGTTTTTCGGCTTTAGCCGTTTTTGGCTTTTATAGCATAATTTTTTTTTATTGTTGTTGCTTTTGCTATCTGGCTGAACTTTGCATCGTTCGCTTTTGTTGTGGTTTTTGTTGTTGTTTATTATTATTATTGGGCTCGGCAACTGCGCCCACAGTTCGACGTCGACGCTGGCGCCTGCACTTGGAAACACTCCAAATCCAAATCCAAAAAGCAAAACCAAAGCGAACACGAAAAGCAACGTCAAGCTCCAAATTCAACCTGTCGCTTGAAGTTGGCCAATTAGACACGTTCAGAGCGCGTATGAGTCAACAATCAACAACAAACTTTACAACAAAAACAGTCAAATGTTATTTATGATTTTTGATTTCAATTCGTTGTCCTTGATTTGGGTTTCGCCTCTGTCTCTATGTGAAGGCGTTAATGATTTGGGCGGAAAGTGGAGGCCAAACCAAGAGAGTGATATTGGTGAGGGGCATGGGTAGGGAAGGGCTCTGTCGCCGCAATGCCAATTGCAGCACTGGAAAACGTTTAATAAACGTTTCTTAACTTTCGATAGTTATCTAATAACAAAGCAAGAATCGCATTTGAAAAATGCAGTAAGCAGAGAGTATAGCATACCATTTATGATAACAAACTTGTTCAAAATTGTTTAGATGGCAGAGAGAGACTGTTAACCATACCTCTAGGCAAAAATACGACGATCACATTTCAATGCAATGTAAAAGTTTCTTAAAAGTCGCCTCTCAACACTTGCTCACAGCACTATATCAAAACACTAAAATACAAAATAAATGCACACGTTTCAACGCACTGAAACTCCAATTAATACTGAGATCTATTCTTGCATTCATCAAGCTTAAAGTGTTTTTTTAATAAATTTCATTTGAAATTTTGGAAAGCCAATGTACGCTCTGCTCTAATTAATGTAACCCGAACATTTGCAAGACAATTGAATTAAATTTGGGCGCTTTTCACGTTATTTGCAGGAAGTCGTCAACATTAATGGGATGAACACTGCCCCAAATATGGTAAAAGCGCAAAAGCTACTAATTTTAAATAAATAATGAATACAATTTGTTATTAATAATATACACTTTTTATTGTGCGTACTATTTCGGAGCAGACCAAAGAAATAACAATAACAATGACAATAATAATAATCCAATTAAATATCGGATGTGGTGTTCGATATAGAAAGCTTACACTGTCTGTCTGCAGTTACCAAAAGTTATGTGAAATATGATTTAGTACCATATACAACTAGAGGAACACTTGCCAATAAATATAGTATTGAAAGTATCAGCAATAATTGCTCTTATTGGTTAATAGCATTGAAATGTTTTAAAGCGACTTCATTACGTGCTAGGCAGCAAAATAATAAAGATCATTAAGTTCGAGATCCATTATAATTTGATTTGTTTACATTTACTTTTTTTAGTTTCTTCCTAATAGGATTAACTTGAATAATACCCAATCTACGTTTGGTCTAACAACAATGTGCCCTTAGCCAGAGCTTTTCGCAGAGCTTGTTCAAAACTTGTATTTTGACAATCCCTGGGCCATATTGCCACATCGAAGCAATTTGATAGCATTCGCTTTTACACTTGATCGAGTTTAGCGTAACTTATGGGCCATAAACTAAATTTAAAGAGCTCCAACACAAAAAAACAACCAAAATGCAAATACAAAACAAACCAAAACAAACCAAAACAAAACAAAAATAAAATAAATATGAACAGGAAAGACATGCTAGAGACGGTATGTCGAACCCGAAATACCCTACAATATGTTTGATGTGCTATATTATCAATATTGAACACTATTAGCCTATTCTTTGGTAACTGATGTAGTAGTTAAAATCTTCCGTTTGAGGCTATTGTCTTTATATACTTCAACAAATGTTCATCAAAATATTTGCCTTGTATTTCTGCTGAGATGCGTTACAAATTTAGCGATCGAATGTAATAACCATTGCAAGGGTATAATCAAAAGAAAAAGTAAGTCACTCGGTTATCGATATGCCAACATCAGCTACAACAAAAGCAGCATTGCCACAAGAGGCGTCGCTGTGGGGGTGACTACACGCTCTGTCCGCCACCCCTGATCCGACTCCCCATAGTTCCCCACAGCGATCAGCCAGAAACCCCAGAAATAGTCGCCACTCCTCCGTCTCCGTCGCCGCCTCCGTCTCCGTCGCCGCCTCCGTCTCCGTCGCCACCGCCCACACAACTGCAGTGTCCAACTGTTGACGTTGAGACATGCGGCGCAGGTTTTGTCGGTCGTCGTTTGTCTTTTGTCGGTTGTTGGTTTGCATATTTGCCGCCAAAGAGTCAAACGAATTTTCTGTTGCTCTCATTGTTGTTGTTGTTGTTGTTGTTGCCGTTGTTGTTGCCGTTGTTGTTGTTGCTGTTTTTGTTATTGTTATTGCGGCCGCTACTCGCGCAATGGTCTGGAATTTTAAATAAATGCGATTTAGTTGTGCAACATTTTTACTTTTTCTACTCGTGGCCGAGACGGTGTTGGTGGTGCTAGTGGTGCTGATGGTGGTTGTGCGGACGCCACTTGCACCGCACATTTATGGTAAATAATTAAAGAAACGGAGCAATGGCAACGGCAACAATAACAACAATAACAACAACACAACAAACGAAATTGTGCACAACGAAATATAAATACACTGCGAGAACCTTTCGAATGGCACAAAGAAATATAAATACACTGAGAGAACCTTTCGAATGGCACAGCTTTGATTTAACAACGGAAAACAAATCGCTTTATAATATTTAACTATGAATCATGTTGCATGCATCAACTTTTAACAATATTAATCCACATATTTCTAGTGAACAGCAAATGAAAAATGTGTGAGAAGAGGGAAAACCCACGACGAGTTATTCTAAATAGTGGAATTTGTTGTTTAATAGCACCAGTTGAACAAAAGTTGTACAACATTAAACTGGAGTATATTCAGTAAGCAGTATTTTGTAGCTTTAAGTTTAAGTTGAAAAACTCTTTTCTTTTTTATTTCTTAATAAAAAATCAACGAATATAATAAGCCAACTGCATATACATACTCACATATACAAATACATATATGTATATATATACAATTTTTGCTTTTTAATTCTGTGTTCGATCGGTCTGACGTGAAAGCGAGAGTGTTGCCGGTGCCACAGTTGCTGTTGTTGTTGTAGCTGTTGCTGATGGTGTGTTTACTGTTGGTGCTGTCCCAGTTACGCGCCAAGCATAACTTTAACCAACAACAAACACGAACGAGCCAAATATTCATTGATTTAATGCGCAAGTCTTTTTTTGTTTTTTTTTGTTTTTTTTTTTGTTTATAGGCTTTTGTTGTAGTTGCTGTTGCTGTTGCTGTTGTGTTGTGGTTTTTCATTTTAGATCATTTCTTTGCTGCAGCAGTATGTTGTAACAGAGCCCAGTGATTAATCAATGGCATTATATAATGCAACAACAAGTCAAATGGGTGTGTGTGTGTCGAAAATTATAGCAGAGAAGTTCTCGGAATCATTCCGAAATGATATCGTTACAAGTGGGCAAATTGTGGCAACAGTTTCATTGTATCAATTTCTTTTTGTTGGATGCTGCAGGCTGATGGAATACAAATGCGTTATATGCGTTATCTCATTGGATGCATAATCAATATTATGTATGCGGCGTGTGTTCCGCAGTGGAATCCACAATTACTAATGCTATGATGTGGGGTCCAAACCTATGTCATTGACTGCCAAACAGCAGCCATTGGAGGACGCTAGGCTGCTCAAAATATCCACTGGCCAACACCGAAAACCAAACCCCAAAACCAATTGTCTGCAACGACGACAAAAACAACAACAACAGCAGCAAGCACAAATTGCAAAGTGCGCGCAACGCGAGCAATAAAAAAATCGCTTGATTTGCATTTAAAGCCAACAGCAACATCAACAGCAGTAGCAGCAGTAGCAGCAGTAGCAGCAGAAAGAGTAGGAAACTATTGAGTTGGGCGTGGGAACATGCAGATTCCAGCTAAAGATCGAGAGCATGCCCCAGCAACAGTGGGGCCACGCCCTACTCCATCCAGCAAAAACATTCATAGACTACCAGCCAGCGACAACTCTATTATGCAAAGTGAGGCGATTTTGATGCTCGTTTGAGGGCGGTTGGCTACCATCATGATTTGCCCCTAATGACTAAGTATTTAGGTGCCTAACGGCAGACACTTTGACTTCAACCAGTTCACCCAAAAAGGGCGACAGCAGCTGCTGCAGCATTAAGTGTAACAGCATTGTTTGCCCACCAATAAATCGCACACCCAAAACTCTAGAAAGGCCATTGGATTTGATTAAGGGCATTCGCTTGTGTTGAGGGTTAGAGTTGGAGTTGGAGTTGGAGTTGGAGTGGAGACGGAGACTGAAGTTATTATTTTTATTGCAATTGGCAACTAGTTGTAACCACTATGGTTATTTCCATGCTGATAGAAAAACAAAACTTCCTGCTAACATTTTAGTGGTCATGCCTTTAAATGAAATCCCCTTCTTTATTAAAATGGAGCTCAAGTCATCTATAGATGAATTTGGTTTACAAAATGGCCAATTGCGCAGCTCTACCACGGTCGCCATTTAATTGTCGACTCATTTTATTGACAAGCCAATGTAGCTAAAATCAAAGGAATATTTCGATTTTAATTGGTTATTTTTGTTATTAAATATAGATTTGAAATTATTTTTCAACGTGTGGGCAATTCGTTGTTTGTATTTTTTTCTTTATTCCTACTTTAAAGCCACCCAACGACTCACCTTGGCTTTTATTCGGCTAAATGACTCAGCACTGACAAAGCTTACCGTCTAACTGGATCTGGCTCTGGTTGTGGCTCTGGCTGTGGCTCTGGTTGTGGCTCTTGTTCGGCTCTTTGGGTCTGGCCAATGGGTTGCATGTTGGACAGCCGGCTTGATTGACACCTTTTAACTACCGTGGCGCAATTGGAACCGACGACTTTTGCGACTCTTGCGCTAAATTATTCACTTTGGCAGCGACAAAATCAAAACCCAAAACCAAAACTAAAACCAAAAGCACAAGCCAAACCCCGTGACATATTTTTCGGCTTAACAAAACGAAACAAAACAAAACCAAGCAAAACAAACCAAAACATTACAAAAAACCTTTCGCAATTGCACAGCGGCACCATTAGACCCACAATTACTTCGTACAGTTATCGACACCATGACGATTTCAGGATGCCGAATTAGATCTCAATGACCAAGTCCCTTGTCCGTTGTGGGTGGCTGTGAAACAGTTTAAATTGAATCGAATTTTGCTCTGATCGCATCTATAATTATAATGGACACGCTCCCCATCCCCACAACTCCGTTCCCAACTCCCCCTTTGCTCTTTTGGCCATGCCCAGCAAATTGTCGAGCTTATGCAACTGCCCCCGAGATGAAATGGATGCTGATGCCGGTGCTGGTGATGCTGACACGCCCAGTAACCAGTACCAGTACCACTACCACTACCACTACCACTACCACCATCACTACCACTACCAGTTCCAGTTCGTGGACAGTCTGGCCTGTTCGCCAGAGTCCCGCTGTGAGCGATTGAAATATTTGCACGTCGCATATTTAGTTAGCATAATTTGCTCTCTAATTGTTACTGACAGTTTAAGAATGCGACTGGTTCGGTGCGATTGTTGCTGCTGTTCGTCATTGTCAACACTTTTCCATACTCTGTTCTTCCCAGTCAGCAACGAGTATATCGGTCCTATTCCCCCAAGTCAGACTGACTGAAACACAGTAAATCTCTTTGGCAAACAGAGTATTGTGCAGTCGGCTACGATCAATTGCAACATTCTTGCTTGCTGCTGTGTGTGTGTTTTTATGTTCATATTAGATTGGCACATTGTGTTTATATTTATTTATGAGCTCGACGAGTTGCAGCAACAGCTCCAATTACACCCACCGCTCAGAAAAGCCGCCCGGCGACCGAGCCCTGCAACTGGGGCACTAATTAACGGTTGCACTCAAATACCGTTTGTTGTCACATGTAAATCGATGAAATACTATACATTCAAAACGTGTACATAACGGCTAAACTAATGTACTAATAATGTAACCGTTTAGTTTGGACACATTGGGAGCGGCTAACTGTTTTGTAGGAATATGCGATTTACTTCCACAATCACTGGCAATCGACAGGTTTATAAAGTGATTGACAATGCTATATAATGATTTTTCTACATTGTACACATAAAAGCATATATGCTTTTCACTATTTAATTATTTTCTTACCATATCATTAGAATAATGTCAGGTCCAATTAAGAAGCATTAATGATTATACAGCTAGATTAAACTCTATGGCAAAGAGACAACTTTTAATAGTCAAATTTTAATTATGGAGTAAAATATAATGTTGTTCTATCGGCCAAATTAATCAAATAACCTTTATTTCGCCTGGGCCACTTTACACATCGAAAGTCGAAAAATGTGGCTTGGGTTCGGCAGGTGGATTTCCGTTACAGTGCGCGAAATGGGTTCTTTTGGGTACTTTTGTTTTGTGCAACTCACCTTTGGATCTTAAGATATCACAGAATGGTTGTTTTTTGCATTAAGAAACGGCGACAGTTGTTCTTGTTCTTGTTGTTGGTGTTGTTGTTGGTGTTGGTGTTGGTGATGTTGTCGTTCTTCTTCTTGCCATATGATTTGGCTGTCGTTGCGAACAGCTACAACAATTTGCTTGCCACTTTTTCGTCAGTTTCCAGTTTTTTTCTTTGTGATTCTTTTTGTTCGTTCTACTTGCTTCTGACTACGCCTACTTTCCGGACCGGTAATATTGAAAATGTTGGCGTTTTAACAACTTTTGGCGTTTTTGTTAGTATTTCGTTTCCCTTGGCAAATTAGTTGAGTTAAAGCCAAGTTTTTTTTACCGTTTTTTAATCGTTATTCTTGGCCAACACTCGCAGCGAGTTAATTGTTTATGTTGCGTTTCTTGTTGCTGATGTTGTTTTACATGTTGCAAAGACAGCGACAACAACATGACGCAGCCCTGCGTCAATTGGAACACTGCAACAATAAAAAAAAATATATATTAAATTACATATGTATATATATAATCTTTTACATCCTATTTTAACCATGTTGTTCCCAATCTTTTTATTAATATGTAATACATATTTAATGATAATATGTACACTTTCCCATTTATGCAAACAATGTTTTTTAGAATATTACCAAATTATTATAAGCGAAAGGTGTTTTTTTTCTTTTTTTCCCCTTTTTTCATCTGTCGGGTTGACAAATTTTCATTTTTGAAATGAAATAGGTATTTCTCAAGGCACACAAATCAAAATTGCTAGCCGGAAAACCACAATTGCAATTACGAATAGAACACAGAAACCCATTGAACCGTCGCGAAGGTTTTTATGGCCAGCTTAAGACCGGTGCCTAGTCTAGGCTACTACTCGATTGCCATTGAAATGGAACGGAGAGACAATAAATAAACAACACACAATTATATTGGCTTGAAAATGTTTTAATGAAATTGCGTAAAATGCGAAATTAGTATTTTAATTAGCGTTTAATTAAGTGATTTATAAACGGTAGCAGTACCGATCGTCTGGTCCCAGTCAAGAGTACTTATCAAGGCTATTTTTGGTCTAGATATGGCACTGGCCAGCTAGTCCAAGGGGTCGTCATCGTCATCGTCATCGACATCGACATCGTCATCGTCATGCAACTGCAGGCGAAAGGCGGAAATTGTTCGATTCAATGAGCGCACGCTTCAGGAATTAAGCAAAAATTGCCAAGTCGGTAATCGAAGGAAAACAAAAAACAAAAAAACAAACAAAAAACAAAAAAACAAATAAACAAAAAAACAAATAAACAAAAAAACAAACAAAAAAAAGCAAGTGGAACGCAAAATCTTTTCGAGCCGAGTGGAAAACTATTTTCGTCACATTTCGCTTGGCCAATCGAAGCTACTGGGAGAATGTCACAATGCATTTGGATATGTTCAGCACCTTGATGATTTCTCGATTTAAGCGCACACGGTTGGTCAACACTTGCCGCCCGACGTTAATTGCTTGCAACACACCACAGCAACACCAAAACACATTTCTAGCTGTTTGTTCAACTGTGCGTGCTCAGTACATCAAAATTACATTAGTTGCCGTCGGACGTTAAGTGAACTATATACATATACACACATATACACATATACATATATACATATACTTGCATGTGCTAAGTCTACTGCTGGCCAACTACACTTATAGCCCAACTGACCTATATTTGTGTCAGCTCGTATCGAGTTTCCGTGTCGATGTGTTAATTAGTCGACGCTTCTCTTTGCTTTGCCCTCTGCTAACTGTTTTCTTAATGATCGCAGCTGGGTCTATGTCTGTGTCTGTGTCTGTGCAAACTAAATGCGAATGCTCAGATATGTACATATAAAGGCTTTCCAAGTAAGATCTTATCCAAAGCCCCTGTTGCTATAAATAGTATGACAGCGCAGTATAATTTAGGATAGAAAAAAAACTATAACAAAAAGCGCTGTTTAGAAATAAAGAAAAAACTCTCAAAAATATAAACCGTAGGCGAAAGAGATGAAGGACAGGAAAAGATGAAAGCTATATACAATTTACAAATTACAAAGTCAAAGACTTTGCCTGATCGATTACAACTGTCAACAGAAACAAACAATTCGAATTCCCGATAAATAACATGTGTTGTTTGCTACCCTTGAAATGTTGCTGAATACAACACAAAAAACCTTGAAACTTACGAATGTGGATCAGAAATGTGGATCGAGCTTGAGCCGTCGACAAATTTGATGTCGATTCATGTCCGATACGTTAAACGAATCCAAATCCAAATTCGAATGCCTTCCGCCGGCCAAGTGCCACACATCTGCAGCAGAAGCAGCAGCAGCAGCGACAACCACAACAACAACAACAGCAACAACAGCAACAAGTACGACAAGTACAACTCTATTATGCATGAATCGCCGGTTCGATCAAAGCGGCCAACACATCAACTAAACGATGGCAGAGG
This sequence comes from Drosophila silvestris, assembly GCA_035043445.1. Lineage (NCBI taxonomy): Eukaryota > Metazoa > Arthropoda > Insecta > Diptera > Drosophilidae > Drosophila > Drosophila silvestris. The sequence goes on from JAWNMZ010000029.1 coordinate 3,245,004, forward strand.
TAGCCCAAAATTGTCGGTGATTAAACAATGCTCGTAAAGAGAAATAAAAAAGAAAAAAAAAACAATTATTGCTGGCCAAAGATATTGGTGAGGGGGCAGTGTGGAGCGGTCTGCTGGTAATGGTGGGGAGGCATAGCCGGGTAGCCGGGTAGCCGGCGTCATGCTGGCGGACGGTACATGAAGTCAACAAATGTTTTGGCAAGATGCTCAGTGCGGAGCTCGCAGCTCGCAGCTCGCCACTCTGAATGAATGAATTGAATAAACGTCGAGTGCAAATGAATCGAATGCGGCTGCACTGTGAATCAAGCCTCAAGCGTGAGATTGTGCGAACGGAACTCGTAAATCAGTGTGTGATTGTTGCTGTTTTTGCTGTTGTTGTTGCTGGTGTTTATTGAAGACTGTCGCCAGCATCTGCCACTGGATCTGACTCTAACTGTGATTATCATCATCATTAGGCGTCAAAAGCGTTTGACTCTTTGATTAATCGATTCATGAATTGCAAGCTGTGAGTGCAGTGGCGTTAAAGGAGTTAACACTCTGGGTACCTGCGAGTTGGGGGCACTTGGGACATTAATTGGACGCACGCTGTAAATTCGACTGCCGTTTAATTGAGGAACGGTCAGTCAGATCGTGCCACTCGCATCTGGTCAACAGTTGCGACACGCAACGGCCGCAACAGCAACAACAGCAACACCAACAATACCAACAACATAGGGAAATTGCAAAACCATTTGGCCAGCTCTCTGCACAGTCCGATATCCGGTTGAGTTCGAATTGTTGTTCAACAACTTATTAAATCATTTTTGTGCATATTTCGTTGCACTTTTTCGTGGCTTGCTAGGCTAAAACAAAACAGCGCAAAAAAAAAACAGAATAAAAAAAATTAAATAATAATAAGAAATCAACTCACACTTGCATTACAAAATAAATGTATAATGACATTGTGTTGGCCACTAAGAAACTTTGAATGCAACGGAAATGGTAACTCAAGAACCATGGACTATGCTGAAAATACATATTTGACCAGCTGGCAACTGGGTATATTCGATATCATTATATTAGAATAACCCCACCAAAGAAATACCCGATAATTTAGCTGGGTTTCTAATTGCTGAGTTGCCTTGGAAACATCATCCTGAATAAATATCCATAGCCATATAGTGAACATATGTATTCTTACTCAGCGCGATCGGCTGCATCAGAGCATTATATCTATACTATATAGCCAACATAAAAACAATCAGTCGAACGTTGAACATGAACATAATTTTTAATTAGCTAATTACCAGTGTTAATATGCAACTAATATAATACAAAAACAAAAACAATGGAATTATATATTAAATAACTGCCTTGGCAATTCAATTGAAAAATGCAAATAAGTCCTGCACCTTCAAAATATGTGTGTATGCATACAATTCCAATTCAATTACCAACTGTGCTCGTGTCCTTATTATCGAAGGCCACCTTCACTCTCTTGGGCACTTATGTACATTTAAGCTTGTATATATGTATATATATATGCATGAATATGAATGAATAATGCCCTTCAATGAGCCAAACCTGAATATATATGTGCATATGTATATATGTATTGGAAAACTATGTTCAAATGCTTATTAGTTAGGAAATTGTAGAGTAGCAGAAGCTGTTCAAATCTAAACGAAATCTGAAATCGTATGTATGTATGTATGTATGTATGTATGTGTGTACATCTACACACATGCATTTGTACATTTGTATTTGTCTCGCAATTAGTATTTGACCTCAAGCAACAACTGTTTGCATGCTGGCAGCATTTCTCATAAATTTTCACCTGCGGCTTTTTTAGCGGTTTCCCATGCACTTTTACACTTGTGGCACATGTGAAAACGGCCACGTCCACCTGAGCCCATTGTTTTCACGTACGTAAGCAAACATGTTTTGAAAAAAGTTTTCTTTCTGTTTTCATTCATTTGCATGAATTGAGGTCTTCATTTGTATGAAAGTGTCAAAGCACTTGCAGAAATGTGCAACAGGCAATCTACAACAAGCACTCAAATGCTTGATTGTACACATATGTATGCATATATACATATATATATAGACAAATTGTGCTCCAGCTGAGATATACGCATTCATTGCCTGCTTGTTGAACATTCTCCTACTGCCAGACTTGTGCCCAAGTTTAGATATTTTGATAACTTATGCACTGCCCTGCGACTGTCAGTTTCCCTCTGGCACTCTCTCTTGGCCCTTAATATTTGGAGTGCCAGTTGGCCTTGATGTGTGGGGATGCAACGGGAATTGGCTATGTCTGAGACTTGGCAGCTTAACTTCCGTGATAGATAACCCAGTTGTTGTGATTTGGTCAAACCGTTCACAGACCTAATTAAATTGACGCTTTAATTAAAGTGCAAAACACATATCTGCCAAACACAACGAAAGCAAACGAAAATTGCATAACAAACATTTTGAAATAAATACACTTTGGCTGCAATTTATATTTATTTATCACAATCGAACATGAGCCTTTACAAGGTGGTGGAAATAATGAAATGTGCCGACTTTTTCGATATACCCTGGCCAACAAAGCTCTGCGTTCGTCAACTTCGAATTCGGAATCCTTTGAATTAAATATATGCACATTCTCAACTTGATAATAAGGTATTTGGAAAACTGTTGACAACTGTGATTTAAATATATATTCATAAATATATAAATAATGTGTAAAATGTTTGGATCGCATCTTAAATTGGGTGTAAAACGCTGCTATGAATACATTTCAGTGTCAGTGCATATATAAATTGAATTCTGTCTAATATATCTTTCTATTCAACTGTATATATGTATATAGAACAAATCGAAGCTGGAATGATGATTGCTGATTGACAATCAATACATAATCCAACCTTTAAGGACCAAAAGGCTGAACATAAATTTCGTTTCTAGAATTCAGGCCATCTGCTTCAATTTTTAAAGCACAACATAAGGAAGTATTAAGTGACTATATGTATGATTGTTTGGGCTGTTACTGACTGCCTTTTCACATAGTTGTTGACAGTGTTGCTGAACGCACAACAACAATAACAACAACAACAACAACAACAATATCTGCGTACACATACAACACCAACTGACTGAAAGCTATGTAATACGAAATATATATGGAAATTGTTAGCTTCTTCATTTGCATTTAGCCAGCCGCAATGCGAGTGCAATTTTATTATTGCGTTGGCCATTGAGAATATGGCCAAATAGCAGCAGGCCCAGACCCACTGCATTCGTCACTGCTGTCATTTCAAGTACCATAATTAATACGCTTTAATTGCACAAACACCTTGCAATCGAGTGTGGCAATTGTGAGAACCAGCGACGGTCGTCGACAATTACAATTGAAATTGGTACACAGAATATGGAATACGAAATTCGAATTCGGAATTCGGAATTCGGAATACAAATGCGACGATTGCACAACAAATTGCTCGCAATTTGTCGACTCCGATCGTGAGTTATGAGTTCGATTCGAACTCGAATTCCGATTAGTATTAAAATTCGAAGTCAAGCAGTAAATCAGTTCCAAGACACTTGTCAATTATGAAGCCCTTTTAAAAAACAACGCAACAACTGCAAAAGGAAACAGACACTCCAAGTTGACAGTGCGGTTTCCTAACCAAATATCATTTAATTCTTCTTCCGTTATAATCTGCATAATATCGAATGGGGTAACAAGATTAACCTCAACTCAAACTCAGGTTTAGCACTCATTCTCAAACTAAGCTCTTACTAAGTGCTTTAAACGCTGTTTTTAGACATCGCCTTGGCAAATGTTGACGCTGTCACTCGGCAGGGATTTGTGGCAAACGTAATAATTTACAAATTAAGAGCTTCATAAAATGTTTTTTAGATACTTTTGAATTTTAACAGAAAGAAGAACTGGTCATGAAAATCGATGGTAAGTTGTGCATAGCTGAACTTAAGACTCCCCAATAAGATCGAAATCGTGTCGATTGTCTTAACTACATCGAAGTAGACAACTGTAAAAGTGTTTTATCTTTAACTGCGACTTTTTATGCGATGCAATCGAATGATATGATGGATAACAGACTTAATAAGTTTTATTGCATTCGTGAGATACTGGCAGATGTGAGGATTGTCTTGCACATATGTATGTATATAGGGTATTTTCTAGTGGGAAACTCCCGACAAGATCGCTCTTCCTTGTGTTGTCAGCCATAATTGAAAAGCGGACAACCGCAACACGAACCACAAAACGAAGCGAAAATCAGCAATAACAACGACGAAAGGCCCAAATGAAAATGAATTTGTTGCAGATAAAGATAAAGCCGACGATGATCATTATGAACATGATGATTAAATGTTGATGACTTGAATGATGATGATGCGCGTGCCGTAGCGTCATTTAGCGTTTGACTGACCAAAACGATCTTTGTGCAAATTTGTTAGCGCTTCCGGCCAGGCTAACAAAGTAGAGCTTAAGTCTAAGCTGGAGCTCGAGCTGGAGCTGTAGCTGTAGCTGGACCTGAACAGGCTGACTGCCTAACTGGCTGACTGGCTGACTGGCTGCCCACCTGCCATAGACGTGCTACTGCTATAACAACAGCAATAACAATAATAGCAACAGCAACAGCAACAGCAACAACAACAATTGCAGTTTGCCTTTTGATAAATTTTTTAGACATTCACTTTGCCTTCTCGTTCAATGCCAAAGAAAAACGTGTCATAATTTCCGTGCCGCTTTTCACGAAGCCAACACAAAATCCAAAATAAACATTGAGATTCAAGTTTGGACTCAACTTTGATTTGAATGGCAGCTGGTGAAAGATGAGATTGCATTTTACATGTACAAACTTATGTGTGTGCTTTTATAGTAACTTGGTCATATAATTACGTCTACTACTATTTGTGGACATTAAACAAAAAGTAACATCTACTCGAGACAACCATATAGTGATGAATGCATATTCCATCCCTTAAATTTTGGAATAAAATTAACTGTTTACAATTACAAAATTAGTTGAATAAAAAAAGATCCAGCTTCCGTGTACCTAAAGATGTGCCGACTACCGATCTAATTTTATAATTTCGATCTTATTTTACAATTTCAAATATTGGCCACCCACTGACATCTCAATATTTCATTAATCAGTTGAATTACCAAAATTCTTAGTAAGTACATAAACTTTTCGATCTGAATACAGCTGGTCTTTAAGCATTCAGACATACATATGATTTATGATATATTGATATGCATATTGTCGGAATTTTAGCACTTTTGATTTAACGTTGGGCAATTAAAACAGCTGGCAGCAAGCCGTGCCCAAAATATCCGCTGCTCTCTGATCTCTGCACGGCTGGGTTAATGGGCAATGGGGGCGGGGCACAGTTTGGTCGTTAGAACCGCTGTCGCAAACCCGTTAATTATGCTTAATAAATATTAGCTGCCAAAAGTCAAATAAGCCAGCCGTAAAACGGTGATAATAACATCGAAAAACCGAAAACTGTACCAGACATTAAACTCCCAACCGAAGTTAGACTCTAAGACTGCAAATACGTCGGAGGCAGACCCCAATATATCATATAGCAGTTAATTGCAGTCGAGTGTGGTAACAGACCCAGATTGAAGTTCGAACACACAGCCAGCATGGCATGCAAAAGAAGCACTTACTTCAGTATGTACACTGGTGCATAGCACACAATAGACAACTGAGAACTGACAACTGAGAATTGAAACGAATTTGAATTTCCTCTTATTTCTCGAAATTTACACGAATAATTTTGCCTGGGGGGCAATGTCAATCTAATCATGACGCAATACGTTTATTATGTATAGTTCAGTGTCTCTACATTTTCGAAATAATAAAAACACTTGACCTGACCAGCAAAAAACATATTTAAATAATGAAAAGAAAAAATAAAAATAAATAAAAAACAGCTCTTAAACATATTAATTCTTAATTGTCGAACACAGGTTCTAGTTTTGTTGCCAATTTTTCCCCTGAAATGACTTCGCTCACTCAAATGTAATCAGGGAGTTATGCAAGTCCTATCACAGATCCTGAAGATTCGCCAATAAAGAAACATGTTTTTAAATGAGTTCAGGTTCAGTGGAAGCCAGCAGCAATGAAATATAAAAACACCTTGTCTAATTGCATCATGAATTCAATTCTTATAATTCTTATATAAGATAGAGAGGAATATAACTTTCATTTCACATTTCACAAAACTGAATTGCACACTTCACAACACTATGCAGACCACAGTGCGCTACAGCTGCGAGTTGCTTGCGACAAGCTGCAACTGGCAGTTAAGCGACGTTTAAGCAAACGTTTGGCTGATCAAGCGACACGCCCCGCGCAGACCAGCAACTGTTGCAGCAGGATCAGGGTTTGTTTTGGGTTTGGGTCACAATTAATTTCCTTATTTGCAAGTCGATTAACAATAACAAAATCGTACATGCAATTATTAACACACACACGTCCAATTAGAACTCTTAACACCCGTTCAACCACCAAGAAGAGGAGCAGTTGGAGGGGGAGGGGTGGAGTGAGAGGTGCTGGGCTGCAATTTAGTTGCATTGCCAGGCATTTCGTAATAATTTAATAATCATATATTTCAAGCCGACCCGTCGGTTAGTATGTATGTCGGAATCGATCAAAATGTTGCTTGAGCTGCTATTGAATTTGAAATTGAATTTAATTAAAGTTGATTATTATGACAAAATGATTAATTAGGCCAATCTAAAACGCCCACTTGGACCAGGCCGGGCGGCCAGTGCAGCAATTCTAGACACATACGCGTACATACACATACATATGTATTTGCACATGCTCACAGGCAGCTACTTAAAACACAGTCGGCGACAACGAGCAGCGCTCAAGTGTCGTTGTTAATGATTATTGAAGCTGGCGACAAGTCTGCCTGCTAAATTGTTACTAATGTCGTGCCATAATTCAATGCAAGTGCCTCATAAGCAAACAGCTTGCTTAAAGTGGCTAACATGAAGAGCACAGCCTGTTGGTGGAGGACAGCCAGCTGTGAATGGTCGCTTTCAGTTGCAAGCGTTGAAGTCATAAATCTGCATAATGTTTATGTCTATCGGCGAATGTGCGTCTTGCTGTGCGTGTGGGTTGCTTACTGTTAACAACAATGTGCAAATTAGCCAAAAGCTGAATACATCGTTCATTTGTTTTGGCCTTTCACATGCTGCAACAGGTGTGAAATACGCCACTTTTGAGAATGATCTGTGATCGTCCAAAAACATTGAGATGCACTTTTGATGCCGTCAAACAGTTGAGCACAAAACTGCATTTACAATTGTACAAAATGTCTGGACTGGGCACATTCAGACTTAGGATGACATCTAGCATATAAAATTACTAACTAAATTATATATGTATGGATAAGTACATGCACAAAAGCCGCAAATCTGGCTTCACACGGCCCAGTGTTTCTCTGGCCGTCGGGTAGAGAAATACACGTACCGCTTTGAAAGTAAGTTTGGAGACAATGCCAAGCAAATTGAACTTTCGCTAAAGAAACGAATACAAAAACACGAAAGAATGGCTGCCTGGGGCACGCCACAGATTACATACCCTTGTAGACCGCACTCGAATTGCAGCTTGCATCTTGATTTTAGCATAAATTAAAACAATAAAGAAAAAAAACAACCGATTTTCCTATGAAAGCTATAGAAATCATGAAAATTTGTTTCAAGTAAATTGAAGACGGATTTGCCAAAATTGAAAAATTATGTTGTTAAAATTGCTATATGAAAAGCTTCTAGAATTTAACAATGGCAGCTTGCTCTGAGCAGTGCAAAGAGCAAATGGCTCTATAAGAAACGAAAGTGACAATTTCAGATGAGTGAAGTTCACAGTCAGTTTCATTGCCAATTTATGTCCAAAGCGTTCACTTATCGCATTTAATTGTAGTTATAATTTGTGTGAGTTACAATTAAGGCATTGGCTGCTGTGTGCCCCACTTGCCCCGCCACACAAATGTGATTAGCAATAATTGCGCTATGAAACTCGCCATAAAAGACGTTAAGCTAAATGCTGAATTGGACACATGTACACAGAGGCTCCCTTCGTGCCCCCCTACAGGCTAGAGAATGTTGCAGCAGAAAATTGGTCAAAAAGCGTGACAAATGCCATAAATTTGAAACGGCCAATTTATCTGGCTGAGAGCAACTGTTGGGTAGAATGGGGTGTAATTGGGAGCAGGTGCAGGATGCAATCAATGGCAGCAGTCTATACAAGTGCAATGGTAATTACCATTTACGGATCAATATTCGGATTATATTCTTGCAAATGAAATTGATTGCACAGGAAGCGCATAGGCTAAGCCAAAAAAAAAAAAAAAAAAACAGATGCAGATACAATTGCTGACACAGATAGAGATATAGATACCGAGAACACATGTTTGCAATGGCAATTTGCAATTTTGCAATTGAGAGCACAAAAACTGTTGTCGCTTTGCCAGATACTTGGCACTTGAAATCAATCAGACGCAATCAGACTAGCTTATGACAAGTTTATTGCAGCAACAGGTACAGATACGGCCAGAGATAGACAACGAGCTGGAGCTGGAGATGGAGATGGAGATACAAATGCTGCGGCAACTCAAAATGTTGCTGATCGGTTTCGATCTTATCCAGGTGACATAAGTGACATATAACACTGACAGTGTGATCACTCGAATGGATCGATGGGACCACCGCCTGTGGCTGCCACAACAGCAAGCGATTGACATCTCCACGGCACAAACACACGGCTTATACAATGCCACAAACTTGGCCAACTTGGCCCCCAATCAAAAGGGGTCTGCCTTAAAACTTATCAGTCCGCTACCAGCTCCACTAATTGTCCAATTCATTTTGATTGCATTGTCCATATTTGAATGCATTCTTTCTCGCATTTTACAACAGCGCTCACAGAAATAAACTGGTGTCTTATTCAAGTAAACAGCCGCAGCAAGAAACCCGATTGAATAAAACATTTATGGTATCCATTAAAGACGCTTAAAGAAAACGCTTACAAATATTAAGATCGGCGGTACCTCATTCTACATGTTAAATATATATGAATATATGCCGACAGACAAAAGGATACACCATCAATTTTCATAGATGTACATATGTTGTTGTTGTTATCTTAATATACAGGGTATCTCGACGTTAAGTATACTTAATTAATAGCCAACCGATTGTTGCTGATTTTTAATTGTTTAGTGAAATTTTAATATAATTTAATCTTATGTAGGTCTTATGCTTTTATATAATTACCAGACATATTGTGTTTTCATGAATTGTTGAATTATTTATATGCAAATAGATAATCGAATTATGCATGAAATCGAATTGAATAATAATATGAATATACACATACATAACTGCAATAGATTTAAAAGTGAAAAGGAGGCTACTTCTCCCTCCTCAATGGAAACTTTGTTGCATCTTTTCAGAAGTTTTTAATGAGCCGTAAAATTTATTGTTGAATGGAATATGGCGAGGTATATTTTGAGCGAGTTCTTAGACACCTGTATGTTGTAAGAGATACATTTTATAGATACTTTTAATGGGCATAGGCTTTTGCAATTTCAATAAACAATTTCCTCATTTGCAGCGATCAAAAATAAATTAAATAATGTTAACATAATTGTAATCTCAAATTGTTTGGCCCAAAGCTAAATGTGCGCCACGCCCCACAACAAGCAGTGATCCAAGTACGCTGATAATTTCCACATAATATCGGTAACAAATATGAGCTACATACATACTATGTGTTTCGTATATATACATATATATATATATGTTCATATATAGCAAAGAGTCAAGTACGAGCAAGTGAGTAATGTTGCATTATTGACAAAATTGTGTAGCATAATTTGGTTGCTGATTGTTTCTGTAATTTGAGGATAAAATCAAACAATTGCATAAGACCACCAAATTGCCCATAGATAATGCTAACCCATAAATATAGCACAAACAGTAAGCACTCAGTGCGTATAAGCAATCTCGGACGTATTACAGCATCCAAATTGAGCAAATTGGAGAAAAGGGAATCCCAACTTGAGGGGACAATCGAAAAAGTGTAATGGTTTTGGGTCATGAAACCAATTATTCATGTTAAACATATTTGTGATGGAATAGTATATGCATATAATAGAATGCTCTGGTCGAGAGTATGCCAAAGAGATATCCCGATCAAGTCTTTATTCACGGCAACAGATATTGAAACCAAAGATATTTGAACAAACAGATATTGAAACATTAGATATTTAAACCAACAGATAATTGTATAAATACAGAAATTCGATTTTCTTGCTTGTCTCTCAAATGACACTCATTTAGAAAACTATATCCTTAAAATGAGGTTTTGTTGCTTTTATAAGCTGATTCTTAGCGGAGTGCGGATATTATCAATAAACTGGAATTAACTCGATCTGCGTGAGTTATTCGAGAATTGATACTCAAAAAGTAAAGTTTATAATACTTATAGTTTATGAGATCGGCTGATACAAGCAGACGGAGAGATGCTTATGGCTAAAATTGGAGTCAACTGCAACTGCAACCAAGATTACCTAAGGATCAAAGGAGCCTGAACGTGGATGCATATGAAACCGACTGCACTTAAATCAACCCTACAATTAAGATAGTCTTAAGAAAAAAATCGCATAATCGCCATCCACATTGTGAAGGTTCCGATTGGTTCCGTTCATGGAGTTTAATAAATTTCAATAATACTGTGTTGTCGACGGCTCCCCACTGAGTACGATGCTGATTGGCTGACAACGGGGTGCGCTGACACTTACTCGATCGGAATCGGATCCAAGTCCGAGTTGGAGTCGCAGTATATGTTGGAGCTGCAGTTGGAGTCGGGGCAACCTTGGGCGTGTGTGTGTGGAACCCGTTATGGCCGGATAGGCATTATCTCGGTGCATATTTTTCAAGACATGCCTATGAACATAATTGGGTTTTAATTGATACAGAAAAACGACAAATAAAACAAGTAGAAGTGCACTAGTCCAGAGCACTCGACTCTAGGCTACGCTGTTCACAGCTCCAAATACTAAATAAAAATAATACTTGATATATAATAATAATAGGCGAGTATTGCAATTGCGAGTGAAATAATTGAAGCGTTAACAGAAACTGTCTGTTCTCATTTATTGAAAATGCCTTAAGCCTTAATCGCTTGCGGTTCAACGCGACATTTGTTCCCATTTCTACACAGATAATTCCTATTCTAGATGTGACAGTATCAATATTTTACGAACTTCAACTTCAGTATACCCTTTCAATGTGTACAGGGTATTGATAACTGAAACGTGAATATGAAAAACTGTAAACTGAAAACTCGAAAACTCGAAAAGCCAACATGCAAATTCTAGTAAAAGGGAAGTGATTAGTTTTCATGTGATTTGAGTGTCTGGTTTGGTTCAAGCACCGCTTGCATTTTCGAGTGTGTACATGCATATCTATGTATTTGTATACCATGTGTAAATATATGGCAAAATCAGGCATACATATATCATATCGAATTACCAACGGCCTTAACAACACAATTATGACTTGTTTCGACTGGCGGCCAAAAAGCCAAGCGGCCAATTCAATTGGCCTAATGAGTGCAACGAATTTGACAGCCCAACCGCAAAAATGTGTGCGAGTATTCGTTTCGTATCGTATCGGCCATACCTGTGGAGTTGCCAGCCCGTTCGCATTCCCAACTCATAATGCAGCTAATCGAAGCGATTGTCAATTCAAATTCGAATTCAGATTCAAATACGAGCCAAAAAAAATAAAAAAGCGGTGTGTGAAAGGGCCGTCGCGACCAAAGCAACGACATTATCAACATTCATGAATACCATATTTACATCCATATATATTCAAATTGATATATACCTCTAAATGGATACATTGCTATCTGCGTATCTATCTCTATGGCGCTTTTGTGCAGCTACAAATCACAGAGTCACGCCTATGAAATTTGCATATACGTTTTTATACCTATGCAAATACTTTTACATCTAACTATGCAAAAGCTAAAGTTGGCTGTTAATAATTTGGAGGGTTTTGGTAGTGGGAGAACAATCATACTAATGCATGGATGTATGCATATCAGACTTGCTTGTTTACAAAGCTTTAAATACAATATAATATAATTAACTAATTGAATATATGTATTAGATAAATAGATTAATAATGCATAACAATTTACATATGAACTTGGAACGAGATGCATATTAATATATTCTATTCAATCCATTCCATTGCATCATTAATTATTGACGAAATTAGTTGTATATATCAGGCCATCGATGCATAAATATATAAACGTATATTTAAAATACACATAGGAATGTTTAGTTTTGAAAATTTGACAGCATATCTGAGCATGTGTATATACCCCATGCTACTCTATTACTTGGGTACGAGTGCAATTCATCAGCGGGCAATTAGCATAGAGCCATAAAGCGAATACGAACGACTGACTTAATTGACTCAATTTGGGCTTATGGAGCGACAAAATGTTTAAAGTTTTTTGGCCGCAGCCAAGCTTCCACCCCGACCCCTTCACTCAGCACCCAGACACACCCCACCCCAAATATCTTGAAGCTGACTATGCATGGGATGCAGGCAGGTGTGCATGTGTATTATGTGTGTTTTGTGTGTGATTGTGAGTATGCCTTATTGTGCTTATATTAATATATTTCTTGATTAAGCAAATGGCAAATGTACTAAAGTTCGTTTCCTAAGTCTTTCGTTATATCGGCATCAAATTGCACAAATGGGCAAAGCAGAAACTTTTACTTTTATTTAGCAGCTCGTGCAGCGACAGCAATAACAACAATAAGGCTCTACTTGGTGTTAGTACACACACTTAACACTGTAATATTAACAACGACAGCAGCAGAAACCAGTAAATATTGCTGGCCTGCAGATAATTGTTTGCTATCTGAAATATTTCACTGTGATGCAAACAATTTGCTCGTTTTTCTGAGACTTGCTTTGGGTAACTTATAAAGTTCAACAACCACATCGGGTGGGTGTTGTTGCTGTTGTTGCATTGCTTGAATGTCGCTAATTACAGTGGGCGTAACATTTTGGCTTAGAATGTGCTCCCACAGTGAACGATTTTGGCATGTTTTGTTGGAACATCCCCTCGAAAAAAGTTCGAAAATATGAAAAGGAAAAATGAAGCAAATATACAGACGAAAATCGGTGCCAAGGTTGCCGCGAGACACAGTCAAAGCCATAATTAGATCAACAGTCATAATTTTTATAGTTGTAATTATTGTTGCTGCTGCTGCTTTTCATTACAGTAGGACGCCAGCAACAATACAAGCAGCAACAACAACAACAACAACAACATCAGTAACAAACACAAAAAAAGCCGCCTTAAAATTTGAAGCTATAACAAAACCGAAAAAAAAAAGAAAAAAAAAACACTTTAATTTGAGCGCATTTCATTTTGTCAAGTCGCTTGGCCCGTTGGCTGTGTATTGTTACCAGCCAGTTGTTATTGTTGTTGTTGATTTATAAACAAACAGAAACAACCACAGGCAACAATGGGGCACGTTTTGTAGGGCGGCCGACGCTTTACTTTACTTCTAGCCGCAAATTCGTAGCCAATTTAGATGTCATTGCGCCATTTTGTTTTCGATTCGACTTTATTGGCTTTCCCGCATTTAATTTGAAATTGAAACGCAAATACAAAAATACAAAAAGCAATCAAACCAAAAAAAAACTTAAACATCCAAACTGAAATGTACAAGAAAAGCTAAACAAAACAAATCTTATCAATCGCCATCAATTGATCTATAAACGAGAGCATTGAAAACAGTCAAATTGGAATGGGATTTCAAACTGGAGACTGGAGACTGGAGACTGTAGATTGTAGGGGGCAGCAGGTACAAGAGGTCAAGCTCGGGTTCAAGAAAGGCGTCAACGGGCCACTCACAAAGCGATTGCAGGCAGATCCAGTTGTCAGATAAGCGCAACAACATTTGAAAGTGAAAGCATCGCTAAGTTCTCAGTTCGAGCCAAACAACAATCTGACAAGGATTAATTCGAGTCGCACAATCGAAAATTAAAGCAACCTGGCGATCGAGACCATTGCTTAATGATCAAAAATTAAATCTATTTGTTCAGCTCAAATAAAATAAAATATATATTTTTTGAAGACAAATCTGATTCAGTTGTACTTTAAGCCCACCTGCTTTAGGCATTTGCATTAAAGCGTGCCAACTGCTTAACTTGTTCAATGGCCATCAGCAGCAGTAGATGGGCATTGGCAAGCAATTGGCAACTGGCAACTGGCAGCCAAGCTTGTCTTGTTGGCTGTCCAAGAAGAACCGACAGCAAATAGAGCGTGTCCATGCCAGACGCTTGACCAACTGTGTCTGTGTCTGCAACTTGAAAGTGCAGCGCAAATGAATGAATCAATGATTCAATGAATCGGGTTACATGAAGCATTCGATGCCTCGTTCAGTTGCATAGATGCCCCGAATTGTGGCAACTTATGGCAACGCTTGTGCCTTGTGCCGCTGTGTTCTTGAGAATTATCGCATGGGGAATTCTCCCATCGCATTCCTTTGCACCACATGTGGCTGCTGCTGCTGTTGCTGTCGCTGCTGCTGCTGCTGCTGCCACTAATAATAATAATAATTGACTGTTCGTATTCGTATGTGGCGCGAGGTCTTGACATTGTACCTTGAGCAGTGTCATGTGTTGCTCTCGTTGCTGCTGCTGCTGTTGTTGTTGTTGTTGTTGTTGTTGCCTTTTGCTCATGTCATCGGCAAATGTGAATGAAAATCTAATTGTTTGCCGATCTACAAATATATATGTGTGCGGGTGTGTGTGTGTGTGTGTGTGTGTGAGTGTCTGTGTGAGTGTCTATGTGTGTTACAAGGCATGGCCAATATTTGTCAATCAACCAGCATCCACACCCAGTGGGCGTTGCACATAGACACACAGCGCAGTTGCTCCACTTTTGTCAACGGCCGTGCACTGTTGACTCATCGAGGTCGGGAGAGAAGGTTTTTGGGGCAAGTACTCGTACATGCAACAGCCTGATGCACAGTTGCACAACCCAAACTATTGATAAACCATAAGCGATGCGCTTGACTGGCTGTTATTGGCTGTTGCAACCACAACATTCTTAGCAGGGCTCATTGCAACTACAAAATTTATTGCCCACCATCAATTTGGTCTAACGAGTATTCGCATTTAATTAATCCAAACAAATTCCATGCACAATTCTATATAAGATGCCGCCCTCAGCTGTGCATGATGTCATTCTCGTTCGAGTATCGAAGTCTCTCTTAAAATGTTTATTCAAAATGAAGTGCATAGCATTAATCACATTCGGCACCTTTGAACAGACGCCAAATTGCCGCCGATGGAGTGCATTTGCACTAGGCCCGAACCCAAATAGGGATTCACCTTATTGAGAACTCAAAATTTGCCTGCGAAATTGTCGTTGAATATATTTTAATTGATTTTCATTTCCATACAAGTAATATTCCAAAGAAATTACATTATACAAATTGAGAAATAAAATGGCCATGTGAAATACTATATGTACATAGGTACACAAAAACTAATACCCCCTCAACGCCTTTGGGGGAACAGTGCATAAAAAAGCCAAAAAATTAATTACGGCTGAGCTGGAACAAATTGTCTGCATGTCAGTAATTCGTGTTATGGCTCGTTTGAAAATGAAAGTGCACACATACATACATGTATATATATATATATATGCATACGTACATACATGTATGTACGTGTAGATTGACCAATAAATAAAATTTGATAGAATTGCGTAAAAGTGATGGATGCATATAAATATCATTTCAACAATGCTTATTACCCACTTGCCAACTGCTTCAATTTTGTTTCTTATCTAATTAACAGCATTCTCTCTCCCTCTCTCTCTCTCCCTCTCTCTCTCTCTCTCTCTCTCTCTCTCTTGGCCAAATTCAAAATCTACAAATATTTGTGAGTATTCACAGAACTTCAGGTATTTTTTCAGAACTCTTCCATTTCGCATACCCTTCCAAGAGCAACACATTCGAGCAATTGCTGCTGTATATATAAATAAATAAATATATATATTTGTATATATATATATATATATATATATACATAGGTACAATTATATTTATTACAAGAGTGCTGAAATTCGGAATATCAGCTCGTGTTTAACACACTTGAATTTTGATAGATGCCCACATTTGAATGTGACCTGTAAATTGTACACATATATATATATATATATATATATATATGTATATGCATCAACCGGTTGTCTAAGTATGTACGATTGTGTGCATCTCCTGGGGTATCTGCTAGTGGGGAATTCTCTACGAGAAGACACTGTTGGGTCTTTGTTTGTTTGGGTAAGTTTATTATGGCTGTGGCATGCCGCAATATCTGCCACTGACTGCTCTTTATTCGGGTACTTTGCCATCATGCTGCAAGCAGCACTCGCATATGAGTACACAGTCAATATGTATGTATGTATGTACATATGTATGCATATATGTGGGCGTTTGACAGTCCATGTTATTCGAATCCACGCCCCTTCCCTCAACGCACCACCCGACAGCGATGCATTTTGTGGCACGTCTCATGTCTCACGTCTAATATCTCATGTCTCATGTCTCATGTCTTCTGTCTTGTGCCTTGTATCTTTTGGCTTGTGTCTTGTATCTTGTGTGTAGAGTTTGTGGCTTGTCATTTGCCATTATTCACACTGGTAGCTGACAGAAGGCGAACGCAAAGTACAAAGATAAACATTTTGCATGGCCATTGGTAAAACTCATATAATTACAAGAAGCTGTCGCCGGGCAGCGTCAAATGACAACGGCAACAGCAACCGCAGCAGCAACAGCAAAAGCAACAGCAACAGCAACAACAGCAAAAAAAATTGGCAAATTTGCCAAACAAAGCGGATCGCTGGGCACGAAGTCACCAAATGTCGCATTGATGGAACTTTTTCTTTTGTCGGCTGTTCCATTCCGATTCCCATTACCATTCCCATTTCCACTCCCTATCCACGGCTGGAGACTCGCGTCTCGATCGTCTGTTGCCCCAGCCGGGGCAGTGTGGCAATTATAGGTCTCGACTGGTGCCACGCGTCCACATTTACAAGACTAGCAAATTATGTGCACTTTGCGGCTAAGGCTGTTGTTGCTGTTGTTGTTGTTGTTGCTGTTGCTGTTGTTGTTGGTGTTGCTGTTGTGGTTGCTGTTGTTGCTGCAGTGACTGCTATTCTACGGCTGCCACTTAGCTGCAGCAGATTACCAACTGTGTACAGTAGAACTGCTTTATTGTGAACTGCTCTTGAGTAGAAGAAATGCAATGGTCAAAATCTCAATAAATGTTGCCAATGATTCGCTTTGTGTGCTGGAAAATCGACTATTATTGCTATATATGTGTCTAAAGTGCTGATGGTATTGTTTGGGAAATACACAAGAAGCAGACAGGTTTGGCAGTAACTATTTGAGAAATATGCCACATAACTTAAGCAGATGCTTAATGCTGCCTCACGGAAATGTTTGTGTGGCAAATATTCAATTGTATTCAGGTTCTAGTTGAATATGTATCCAAGCCAAGTCGTAGTCCTTGTTTTTGAGCTTAACTGTACTGAACAGTGGACACTGACTAAAATATGTAAAAAAAACACATACAAAACATATACAAATTGTGTGGCAAAGAGCAAAGAAGCTGCCCCGTCGCTGCTTAAATGGAGCAACTGTGGGGCCGAGGCTGAGCGGCACACTCACAGTTACACCTACGGTTACAGTTGCATTTACTGTTACAATTACAGCTACAGTTACAGTTTCAGTTGCAGCTCGATAGCAGTTGCAACGGTGGTTAAGCGTTAACCTGGCTGGCTGGCTGGCTGGCTGCGACTGGCGATTTTTGGTTTCTGTTATTTTTTGTCTGATTTTGGCAGCAGGTTTGCTACGAACGTGGCATGCGCTGCACTTGAGAATTGGGTAAATGGTAAATGGACAAATGGCAACTGGCAACTGGCAAATGTGCAGCATGCCACACGGTGGAGCTGCCATATCCGAGTTGTCCATGTGCCGCACGCAGCTGAGTGCAGAGCACTCGAAATAAGAGCAAAAGTAGTCATTGTTGTTGTTGTTGTTGCTGCTGTTGTTGTTGCTGCTGCTGTTGCTGCTGTTGTTGTAGCTTTCGGTAACCCATTTGTTGTTGCCTTTGGATTTTTGTTTAGCAGTTTAGCGGCCGTTGTCGTGTCCCCGGTGCCAGTGTCCACGTACCAACATTGGCCTAATGCTGCACATTGTGTGCGGATCTTGTTTATTATGCAAGAAAGCTGCCAAAGCAAGCCAGTGACAACAGCAACAACAGCAACAGCAACAACAGCAACTGCTGAGCACAACATATAACCGAAAGAAAAGTTATTTACTCAGTGTGTCCGAAACTTTCATACTCCTATCAGTGCTCTGAATACCGATCAACAAATGCACAATGATAACAATCCATAAGAAAAAATGTTCTAACAAACTGTTTTTTTTTTTTGCTGTAAAAGCTTTTTACTTTTCATTTTGTCTGTCAGTTTTCCAAGCATTTGGCTGTGTTTGTTACCACACATTTTCAATTTTCGATAGATTCGATAATTAGGAAGAGCCTTGAAAATTGTGTTGAAGTCAATCGGCCTAGCAACCTGAAAAGTGTTACTATCTCTAACGAATTTTCATTAAGATCTATGAAAATGAGCTTGAAACTCCACAGATCAAAAGCATAAAAAGTAGCTGGCCGTTTCCAAAGTCCCCTCAAAATCGGTTCATAGTCATAAATCTAGTGGAATCTAGTGGGTAAAAATTCGCTTCGTAATTCTTACGCATTTTTGACTATAGATCATTAATTGCGAAAGAACAAATTATAGATCAGCTCAGAAATATATGTATATGTCATAAGTTGTACACTAATATTTTAACTTTCGCACCTTATTTGAAATGTTTCCACGAAATACGTAGATAAATAGCCACTGGGAATGATTACCAGTAGCATGTGGATTTTGATTGCTGGAATTGCCCAAAGCTTGGAGCATTCAGCACTTTCACATGCACTGCGCACTGCACATACAAATGCCTAATTTCAGGTCGAGTATTTTAATATGCGTATAACAAAATACCTTTTCGATTTTTTGTTGCTTTTCGTCACTATTCGTCACATAACAAAAACAAAAACAAAAACACATAAATAAATAGACAAATTATAAGACATATGTATGCAATAATAATAAATAAAAAAACAACACAAAAACAAACACACACAACCCGAATTTAAAATGAAAGGCAACGCGTGCCAAGTGTCGTTATTGGGTGCTCCGCACGGATCGATTTTGAAAGAACCCGCCAAACCCGCGAATGCACAGCAACAGCTACGGCAACGGCTACTGTCTATTGTCTACTGTCTACTGTCTACTGCTGCTGCTACTGCTGCTGCTACTGGACTGCCAGCAGACAACTGCGAGCGGCGAGCTGCAGACTGCGCAGACTGTGCAGACTGCAAATGGAAACGAAACACGAGACACAAACTGGAATTGAAACAGGTCTAAATCGTTCTGCGCTGAGGGGACATGCCTCTGCATGTATGTATATCATTCCACACATAGCCTGTCAAAGGTTAGTCACACCCAACAGCTAATCAGCCTCCACTAACCAATGTGATTTAAATAGTAAGAATGTTGCAGCAACACGCCAACACCAATAACAGCTGAAAGGATGTGGAAAAGGGCCTGCTTCCGGCGGAAGGCGTGGCTTGACCTTTCCAAAAGCTGATCAGTAGGCAACTCTAGCTGTAGATTTTTTCGATTTGCGGCCCATAAAACTATTTTAACTAAGTTTGGTGACTCGAGCCAATCTTTTGAGATAAGCAGCGATCAGGCTAGCAAATTAATTGTTTCCACCTGCAGGCCTACCTTTTAGTATTGGACAACCAACAGTAAAACAGTCTAAGTTCACTTCTATAGTTAATTAACTAAAATTATAATGTTGCATTAACTATTGAATACGAGGCAAGACGAGAGCAGGTTGTCCTGTCGAACGTTGCCTTGAATCACTTCTGCAAATTATTCCTCTACTTGAAATCTGAATAGTTCGTCAAACAAATGACGATATATATGTATATCTTATTTAGATGTGCCACAAAACCTTGATGTGGGTTCTTAGACATGCCAGACATACAAATAAAAGAGCCAAAGTTAATGCCTCAGCAATCCTCAAGCGTTTAATGCATTTCCTGTCAAAATCGCCCTATTCAGAGTACAGCCAGATACAAATCGTAAATTTGATATGCCACCTGCCGCCGGACATTCGTTTGGGGCAAGGTCAGCTGACGAGCTGACAGCCAAAGTGGCAACCGGTGAGCATCGATGGTCGCATGGATTGCCTTGATTGTTGCGGTTCAGTGCAACTGGCTCGGAAGTGTTTTTCTCGCTTTTTTCGCATACCCTTTGCAGAGGGCACCATTAATCTGTAACGCAACTCGCAACGCATTTGAGGAGACAATTGCAGAACAGATTATCTGGGAAGCTATTCGGTTTATATGCCTGCACAACATGACCTCATCAGATTACTATATCATATGCAGAGAGACCGATCTGATATTTAATCAATATGTGAAACGGTGTGTTAAAAGGATCAGTTTTCGTATGTTTAACGAGTAGAGTATTTCATGTTCGGCTGATTTGATGAGTTTGTGTAGTCGTTGCCAGCTTGATTTGTTCGCATTGTTTTGTCCAAGTTCAGGTTGACGCTTCCTCTTGGGGGCGCTGTGCAGCGTTGCAGAAAACTAACCGCTTGGGGGCACTGAGACACATTTGTACATTTGAACATTTGTACAAGACTGGCCTCAAGTGTGGCATAAATTAGCGCCGCATTAAGGCGTAAACTGTTGCCAGCAGCAATCCGTTAAGTTTGGAATTCACTTGGATATGTACGTGCATATGTACATATGTACATATATACTTATTTTTATGTAGTATATTATTAGAGAATAATTAATCAGCTTACCTCAATCTTCAGATGGAATTCGGCTTGACTGCCCGTTGTATCCCAACCAGATCTAAAACAGGTTGCGATCAACAATTGTGCCAGAACCAACAAAAACAAAAATACACAAAATACACTAATAGACACATACACAAGATTACGCACACACACTCGGATAGAGTAAATATTTATTTATTTGCAAAAATTGCAGACAGCCTTAGCTAATTAATCGATTTGCATTATAACAATTGTATTTCATAACTTTTCAAACAAAAATGTTTTTAAATGCACGGCAAAAAAAAATGAAACACCAAACAAATGAAAGGTTTCATCTGTGTACAAAGAAGAAAACAAAAAATATATACGTATATATATATATGTATATATATATATATATGTATATTTATATTTATATATACACGGTTGTCATCAGCGACAAATTAACAATATTTAACACTCGGCCATTAATGAAATAAATAACTGTTGCTGGCGCTTGGCAAACATCATTTGCCAAAATTATGATGGTACACTGATGGTGCCATTAAAAGATTTCTCGCAAATTAGCATTTCTTAAATGGAATTCACTCGTTGATTTACGCTGCCGGGCAAATGGATAAACTTTTGGTCAACTCGACGTGAGCTTCTTCGAAATCACTTTGTGTCACTTTGACGGCAGTTGACGACAGTTGACAGTTGACAGTTGTTGGTCAGTCAAGGGGCATCGCCAAACCGTCTGCAAGTCCATCGATTCGTCGTTTTTTACGAATCGGTCGCGATAAGCGTTGCAATGAACAGTCAACTCGGCTGTGTCAGCTGTTTAGCGCTCCTCGGTGCGAGTTCACGTCAGCTCTGGCCGAATGCACAACGCCGACTAACGCGCAAGTCGTCGTCGCCCATGTGATAAGGCCAAAGCTCCAAACCGACGATCGACAGTGGAACGAGCGTGAAACGACGACTTAAGGTCCGATCGGAACATGGAACTGCATGTTGAGACAACGCCATCGCCATCGCCATCGCCATCAAATCAAATAACTTATTACATATAATAATTTCAAATTTATAATACATTTGAATAAATTCTCACACAAATAAAAACAAAAATCACCCATTTATATATATGTTATTTATAAATATTAAGCTGACTGTCATTATTTAATTTACAAATGATTATTTCGGACTTATGAATGCTCTTGGGAGATCAAATTTGATACGCATTAACAACACTGTAAATTAGGTGAGCTTAATAAATGGCTTAAACTGAATCAATAAATTAGTTTATATTCGCGTTGAACACCAATCTGGATATGATCGAAATGTTGCGATAATTGCTGCGAAAAAGGTGAATAGAAAGTAAATAAATTCTGTGGAGATAACGAAAAGTAGAACAAGATCATTTCCATTAACATATCTTCAAAGTAATCAAAATCAAAATTAATCCAACACTTTCACATTCCTTATGAACTCGTATAATTTTCATTCATATCATTCAGGTGCAACAAGTGGCAACGAATCGAATGTGAAATGTGCAAAGAAATGTGCAACAAAGGATCAGGTAATTATATTGTTTTGTTAAACATTAATGTATCATTCGATTTTTATTATTGTTCATCATACTTTACTTTATTCACTGTTAAAGTGGAGAGTGTTTAAGGTAATCATCGGATTGCTCATAGATTATTGCATGAAATTAACTAGCTGACATAGCCTTATTTTATTGGGTTCTCAATGTTAAAATTACAGTCCCAGATACTAACAGTAACAGATACTAACTACTGCGATAGTCGAGCTGTAGCCTGTATAGCAAAGGATGGCGAAGTGCGGGATAAACATTCTTTCAAATTGATTGCGCCAAGACGAACTTCACCGAAGGGGTCACCTCCCAGCTATTTGTCTATCGAGGGGGGTGGCGGGGGAGCATTAAAAAGCAGTGCGCAGACGGAAGTTATGGCAATAAAACAAAAAGCTACAATAATAATCGAAACAATTAAACAAAGGCACACTGCTAAATATGTGTATGTGTAGGTTTCTGTCTAACAACAGCAATAACAACGACCATAACAATAATAAAGTTGATAACTATTGACGGCAATGATTGCGACCCGATCGAAATCTGACGTTTGGCATAGGAAAGGAATGGCTTGAATGAAAAGGGGGGTAGGAAAGACGCCCGAGGGGTCAGTTGGGACGGGCATGTTGGGTGCGGCGCCAACAATAAAACTAACGGCACCATTACGATTATTTGTATGTAGATACATACCCATACACATACACACACACATACACACACATACACACTCTATACACTCTATAGATCCATATAGCTACTTATATGTCTATATTATAAGACTAACTTACAGTTGTATGTTTGCATTTGTTGTTTTTTTTTTACTGTTTTTCCGCCACATTCTCCAAGGACAAACAACATTTTAGTGAGCGCCGCCGCCGGCTAACGGCAAAAGGCAGTCCGAAGTCAAGATTGATCTACAAAGCTCAGCTCTGGTCTCTGGTCTCTGGTCTCTAGTCTGAGGTCTCTGGTCTCTGGTCTGGTTGAGTTTTTCGCATTCGCGTTGCAAACTTTCCTTTTTGTCTATATATACATATATGTACACACACACACATACACACACACGCACACACACACACATGTTAGGCACTAAGTGTGCGGGCGCACATTAAAACAAAAGCAACAAAGAACAGTTATGTATCTTCTGGATGCCGAACATTTAATACCCTTGTAGACATATACAAAATACAATACTTGAATGGGAGCGATGTATGTGATTGATTCTCGATAAGGCATACCTCTATTAACCAAGACATCGGTAACCTGCATTCTCAGATACATATTTTGTATCTCTATAAAACATGATAAAAAAACAGCTAATTTAATGTCCTGCAACCATCATCTTTCCAGGGAGAACTCGTCCGACTGCGACTTACTGACACCTGGGATATATCAAATCAAGAATGCTTTACACCTTTTGTTAGCAAGTTATAATACTCTCGACAAGGGTATTGCAAAAGCAACATTAACAACAACAACAACAGCAGCAGCAGAAACCCCAACACTGGCAATGCCAATGAGGGCACCACATTAAAAAGGTGTGGCAACTCGGCTACGTTCTGGTGTATGTATAGCAACCAACAGTAACAACAACTGCAACAATAACAACAACTGCAACAGCAACAACAAATGCACCAAACGCCAACATAGCAGTTCAAGTTAAAGTTACAGTTACAAATTCAAAAGCCGCCAACAAAATGGCATAAATAAAATTTGTGTTGGCTTTTCAGCAACTTGAAACAAAACTTAATGCCACACACACCTAAGCAAACACACACAAGCGCAACACTCAACCGATTAGACAAAGCACCGAACTGACAAATGCCCTAACAAATACATATATAGATAATTGGTTCGATCTAAAACAAATACTAATCGTTTTTTTATGTTGTGTATATTTATCCATTTATCCATACACATTCAAATAAAATAATTATTGTCACAAATCAAGCATTATAAATTTTCAACAAGTTGGCAAATAGTTTAAGCATGAAAGATTTTTGGTAAAGAAAGAAGGAATTGGTAACTTGGATAGATATAAGTATAAATTTGTGTTTTCTTTATCAGACAGACAATTAAAAAACCAAGCCAATAAAGAAAAACCTATTTTATTTATTTATTTTTATATAAATTAAAGTGCAGTAAATGAATTCACACAACTAATTTACAATATTACACTAGAGTGGGGCAAATTATTAAAGTTATCTGCTATTTTTTAGTGGTACAAACATCATGATTAAGTTTGGGCGCCCTAATAATCGATTCAAATGGATAATAAATTATTTGTTTTCATAGATTTAATAACGATCGCATCGTATTTATTTCGTTTTTTAACAATTTATTCGAGTGCTCACATATCATTTGTGATTGGTATTTGGCTTACATTTAATTTTTTGGCGCTTGCCAAATCACACAAACAATTTATTCAAAGTGTTGGCGACAATTCACTTTTCGTTTTTGTGTACGCTTTAGATTTTTGATTCAAATTCAGAATCGCATTCGGATTTGGGGCGCAACAGATTTGTGCAACGGCAGCGCCAAAATTTATGGCCAACCACTTACCACAAATGCAAGGTCAAACCATTTAGAATAACGACGGAGCAGAGGCGGTCCTCGTGCCCCATGCCCCATGCCCCATGTCTCATGCCTAATGCTCGGTCCTGACCAGCAACAGGTCCGACTCCAGGCAGGAACCCGGGGCACAGCCCCCACCCAGCTCGTTGGTGAGTCAGCGGCATGCAATTGACTTTGATTTGTGGTGCACCCAAGTTGCACAAATAAATCAGCGCCAATTGCAATTTCCCAAGGCCGCAGCAGCCACAAAAGCGACAACGATTGCTGGGAGGTGTGTGTGTGTGTGTGTGTTTGTGTATGTGTGTTGGAGGAGGGGTACGGGAGGTGGTTGGGCGCTGGGCGAAGGGGGCCACTGGAGCTGCAACAAAGGTCAAGTCAAGTGAAATTGTTGCGAATGGCGACGATAGACAAAAGTGAGAAAGTTAAAAATTATGTCAAAATTTGAATTAGCAGATGGGAATAAAAAATTCGCATCTCAGCCAAACAATGCAGTCGCATAAATTAATTTTCATATCGGGTGCTGCGGAAAACGCTTTTCACTTTCGCAAATGAGACACACGATGTCGAGTGGGCTTGGCTCTGTTTCGACATTAAGATGCCGAGATGAACATGTCACTCATTCAACGGCGAGAATTATATATTGCAGCAGCAAAATGCATGTACTCGCATATATTGTGTTTGCATATGTATGTGTATTTTGTAGTAATTTCCCTTTTGTGGTTTCGTTTCTTTTCGGGTCGTGTTGGCCCCCTTTGCGGTTGCTTTCAGCACACAAGTGAAAATGCTTTCACACCCCCAGACGTACTGGGAAATTGCATGGGCAATGAGGAAAAGTGCTCCACTGAAATGAAAGTAAAGGCAACGGGTTCATTCAAACTTTTGAGTTCGTGGTCATTGTCATTTTTAAATTTGCCGCTCAGCCTGCCAGCAACTTGTCTATCGATTAACGTTGCTTGGGTGTAGCGATCGCCTACAGAGATGAATTAATATCGATATTAATTATACCACGGAATATATCGATTACAACAGCGGTAACAGTGCTATTATCGCAGTTAACAGATGAATAACATTTTAAGCAGCAAGAAAATGCTGCAGAGTACTCAAATTGGTTAACAGCGGCTAACAATATCTTCGATATTTTAACTAGAAAACAGCTGTTAGCCTTTACAGAATGTTGTTGATAGTGGCTATCAATTTAACATGATCAATGTTTATACTGGAATAGATTAAATTTGGAAGCAAGAGTAACAGATTTGATTTCAAGAGGGGGGCTGCCCAATAATCTAGATGAATAGTAGAAGTCCCGTTTTCTACAGCGCCGATGCAGTGCGTCGTGCGCTCAGCTGGCCGATGGTCAACGAGGCTGTGGAGACGGCACTCAAAGCTGTCGTCGCAACCCCAACGAATCAGGATGGTAAACAGCAGGCACCTCCGCATTCCCAGTCCTATGTATGTCAGCCGGCGCGCAGCGCTACCAGTGCCAACAAGGAACACAGCAAAGTGCTGCTGACGATGCCCGCTTTCGTGGGCAACTATCGACTAACGTCGGACGGAAAGGGCGGCGATTCCAGGGCCGTGTCCTGTTCAACTCTGGCCTGCAAGGTGGTCACCTCGTTCCGGAGCAACCAGTTGCTGCAGCCGCCGCTACCGAGCATAAGTGCCAACATTTTGCTCTTCGATCCGGGAACGGGCGAACTGAATGCGATTATGGCCGCCACGGACATCACCACATGGCGGACGGTCTCCGCTTCGTTGGTGGCCACCAAATACTTGTTCTTCCGTCGCTTTGGGCCACATGCGGAACGAGAGCTGGCCATCAATGTGGCCATCGTGGGCTGTGGCGTCCAGGGGCAACTGCATGCCGCCGCCATGTGCGCCAACTTCAAGGTGAATCAGCTAAATCTCTACAATCGCACGGAGTCGAAGGCCCACCAGTTGGCCAACCAGCTGGAAGAACAGCTGCTGAAAGCCGACAACAACTGCAATGCCCCATACAAAGTCAACATCAAGGTGTGCAGCTCGGCAAGCGAGGCCGTCCAACAAGCGGATGTCATCTGCATTGCGACCTACTCCAAGGAGGCGCTCATCCAAGCCAGCGATCTGCGCGCCAATCGATCCGTCCACATCAACGGTCTGTACATTGGCATACATATGGCACTCAACTATTAATCTTAGTTTTCATACTCAAATCACTCCTGCTTCCCCTCTGGAATGCACTTAACAATGGTCTAGATGTGGGTTGGGGGTAAACATGGCAAATAAGTATCGAAAACGGATATTAACAAACGCAATCCTCATGGAACATCAGCTACTCGTCACATGCTCAACAAGCTTGAAGGATGCACGAGGGCTGAGCAGTTTTCAGACTGAGACTCATCTGACTTATCATACACAGCGAGATGGAGGCTCATACGATCAAGATCTTTTGACAAAACATGATTTTTCTATATTTTATTTTCATCATTATTATACTCGATCTACATGAATTGTTTGGCTTGAAGCAATGTCAGCAAAGTCTCACATTTGCTGAATATCGCTTACAATCTTCTGATTTCTAATCATTCAAATATACTCTATCTGAGACAGTTGCACTTATGTTGATCGCAGTCAAAATTGAAAGAGTTCTGCTGAACAACCTACTATTTTATAAGGACAACATTTTGACTTACCATGGCTTTAAGGGAAAATTGTTGAATATCTGTTAATCCCTTTCAATCCGTATAATGTATATGCTTTCAAATGCGCTTTGTCTGGCTCAAATCAATACTTATCCATTTGTTGGATCTGCCCTTTAGAAGATTATAACGAGTATGTTTAATATGCATTCAGCTGTGGGCGCTGGCGAGGTGCACTTTGGCGAGGTGGCCGCTGACATCTATGGGGAGTCCCTGGTCTACGTTGACTGTATGTCAAATGCTGAGCACGAGCTGCACGGCCTGCCCGCCCCGATAGTCGGCGAGCTGGGCGCCATTATAATCGGTGGCAGTTATCCAACTGAGCAGGCTGTGACCATATTCCAGTCGATGGGTGAGTAACACACACTTTGACATAGACACATACATAATCAATTTGCTGATCGATATACATATATATATATATATATATATATTGATTCTATAGGCATGGCCTCGGAGGATGCTTGTGTGGCCGAGGCGGTACAGTTGGCACTTACATCCGGCGACAAGTAATGCGTACATTCCACGTGGCCAGCCAGGATATGCAAGCCGCACAAACTGTTAACTAAAAGCCATTATGCATAAGGCCTTAATCTGACTTGTTGTTGCTGCAAGCAAATAAAATAATATTAACGATTTAAAAAAAAACTGCGCCTTTTTTTTGTAAATTTTTTTGTGTTTTGTAATCATTTTAGTATTTTTTTTATTTTCAATGTTTTCTTGTTTGGTTTTTGTCTTTTGTTTTTTTTTCTTTTGTATCATTTTGTTTTGTTTTGAAATTAATTTATTAATTAATTTTTATGTTTTACTTATTAATTTAGTATCTGGTTTTTTTTAAATATCATCATCTGCTCAATCGCCTGCCATCTGCTGCCCTTTAATTCTCACACAAGATGCACTCATCCGATATATATATATATATATATGTATATGTATACGTATATATATTTACATAAACATCTATTAACATTTATATTTGTATATATATATATATGTATACATATATATAGTTAATTATAGATTTTGTTAGCCTTCAGAAACGTTTGGGTTTTTTGTTGGGTTATTTCGCTACGGGTTCCAGTCAAGGCCCTTTTGCGCTTTCCCAGTTTGGCTTAAATAATTTTTTAGCATATCTATTAAATAATTTGTTTATATATTTATATATGTATACATACATATGTATATATACATATATATGTGTGTATTCAGTTTTTAATTTTGTTTTTTTTTTGTTTTTGTTTGTTTTCTTTTTTGTTGCATGTCAATTTAAATTTGATCATTAGCATTATTAATAAAATACTCAACAAATAATTAAATTGGGCTTTTTCAACTTGCGACTCCTGCTGCAAATGAGACATCAGCTTGCGGCTGGTTTTTCCTTCTTTTTTTGTGTTGTTTTTGCTTTGATGCTGTTTTTGTTTTTGTTTTTGCTGTTGTTGTTGTTGGGCTTTAAGTATTTGTATTTTGATTTACTTCCTTTTATTTATTAGTTAGTACTATTTAAACACTTAATAGTTATTACGCTTTATTATGAATTTCCATTTAAAAAATGCTTAAGTTAGCAGAAAAAGAAACAAACCAAATATATATATAGCAGCAAGATATGAATAAAAAGATGAATAAAAATCAAAAATCCGGGTTTTATTTTTTTTTTCAAAACATTTTGCTTGTTTATTTTGTTGTTGATGGTTTTTGTGTTCAGTTTGCTTCCGCTGTAGGTCGAACCAGAACTGTTTTTAAAAAAATAATAATAAAAATAATAGTTTTTGTTTTAAATATATATACGTATACGAATATATATATATATATATATATATATAAACACATTTATATATATATACATATATATATGTAAACACACAGGCATATTTAAGTAGTATATATGTATATACATACATATGCATATATATATATATATATATATATATATATAATTTCAAATGTGCATTTTACATATAGATTCGCTCTTGCTTATTTGTTAAAATTAAATCAACACACACGTATTCAATTGATAGATGTATAATTTATAGTTACAAAAAAAGAATTATAATTACAATAATATTAATAATCATAATCATAATCATAATCATAATAATAATCAAATTAAATTACATATAATATTGACGCTGAATAATTGAATAATTAAAAAAAAAACACACTCTTAAAACTGGTGGCTAAAATTAAAGGAAAGTACGCACGTACATGTACAGATTTTGTACGCATCTCTTGAAATGGTTCTCGATTCTGCTTTTGCTGCTGCTTTTGCTGCTGCTTTTGCTGCTGCTTCTGCTTCTGCTTCTGCTTTTGCTTCTGCTTTTGCTTGCTCTATTTTTTGCTTTGCTTTGCTTTGCTCTGCTTTGCTTTGCTTCTGTTAATTTTTGTGGCTCTTTCTTCGGATTGATTAAACTTTAATTAGGCATAAATTAATTATTTTTTGTTTTTTGTTTGTTTTTTTTGTTTTTGTTTTTTACATATATGTATATTTAATATTTACAATTTCTTTGCTACTTGTTTTATGGGTTTGCTTGCTCAGCAGCCGCAGCAACAACTGCAACTGTTGCTGCCGCCTTCTGCCTGCTTCTTGTTTTGCTTCTTGCTTCTTGCTTCTTACTTCTTGTTTTGTATGCTCTGTCTCCGTCTCCGTCTCTGTTGCCTATATCTGTCTCATTCTCATTCGCTTTGCAATATTTCATATTTACTTTGTTAGCGCACTAAAATCTAATTTTCATTTTTTAATTTTCGTATAGACTAAAGAAAAAAATGTTCTTTGCTGCATTTTTTTTTTATTAATTTTTGTTTGTTTTTGTTTTGTTTTTTGCTTTGTATGTTTCTTTTGTTTTGTTTTGTTTTTTTTTTTTTGCATACTTTAATTAATTCAACTTTACAGCTTTGCCCGTCTCTTTCAACCTAAAACGCTATCGCTTTTCCTCTCGAAGTCCTGCCTACAAAATATTGCCAGAGCTTCGATTTTCCCCGACTGTCGTCTGTGTTTTTCATATTTCTTGCAGTTATTTTTTTTATTTATTTTTTGACTGTGGCTTGAAGAAGCTGTGGAATTTCGGTGCCTTGAAAGTGCCCCCGACGAAGAGTCCCCACCCTGTCCCGAACTTATATGTATTTAAACCTCCTCCGTTGGTATCTCTCAACCCTTTGCTCAATTTCTCAACAATTTAGTTTCGTTTTCCTTGCTTTAGTCAGATTTTTATATATGAATTTTACAATACATATAGATCTCTATATATTATTGATACATTTAGCGTGGTAGTGTTTTTTTTTTTTGTTTTTTGTTTGTTTTTTTGTTTTTCATATTTTTAAATTGGTTTTTAATATATTTCTATCAATATGCCTTTGATATTAATATTTAATACATTGTTACGCAGTAGTTTACAGTTATGGTTTAAAATTAAAAAAAAAACGTGTCTATATTTATTAATTTGTATATACATATACATATATATATATATATATATATTTATATATACATATACATATATACATATACTTTTATATATACATATATATATATAAATGTATATATATAATTTAATAAAAACTATTGCATTAGTTATTATTTAATAAGAAGTAATTTTTTTGTTTTTCTCAGATGTGTGTTCTTACTTTTCTTTATGTATACATCTATATATAGTCATGTATATACACATATATATAGATATATATATATATATATATATATATATACATATATATATATATAAATTTATTATTAAGAGTTGGTACAACTTGTTGAAAACTTTGCATATTAATTCTTGTATTTGTATTCTTGTGGGGCATATAAAAATGTTCGCTTTTATTGCTATTTGATTTTTATTATTTTAATAAACATTTTAACTATTTCTTTTATTTAATGTTCTCTCTCGTTTTCTCTCTATTTATTTCGCCCCAAAACACGGTTTTTTCCCCTTTCTAGTTTATGTAATTTGGGTTGTTCTTGTTGTTGTTGTTGTTCAGCGTGTGTGTGTGTTGTGTGTGTGTGTGTGTGTTGGGTGGGTGAGGATGAGGAACCGTTGTGGAATTCGCTGCCAAAATAAAAACTAATGGCTTTTTGGATATAACCGATGTAACAGAATTTTGATACAAAACAAACATTGTTTAAATGCAAAACGATCTCGATTCGAATTTCATTTAAAAAATTTCATATTGCTGATATTAAAAACATTGCGTATGTGTGTGTGTGTGTGTGTGACGCATCAGAACAGAATTTGTTCGACTAAAACAATTGCTGGTATTAAATTAGTTATAAAATGATGTATTTATATATAGTAATGTTTGTATATATATATATATATATATATGTTATTTAAATTAAATATGTATTGAATATTAAGGCCAAAATGAAGACAAAAAAATAGCATGACTTGTGAGTCATGTGTGTGTGTGTGTGTGTGTGCGAACAACATACAAGCAGAACCCAGGTGTTGTCCGTGTGTGTGTGTGTGTTTAAGCTTTTTTTTTACTGTTACTTTTGCTGATTTCTGCTGCAAATTTTGGCTTTGCTTTTGCATTTGCATT
Organism: Drosophila silvestris; assembly: GCA_035043445.1. NCBI lineage: Eukaryota > Metazoa > Arthropoda > Insecta > Diptera > Drosophilidae > Drosophila > Drosophila silvestris. The sequence goes on from JAWNMZ010000029.1 coordinate 3,277,383, forward strand.
TTGTTTGTTTTATCTCCATCTACGCTAATTTAAGCTATAGTTTGTTGTATGTTGCTGTTGTTGCTGTTGGTGTTGCCAGTTACTATTATGCATTATTATGTATTATTATTTAGATTGTTTTGTTTGTTTGTTTGTTTGTAATACAAAGAAAAACTGCTTTCTTGACGTGGGTATCAGAGACGCCGCAGTTGGCGTAGTTTTTTTTGTGGTTAACTACTTACTAATTTTACATTTAGATTGGTTTTTGTTTTTTGTTTTTTGTTTTTTGTTTTATCTTTAATTACTATGTTATAATTATTATTATTAATTTTCTGCTGCTTCTTTCTCTTGTGTTTAATATAGTTAACAAAAAAAAAAAAAAAAATACAAGTATTTAGCAGCCTTTTTAAACAACTATGTAGCTTTCTCTCCTCTTCGTCACCTCCTCTCCTTATTTCTGTCTGCTTCTGCGTCTGCGTCTGCTTCTGCTTCTGCTTCTGCTTCTGCTCTCTCTCTCTCTCTCTCTCCCCATCTCGCTCTCTCCCTCTGTGTAATTTTACTTATTTCTTTTTTTTTGTTTTTCTTTCTTTCTTTCTCCATTCAGCGTTCGTTTTTAGCTTCAACAGAATTCTCGCTGTTTTCTTTTTGTTTTGTTTTGTTTTTTGTTTCGTTTTCTGCTTGCACATTTTGCTTTCATTATTCTTATATACTCTCTTCTTCTGCCTTCTTGCCTTCTATTCATTGTTGTTTCTATCTTTTTTATTCTTTTTGTTTTGTTTTGTTTTGTTGTTGTTTTGTTTTTTGCTTTACGCTTGTTTATCACATTGAATATAATATATATGTATATATACTATATATATATTTATATATATGTATATAGTTTTATTTAACTTAAGTTTTTGTTTTCTTTTTTGTTTTCTTTTTTGTTTTATATGTTGTTGTTTTATGCATTTGCGACGCGCTTTTCTCGAGAGGCGCTCATGGAAATTCTTCGGGTTTTCTTCTTCTTCTTCTTCTTCTTCTTCTTCTTCTTCTTCTTCTTCTTCTTGTTGTTGTTGTTGTTGTCGATTTTGTGGATTTTGTTGACTTGTTATTGCATCGAGCATCAGCAGCAGTTGTCGATGTCGTTGACGACGACGACTCGTTTATTTCGTTGGCAGTGTTCTTCCTTAGAGCAGCTCCTGCTGCAGCAGCAACAGTTGCTGCTGCTGGTCCAGTTGGACTTGCTGCTGCAGCTGCTGCTGCTGCCAGCGCTTGTACATGCCCAGATAGGTGCGTGTGTTGGTTGGATTGCTGTTGTTGTTGTTGTGGTTATTATTGTTGTTATTGTTGTTGTTGTTGTGGTTGATGTGATTGTTGTTGTTGTTGCTGATGTGATTGATGTGGTGGTGGTTGTTATTGTTGTTGCTGCCGCTTGTTACCGCCAGGGGCATGCCACCTAACACTGACGGCAGCTGCAGCTGCTGCAAGTGCATTGCTGTTGTTGTTGTCGCTGATAGTGATGTTGTTGCACCACCCGCCACTGCCACAACTGGCGGCAGCAGCTTGTAGTGTGTGGCATCCATAACCGTATCGTAGCAATAGGCAGCCGCATCCAAAAATGTTGTCGCATAAAAGCTGTTCCGATTACAGATATCGTTGTTGATGTCATAATTATTGATGGTGCTGCCACTGCTGCTGTTGTTGATATTTATGATAAATTGATTTTGCTGTTTTTGCTGCTGCTGCTGCTGTTGTTGTTGTGGTTGTTGTTGTTGGCCAGCAACTGCTGCTGCTGCTGCTGCCGCTGCGGCGGTGAATTATGAATTGGAATTGCGTTTAGTTGGCAGCTAGGACGAGCTGGACTGATTCATATTGCCAAACATGTGGGCTGAAAACGATGTCTGTCCCGCCGAATTGGCCTGTGACGTGGACGACTGTTGCTGCTGTTGCTGTTGCTGCTGTTGCTGCTGCTGCTGCTGTGCCTGCTGTTGATTCAGCGAGCCACGCCCATGCTTCGGTATGGGAGGCTGTATATACTCATGCCGTGCCAATGCAAACACATCCATGCGATCCTCCTTGCGATACGCCAAGCATCCACGTATGAAACTCTGCACAAAATCAAAATCAAAGCATTAACAAATCGAAATATCGAATATATATATATATATATATATATATGTATATATAGAAATATCTATTGTAGTTGTAGTGCTAACCTTTGCCTCATTGGAGACAGTTGGCTTGTTGGAGAACTGCACTTCGGTCGCCTTCAGTATGGTGTTCTCCTCAAGGATGGTGGCCTGCGACTGGTTGTGGCCAAACGGCTTCTTGCCATATAAGCACTGATAGAATATCACGCCCACACTCCACACATCCACTTTCGATGAGATTTTGGGTGGATTCTTGCCAACAACGAAGCACTCCGGCGGCAGATACCTGTGAATGGGATTATGAATATGGAATATATTTTAGTACAAATCATCTTATTGATGTGGAGGGGAATTGGTTTGGATTGATTTGCTAATCGGTTGGATTGGGGGTAGTTACCAATAGGTGCCAGCGCCTTGAGATGTCAGATCCATGCCATGATCCGGATTATAGTTCTCATCGTCCATCACTTTGGACAGACCGAAATCAGTTATTTTGATCTCGCCGCAAACGTTGCCCTCGGTTAACAGTATGTTGCCCGGCTTCAGATCATAGTGGATGACGGGCGGTTTAATCTCATTTAGATACTTGAGTGCAGATACAACCTGTATATACATATATATATATATTAATATGGGATAGATCAAGAGAGTTGGAGTAGCACTCACCTGCATTATTATTGAGCGCGCTTCACGCTCGGGTATAGTCTTATGCTGCTTCAGATAAAAGTCCAGATCGTGTCCATCACAATACTCCAGCACGGTGCAGAATGAGTTCGCATCGATCTCAAAGACATCATAGAGCTTCACCACGCGCGGATGATCCAGCGCCTTGTGTATGTTGTACTCCCGCAATGCGTGTCTAAATTTCAATTGAAATTTAAATTTAAATAAAAAATGTTTAAGGAATCATGTGCAATGGCATAATGAATGCCCCTCCCACCCCACCCCAATCCGCCACTCATCCCACGCCTGCTACATCTGTCGCTCAACAAGACTGCCCTAATCATTCGAAATACGAATCAAAGAAGATCTCTCAAATCGAAAACGTATCTCTAAAAACAACTAACAACTCAACATGAACATAAAATATAAAAGATGAAACTGCCGCTGCTGCTGCTGATGCTGCTGCTGCTGCTGCTCCACTACTCACTTGATATAATTAGCTTTCTTATCCTCCTTCCAATCCTTGTTTAATTGGTGCACCTTACATGCGACATAGCGTTGCTCCTTGAGGTCAAATGCCTTGTGCACCTCGGAGAAGCCGCCCTTGCCCAGCAGCATTAAAAGCAGATAGCGCTCATTCAGTACGGGATGATTGTTAAAGCGGGACTGCAATTCACAAACATCACAGATTAATCAGCATATACACATATATATATATATATACATATAGTATAGTATGTCAACTTACCTGATCTTCATTGAGTATGCGCTTGAGCTCGCGTATGTGGAGATTACGTTCACGCTCAAGCTTCTCCATCTCCAGCTGCAGATCGGCGTCCTCCTTTTTGAGGGCGTTCTGTCGCAGCTTGAGTATCTCATCGTATTCGTAATACTCCTGCGCCGTATACGCCCCGGACACCGGATCCGGTTTAAGAAATGTGCCCGAATCGGAGCAGCTGCCGCCGCTATCATTGCCACCGATGCCGCCGCCGCCACCAGCACCCGGTCCGCCTGGACCGCTGCCGCCAGCACCGGCACCGCCAACACCGCCACCACCGGCGCCGCCGCCGCGATCAGACAAACGATCACCGACACCGCCGCCAACGCCGCTGTTGCCAACATTGCCGCCGACACCAGAATTGGCGCCGCCAACGCCACCAGAGCCGGCAATGCCGCCGCCACCAACACCACCCGCACCACCGCCGCCATTGTGCAGTAGCTGCTGCTGCTGTTGCTGTGCCTGTGTCGAATTCGAGCGGGAGAGGACGCGACCGCAGGAGACGACGACAACGGTGCCGCCGCCACCAGCGATGCCGCCAACACCGCCAACGCCGCCGGCGCCCGTCGCATTGTTGGCCGCATTGCCGACAGCGATGCCGCTGTCGAGACTGCCGGCGCCGGCATTGCCGCCCAGGCGATCCGTCAGCTGGGAGGAGTCATTGGAATTGGAATTCTGTTGCTGTTGCTGCTGCTGTTGCTGGTGCTGGTGCTGGTTATTCTGTTGGTTGCTGTTGTTGTTGCGTTTACGTCCCGATTCAGCTGGCCGTTTCTTCATCAGCTGCTTCTTCTGGCGATCGATCTCCTCACGCTCAGCGGTTATCTCCTCCTGGCGTCGGCTCAGCTCCTGAAACGCATAGCCGTCCGTCCAGTTCTCCTGGAATGTGGCGCCGACACGCTGTGTCACAAATTGTCCCAATCTCAATCGATTCTGCATACATTTCTGACGCGCCTCCTTCTTCTCAATGCTGCTCTTCTCCTTGAGCAGCTTCTTGACCACATCAATGCATTTGGCAATGTGCGACTTGTGCTGATCAATGGACTTCTGTTGGCTCATTATCTGGCACTTTTGCTCATCGGACAGTCTTGTCATCTCGTCCAGCTTCGCCTTGCCGGACTCATGTTCCGCCTCCCGCTCCTGCAGCTCCTGCTGTGACATCTCCGTCTGGGTGCCCTTCGTGTATGTCATTATTGTTGTTGGCATTGCCAGTGGCAATGGTGGCGGCGGTGGCGGCAATACACCAACGACGCCAACACCCACGCCCACATTTACGCCAACGCCAACGCCCACGCCCACGCCACCAACGACACCAACGCCGCCCACATTGACGCCCAGTGAGCCAAGCTGTTGATGCGTCGGCACAACGGCAACACTTGACGCTGACGATGTAACCGGCAACTGTTGCTGCTGTTGTGCCTGCTGTTGTTGCTGCGCCTGCTGCTGCTGCTGTTGTTGTTGCGCCTGTTGCTGTGGACCGACAACACCCAGTCCAAGCACACTGTGCCCCACGCCCACATGTGACATGGCCACGCCCATTTGCGTCTGCTGAGGAACCATTGCATTGGAAGTCTGTTGTTGTTGTTGCTGTTGCCGCTGCTGCTGCTGTTGTTGCGCCTGCTGTTGCTTAGCCGCTGCTGCCGCCGCTGCTGCTGCCGCAAAATGAAACTCTGGTCCAGCTTGCTGAACCTGCACCTGCACCTGCTGCTGCTGCTGCTGCACTTGCTGCTGCACTTGCTGCTGCACTTGCTGCTGCTGTTGTTGGCTGGGCGATTGCGTTTGTGCACTGGTCGAATGATAGCCGTGTATGGAATACGCATTCGTCGTCTGCACCTGCACCTGACTATTCACCACCTGCTGCTGCTGCTGCTGTTGCTGTTGTTGCACCTGCTGCTGCTGCTGTTGCTGTTGCGCCTGTGTTGCTGATGATGGCGATTTGCTGCCCGTGTGTTGCCGCAGCGCTGAATTGGCGCCACTCTGTTGCTGCTGCTGCTGTTTGTTGAAGTAATCGTTGATCTTCTTGCTGTCATTGCTGACGGGGAGCAGAAGACGCGAAATTTTGTTGCCAACAGCACCACCGACCGTGGGTACACCGCCAACGGTGCCAGCAACACCGCCGCCACCACCACCACCAGCACCACTGACTGGCGGCAACGCACAGCGATCGACGCCGAGACTGAGTACCAGGCTGGATACCCCCTTCGACATGTTGCTGTCCCGAAATGTGAGCGATTTCTTGAGGCCGCTAATAATGCCGGTGCTGTTGCCGCCGTTGCCGGCGTCTTCGCTGTTGCTGTTGGGCATTTTGCGTTTGCGTTTCCGCTCCGCTGGCGTTCGTGGCTGTTTCCCGCTCGCATTGCTCACGACAGCGACGGAGGCGGCTGAAACGGAAACGGGTACGGCAACTGGACCGGGTCCGGGTCCGGGACCGGGACCAGGCCCGCTACCTGGCTGCTGTTGCACATTGAGCATGTCGAGCATTGAGGCGCCGTTATTGGAGTGCAACTGTTGCTGTTGCTGCTGCTGTTGCTGCTGTTGTTGCTGTTGCTGTTGTAGATTGCCGAGTCCTAGCATATCATTGACATCCTTTTCGCTGTGCGAGGAACCAGTGCTCATATTCGAGTCCGGATTACTGCTATGGCCACCGGCAGCGCCGTGCGGCTGCTGCTGATGCAGGGCTACGTGCGGATGTTGCTGGTGTAAATGTTGCAGCTGTTGTTGATGCTGTGGCGGCAATGTTGTATGCTGATGCAGCGACTGTTGCTGTTGTTGCGCTGCGGCTGCCGCCGCCGCTGCTGCTGCCGCTGCTGCTGACGCTGCTTGCTGTTGTTGTTGCTGCTGCTGTTGTGTCGTCAACTGCTGCAGATGCAATGGGTGTGTTTGCAAATTATGCTGTTGCGATAGCTGCTGTGGCAGCAACTGTTGCTGTTGCGCTTGCGTACTGAGATGATTAGCAAAATGTTGCTGCTGTGGTTGCTGCTGCTGCTGTTGTTGTTGTTGCTGCTGCTGCTGCTGCTGTTGTTGCTGTTGCTGCTGTTGTACTGCCGCCTGACTGCTGGGATGATGATGACTTAGGGTCGATGTGGTCTGTGGGGCCATCTGCAATTGAGCGCCGGCGGACATCTGCAAAATAAGCCAGAATAAAAATCAAATTAGTTTCAAAATGCTTCGCCTCTTATTATTGCTTGCTGTGCACACATATACACACACACATATATATAAATATATATATATATACATATATACAGAGGGAGAGAGAGAGAGAGATTTAAACAATTGATCGATTCTTGCTATCGATATGCAATGGGCTGCCGTTTTGCAACACTGAACCACTTTTTGTTTTGATTCGCTGGTTCGTTGGCGACACAGTGCAGCGCTGCCAGACGAGTGCCTCTCAACTAAGTGGCAACCGTGGAGGCTGAGCAATTGAAAAAAAAAATTAAAATGGTAGAATAGCGAAAAGAGCGAAAGAGAAACGTGCAAAATACATGGCAACAAAACGATGAGTGAGCGTATGACTGAGAGTGTGTGTGTGCGTGTGTGTGTGTATGCGTGTGTTTATATGAGTGAGTGAGACGTCATAGCAAGCGCGTGCTACTCTGCTGGGCGCCGCTCCGCATGATATGCGTGTGAGTGAGCGCAATGCAGCAGCAGCAGCAATGTCTCTATATATATATATATATATATATATATATATATATATATATATATATATGTGTGTGTGTGAGTATACATGTGTGTAAATTATTTTATCAAAAGCAAAGACAATGAGAGAAAAAAAAAACCGACACAATAGAACAAAGTTGAAAATTATTGTACAAATTATATTTTTTTACCGCACACAATTTTGTTTTCACATATTTACTTTTGCCAACAATCTCTTCTCTCAAGCTTTGTTCCTCACACAACACAATTTAATTTTATTTTCTTTGCATTTGCGTTTTTGGTTTCTGTGTTTGTTTTTTCTTTTTGTGTGTGTGTGTGTATTTGTAAGTATGTATGCCTTATTTATGACAAAATGCCGTTCACCTTTTTTAAGCGCCGCATATTTTTCTGCACACACATACGCTTTGCTTCTGTGTGTGTTTGTGTGTATGACGTGTATGTGTATGTGGGAGTGTATGTGTGTGTGTGTGTGTGCGTATGAGGTCGTGTGAGTGTGTGTGAGTGATGTGTGTTGTGTATGTGTGTATGTGTGTGTGTGTGTGTGTATGTAATGTATGAATTTTCACATTCTATTACAATTTATCACATTCATCGCTGTTTATTTATGCACTTTAACGAAATGAACATAACTCTTTACGATTATTATCGACTATTTTGCACGCCGCGTACTTAGTTTATGGCTGGTATATGTATTTTTCTTTCAGTTTCGGGGCAGGCAGCAAATTGTTATACGCGTATTTGTAATGGTGCGCGCGGCCCGTAACGAGCAAGAAAGAAGGTGAAAAAAGAAGAACAAGAGCAATAAAACGCGTACACAGACAACGACAGCGACAGCGACGAACGTCTCAGTCTCGGCGCTTTTGCTATTTGCAGAGAGCACGCGAGCGCGAGTGCGAGAGCAAGGGTGAGACACAACAAAAAAAATCAAGAGAGAGTGAGTGAGTGAGCGCAAGAGCCAAGAGCAAGAGAGCGCGCAACGAGCCGGAGCTGAAGTCGAGACGACAACAACACCACACACTGCACCACTACACAACACTATACTATTTGCAAAAAACGACGAAAAGAAATGTACAATAAAAATTAATCCGATTGACAGGCAGCCACCGCTTCGTCGTCGTCGTCGTCGTTGTTGTCGTCGTCGTCTGTCGTTCGCTCGGCCTTCGTTGGTTTGCGCTGTGTTGTTATTGTTGTTGGTGTTGGTTTCTGTTGCTTTTGATAAATTTCTGCGACTTCCGCGCGCGCCCAGCCAAAAACAACATCGAAACTAAACTACACAACTACAACAACTTTTTGTAGTTGCTGCTGTTGCTGCGCTGACTTTGCTGCGCGACTGCGAACGCTCTTCTTCTTACTACTCTTCCAACATTGCCCAGCAAGCAAGCAGCAACAACAACAACAGCAGCAGCAGAGCAACCCAACCGGCGTCTTTGTCATTTCGCGAGGCTCGCGTTGCTGTCGACGTTGGCAGCGACGCCATTGCCCAAATTATGTTGGTGTTTCTACATACACACATACATGCATACACACACACAAACACATTCGCATGTACAAAACGTATGACGATGTGCGATTGTGTGAGTGAATGAAAAAGCAATTAAAATTATAATTCAATTTAGAGAAATACGAATAAATACAAATACGTAAACAGATTCAATTATGTGTATAACAGTGCATGAAAATCTGTTATATTTACGGCATTCACATAATGAATTGTCCGACACAATAACCGGTTTTTAACTGCCGCTTTTAAATCTTAAAAACAATGTTTTAAAAAAATATATATATATATATAAATAAATAAATAAACAAACAAATAAAGAAATTTGGTTTGCAAATTAAAAAAAAATTTTTTTTATATATGAAATGGGATTTCATAATTCGATTTAGCAAAATTTGTTCATTGTTGAATTTAAACGTTTAACGGCAACGTATTAATGGTCATAATGCTGCCAGCGTCGCTGCCAGCGTCATCAGCAAGCAGCAGCGCTATAAAGGAAGGAAGCAAATTTTACGCTGTCGTCGTTGGATCGCATCGCAGTTTGCGGTTTGATGAACACGACGACAACAGCTGGGAGCTGGGCTAAACTGAGCTGAGCTGAGGTGATGAGAGTGAGAGCGAAAGATGTGACGCCGTGAAAAAAGTGTTGCCAAACATGGCTGAGAAAAAAATGAGCAAATGCGAACGAACAAGCGAGCGAATGAACGAACGCACACTCAAACACAACACACACACACATATATATATATATATATATATGTACACACAAGCAAGCTGTAACGGGCCAAACTGGCAACAGCAAAAACGCGACGAACAAGACGCAGAGAGACAACAGCATAAATGATAACAAAAAGCGTGTGAGCCGCGGCGAGTCCAAAACCAAATGAAATGGGCAGCGACGACTTAATTTTTGGGCTTGTTGCACTCACGTGCGCGCGAATGAGATAAATCTATGATGATGAGGAGGTTGTTGTTTGTGGGTGCTGATGCGGTCGCGGTGTGGGGGAAGGGGGGTCAGCGGTGTGCGGTGAGCACAAAAGCAAAAGCGTGCGAAAAGGCCCGCGAGACGCAGACGTAGACGGCGGCGAGAAACGAGCCGAGACAAAACGAAATTCAAGCGTCAGCGTCCCTCTCTCTTCATACACATAGCGATATACATATATATATATATGTATGTATATATTGTGTGTGTGTGGGTGCGGGGCAGCATGCGAGGGTGTGGCAGTGACATGCATAACGTATGTGTGTGTGTATGCACTTCTTATTGGCACCATCTGTGCATGCGTGCATGTGTGCATGCGTGTGTGTGTGTGTGTACTGCTGCGGCTGCTGCAGTAGTTTCCATGCACACATACATACATGCATACATGTGCATGTGTGTTCTGCGAGAGAGCGAGAGAGAGAGTGAGAGAGTCACACCATTACTATTGCAAGTGCATTCCAATGCAGCTTGAAAAACCGTTGCATATTTTGTGCTTTTTCAAATGCAGCTTTTTTTTACGCTCACCCTATCATTCTGCCTCACTCACTTACACACAGTCACACACACACACACAGTGACGACAGTGCAGTCGCCGCAGCAGCCTCAGCGCATGCAACGAACAAGTTTTTGCTTTTTTTTTTTTTTTTTTTGGTTTTGCCTTTAGCAATGTGTTGTGATAACGCTTCATTGCAAATACACACATACATACACACACCCATATGCATATACATAAAGATGTATGTATTAATATGTATATATGTGCAACTGCATGTGTGTGTGTGTGTGTGTGTGAAAACTGGTTGTCGCCATTGCGGCAAGACGTTGACATTAGGGCTGCCATCCAACACAATAACCAGAAAACAATTGCAGCTGTCTGGCAACGCCGTCGCGCAACGCCAAGCAACAACACTCGCCGTCGTCGCCGCAGTTTAACAGTTCACATCGATGAGTCAAGGTCGAAAGACGTCACGCAAATTTTCGTTTTCATTGCTTACCCACAACAACAAAAACGAAAAAAAAAACTATGTCCGTTTATTTTTAGCGTGCGAGTGTCGTCGTCGTCGTCGTGGTTCGTGTGAGCGACGACGGCGAGCCGAGTAGACACGAGTCGCAACAACGAATGAATTGAATGGGAAGCGGCAACGAACGTGAAAAGCACGCAAGGCAGCCACCACCATTGAATTTTTAATTAATTTATTTTTATTATATTTGCTTTGTTTTTTTTTTCTTTTGCTGCCTTTGCTGCTTTTATATTTGTCATTGGTTTAATATTAGCGACGCGTATAGAATGTGCGTTTAATTAAAATTCTCATATGAAAGTATTGTACTGTTTTTTTTGCTCTTTACTTAATTTTGGTCCATTTATGAAAATTGTATTTATGTACATTATGTATGTACATTTTACGTTATATTATTGAACCAATCAGCTTTCAGATTAAAGAAAATATTTAATAGGCAAATTGTGTTCAATTTGTAATTAAGATTAATCGCTTTAATAAGCCTAGTGTGTTTATTTCTCTTCCATAAATTGTAAATTTTCTGTTAATTTGAGAAAAGGACAATCAATTGGTTAGCATGAATTGTGTCCCCATTTGCTTAACAGAGTGCTGTTAAGAAAACGTATGCTGGGCGCTCAGAAAAGTGCCGCAGCAGCAGAAAGCATCAGCACGTGCACAAAGCGCCTCGAATGTAAACAAAGAGAAATACACACACAAAAGCAAAACGAGAGAAAAAAATAAATAAATAACACTCACGCTCTTGGTTAACTTGCGACCAGCGGCGCCGCTGCCGGCGCTACGCTTGCTGCCGTTGTTGTTGTTGTTGCTGGCGCTGCGGCTACGTTTGCGTGCAGCGCTGCTCGCAGAAGCTGCTGCGGTTGCTGCCGTCGCTAACATGACAACGTAACAGTGAGAAAAAGTCGCTGCTAACGCTGACGTTGCCGTCGTTGAACAGCTGACACACTTGCCGGCAAAATTTTATAAATCAGCTGCCCATGGGCGCAGTGCTCTTGCTAGATTTCTCTCTCTCGCTCAATGAGCGCGCTCTCTGTCTGTATGTGTGCGTGCGTGTGTATGGGGAGTATATGCCGGCGTTCTCTCAACTTATTTGCAATCTCTCTCACGCGCGCTCTCTCTCTCGCTCGCTCTCTCTCTCTGTTGTTTGCCGATACAACTGTCGTCTGCCTTTTGTTTTGTATTTTGTATTCGTGTTTTCCTTCTTTCTTTTTTTTTTTTTTGTTGGTTTGCTTATTTTGCACGTTTTGCATTTATGTTACACACACACGCTTTGCCTCGGCATTCGTATCGTTTGCTTTGGCTCTTGTCTTTTTTTTGTTTTTTGCCGTTGCTATTGCCTGCTGCTGTTTTTGTTGTTGGTTTTGTATTTAGTAGGAAGTTGGCGGAAAATATAAAAAAAAAATTCAACCGCGCGCGTTGCCGACAACAACGACACGTCACGTTACTCGCTCTTTAAGTTCGACACTGTTGTGCTAGAGAGCAGCGGCAAGGTAAAATTGGCAAATCTACAACAAAAACGACAACAGGCTGGCTGCTTGCTTGGTTCGTTGGCAGGGAGAGCGACGAAACCGACTGCGACGCTGACTGACTATAAATTTGTATATAGATGTGTGTGTGTGTGTATTTTGTATGTCTGTTAACCGAGTGAACTTAAATTGTTTAGTTCTGTCTGCTGCTGCTGCGCTGCTTCTTGGCGTTTCTCGTCTGTTCTTGTGCAGAGCGACGACGAGCGCAAGGCCGCAGCTGCTGCTGTTGCGTTGTATGTTGTATGTTGTATGTTGTGTGTTGTGTGTTGTGTGTTGTATGTTGTATGCACGTTAGAAAGCTCTTGGCACTTTTTGCTTGCAGCAAACAATATTTGATATTAGAGTTGCCATTGGCAGCGAAAATTGCAGCAGAAACCGCGATGTAAATTTTAACTGTTAATAGGCGCACAGCAAACATAGCAGCAGCTAAGATGTTTATTACACACAAACAAACACACACACATACAAATATACATATGTATATGTAAGTGTAACTATTGGTGAAAGCGCGTTAATAGAACATATTCCGTTAACATTCGCTGAGAGCGCTGTTGTTGCTATTGCTGTTGTTAAAATGTTTGTTTGCCCAGCCCCAAAATCGACCTCTACATTAAATTTTTGTGTGCTGTTTAACTATGAGCGCACATGCAAACAGTGCACACACACACACACATGTATATCTGTATACATGTACAGTGTGGATACACAAGTATGTGTGTGTATGTATTAGTGTGCCCGTAATGGGCATTAATATTATCCGATAATGGTTTCGAGGATGCGTTTGTGTCTGTGTTTTGTTATTGACGCACCTGGCGTTTCTATGTAGAAACAGAAACAGAAACAGAGACCGAGGCACAGCCAGAAGCAGAAGAACTGGCAGAGGTAGACGAAGACGAATAGCAAGAGGAAGACGAAGAGGGAGAGAGTGAATATGAGTGTAAGTGTGAGTAGTGTGCACCGTTGTATTCGCGCTGCTCCTCAATCTCTCTCTCTCTCTCTCTTTCGCTCTGTGTAGATTAGTGCAATATATACATACATACATATATGCAAAGGTATTCGTGTATGTGCATGTGTGGAAATGATTGATAAAAGCGAATATAGAAATCTAAATCTTAGACACAATAGGTACACACATACTTATATACATATGTTAATATGTACAATATAAACAAAGCAGAAGCACAAACTGACTAAACTTTACTTGACAAATGCAAATCAAGCATATCGGCTAGCGAAAATTAAATGAAATTCAACAACATAAATTAATGGGCAACACTAAATACGCGAATGCGAATACACACACACACATATATATAAATACATTTATATATATATGTATGTATATGCATATATAACAGTATGTTGTTCATTTGGCATGGCATACATATTGCATGTATGTGTGTGTGTGTGTGTGTGTGTGTCTGTGTATGTGTACGTATACAAAGAGAATTGTATAAAATAGCAGTGGGGAATGTCATCGAAAATAGTTTGGTTTTTTTGGGACTAGATCGACTTTGCTCGTTGTTCTTATCACGAATATATTAAGTATATATATATACACATATGTATATATATAATGTCGGACAAAGTTGACTTTCAAAATTTTCACAAGGTATAACAAGTGTATATTATTTATATTGTTTATATATCTATGTACGAATAACTAAGTAAATAAAAAATCGATTCTTTATCAAAAACAAACAAATATTTGAAATTCTTTTCATTCGATATGGAATGTTGATCAAGCATGTTTCGTCTCCCAATCACGTACAGGGTATACGAATTGCAATTAGTGGGCATATTTTCACTCAGTCGACATCGCCGCCGCCAACGCACAGCATTCAAGTTTTCATTGTCTCTCTCTTCCTCCCTCTTCCTCTCTTCCCCCTCTTCCACTCTTCATTTGTGTGTGTGTGTGTTTTCTTTATGTTTCTCTTCTTCTGCTTGTGCTTTTTTTTACGGATAAACTGATTTCGTGTTGCACTTCTTGTTGTGTGTGTGTGTGTGTGTGTATGTGTGTGTATGTGCATATGTGTATGTTAATATGTGTTTCATTTCATTGAATTTTTTCCCTCATTTGCTTTCAAAACTGCGCAACTTTCACCTGAATAGACAACAAACAAATCAACAAACACTAAAAAAAATGGTTGCAAAAATGTTTACCTGCAAATGATGTACAAACATTCCCATATATACATACACTTACATATGTATATACATACTTATGAATGTATGCATACAAATACCAGTACAAAAATAGAAACGTATAAATATAATTTATTTATAATTTTTTATATTTCAGCATTGACATTCGTCCCAGTGACGTAATCGCAGCACAACAACAACAAAATAACCGCAACAAAAACAACAGCAACAACAAAAAAAAACTCTTGAAGAATCTATAAAGCAAAAGTTTTGTGAATTTTGGGCTCAAATCGAATTTACGATTGAGTCTGAATAGTGAGCGAGACAGAGTAGAACAATAAAATACCCTGCACGATTCACATTACATACAGACAACTACAGTTATGAGCTATTGATGTATGATAATGATGTACACACACAGATACATATTTATATGCATATTATTAACATATATATCAAAGGGTATCATATAGTCGTGCCCTGTTAGTGTTGTTGTTGAGAAAATGTAATTTTTACTATATTGAGCAGTTCTGCTTACATTTCCTGTATTGAATAATTTAATGCATCAACAAAATAAATTAAATGAATTTTTAAAAACTTTTAATATGTACACACAAAAAGAGGAGTGGGTCTGTAGGTCAATCTAGAAAAATCGGCACCATAACATATATAATCAATACAGTTAAAAGCAGGAGCAGTCTGTCAACAATATACAATTAAAAGAAAAATATATTTGGATGCTTGTAGTAAAATCGTTTGCCCTTTAGTGGAAATAGACATTCGAAGTTCTTTTCGAATGAATCATAAACATTCTCGAATATGAATTAAACTGAACTTATTGTGCACATGATATTTACGGATATACATTATACATACATACATACATGTGTACGTGTGTGTGCGTGTGCGTGTGTGTGTGTACATCTTAAGACTTGCCAATTCAATTGAATATCTGCTGTGTTTGCGTGGAGTCGTCTTCTCGAATATTGTTTCTGCTGTTAATCGTTTCACACAACGAAACTTAGTGTACATGTATGTGTGTGTGTATGAATGTATAAATAGCACAACAAAGCGCTAATCTTCACTAAAAAAAAAAGTCACAAATAAAAATAATTCACACACACACATACATACATACGCACATATGTACATACATAGGCGCAGACATACAAGTGTAATATTCAAAAAGGCATGTTATCAAAATTATAAATTCCACACATTCGATTCAAGTCACGTAGACTCAATCATATGTGTGTATGTATGCGAATTGGTTGCCCATTGTAGTAAGGAAACATTTTGAACTTAACTCAACTAATTAAATTTAAAAGTTATGTATTTATGTATGCATGTGTCTATATGTAAATATGTATGCAATGTATACAAATATGCGACGCTGCTGCTGATGCCTGCCTACAAAACGGTAACGAGCGGCGAGTAAACACAACACACAATGAATATGCCGAGAGGGAGAAAAAGAAATTAACATACACACACACAGGCACACACACACACACACATAAATACGTACGTACGTACGTACGTACATAGAAAGAAAAGAAGAAAATAAAATGAGCATCGGCATCGGGCATATAACAAATGCAATACGCCGCTTTACGCACATGCAGATTGGCAGCGGCAGCAGCAGCACCAGCAGCAGCAATATGCGAACTACGACGATGTCTAATTATGCTGCTGCTGCTGCTGCTGCTGCTGCTGCTGCTGCTGACGACAACGACGGGAGCACACGACCCACTCACCGAGGCGACCGAGCGACAAACGCAGCGACGGTGGCGGCGACCCACGACAACACAAAATGTAAGCGCAGCGAGTGGAAACGAACGAGTTGCGGCGCCGATGAATGCCTGCCTGCTGCTTGCCTGCCGTTGCGTCGCGTCGCTCACACCCTCAATCTGGAACGCTCTCGCCCACTGCAGCGACAGTGGCAGTGGCAGCGTCAGAGACAGCGACAGCGACGTCGGCAGCAGCAGCGGCAGCGGCGAATTGGTGGGTTTGAAAACATTTTACTATTCAGCAGGCAGCAACAAACACACACAAACATGCAAAAGCAATGGCAGAGGCAAAAGCAAAAGCAAAAAAAGTAAAATAATGAAACACACACACATACACACTCGCAACAGATCGAAAAATAGCAAATACAAAAGTGTAAAGCAAAGCAAAGCAGAGTAAAGTAAAGTAAGGTAAAGTAAACTGACGTTGACGGAATCGTCGCTTTAGCCGCGTGTATATTTCGATTCAGTTATTATTGAAGCACAAACAAATTGAGACTAAAAATGCGGCGTGAGATTTGATTGTGAGTAAGCGCAAGCGTCGCGTTCATGACGTTGACGCTGGCAGCGACGTTGGCGTCGTCGTCACATTTAAAATAAAGGCAAACAAATATACAAAAGTAAAAGCCAAAGAACGCAAGGGGAATGAAATTAAATGAATGTATGTCTGTATGTATGATATATATGTATATGTTTGTATGTATGTACGTCGGTATGTATTTAATGTATGTATGTATATACGAGTGAGTGTGTTGGAAAATGAAAAAAAAGCGCAGAAAAAGAAGGAAAAAAAAACCAAAACTAAAGCTTAGCGACTGGACAGCGACGATGTCGCGACGCTGGCGCCGACGTCGCTGCCGTCGTCAAGTGCAAAGTGTGATGGGCGTGGCAGCCGATGTGGGCGGTTGGGTGGGTATGCAGAATACATGTGCATGTGTTTGTATGTATGTGTGTATGTATGCCTATGAGTGTGTGTGTGTGCAGCAACTGCTGTTATTGTTGTAACGTTGTGAACATATCAAGCATGGAAGAGAAAGAAGAATACCAACAACAACAAGAGCAACAGCAACTATAACATCTCTTAACACAAGAATCAAATATATACAAATCTCATATGAGGTAATCGTGGGCAGCGCTTTTGTTTATCAAAACAACAACAATTATAACCATTTAAGTTTCAGCGAAAAATTATAATTTGCGAAAAGGCAGAAAAATCGAAAAGACACAGCAACAAAAACAAAAACAACCAAACAAAAAAAAAAAAAAAAAAAAAACAGCAACAACAACGGTAAACATTACCGCATCTGGCAGATACACACACACACACACACACACATATATATACTTTATACTATAGATAAATATGTATGTTCACAAACTCACACACACACACACACACATACATGCATATATAAATGTTTTTGTTCGAGAATTTCTGCCTTCGGATGTATAAAGCAAATGGAATTTTTATGAACAGTCACAAAAACAGCAGCGCAAAATGCAGCCAACATTTATTTATAAATTTCAAGACAGAGATAGCGATACACAGCCAGATAGAAAGAGGCAGAGCAAACGCAAGTCTCTCAACTGAAGGAGTGCGATAGGGTGTGTGGCAACTAGGGAAGGGGATGGGAGATGGGCGGGGTGCTGGCTGGCTGGCTGGTTGTGCCATTGTATAAGTAACGGATCAATGTGTTTATACACTAAGTGGAGACTAGGTAAGCCCCCAAAAGGCAGAGGGGGACAGACAGACACTGTGTGTAAAAGAGAGAAGAGAGAGAGAGAGAGAGAGAAAGATTTATTAAGAGTTGTTCACAATTGTTGAACAACAAATCCATGAAACATATGTTTACATAAAAATCAACTTATTTGTAATATATATGATATATGGAAAAGGCCCCAAGCCTCAAAGCAAAACACGATAAGATCGAGAATTAAACCATATTTAGAAATGTTTTTAACATTTCATATAAATAGATTTGTTGGCGAGGGAAAATAAAATAAAATAAAGTTGTTGTTAATGTTTATATTGAATATTCGAGCTTAAGTCATGATTCATTGCATTATCAATTGAAATTCAGAATACACGGAATTTGCTATGTAAATTACACACACACACACACCCATACATACATACATACATACAAACATGTGCTTTCATCGTGATTATAATGATGATGATACGAGGGAACTTGTATACAATTACAATTTTTTACTACACTAATTAAAAGTCGCTCGAACTCGGTGTCAAATGGTGCTCTGAAAATCTTTGAAAATTATACAGGTATTCTGGAATATATTTTTACACTCAATTTGTTTAATCTTAAGTAACCAATTACAATTCAGTATTAGTTTGTCTGTGCAACACACACGGAGAAATGGCATGTAAATAATTGCAGGTTTGTTGCGAAAGCGCTTTTAATATTGCTTTATTTGAATTGCATTGTTTCTATGGAAATTTCTAGTTATATATACATATGTATATAGCGCCAGCGATTTCATCAGCGTTGCCAACTCCAATTGGAAGGTGACCTTTGATTATTTCGCTTTACTTGGCTCGCGTTCAGCGTTTATTAGTTAAATAGGATACACACACATGCATATACATGTGTGTGTGTGTGTGTGTGCAGTATATTAACTGTACATACTATATGCATATATAGGTGAGCATTATGACAATATTTAGAATCAAAGCCCGCTGATTTGTTTGCATAGCAGAAAAAAGCCCATTTGTTGTTATTGATTTTGCTTTTCATTTTCAGTTGGCGTTTGCAAATGTAATCGGGCTATAGTCTAAGCATGTATATATATACATATATATATATATATATATATTATATATATATGTATGTATGTAAGAACATATGTATTTATACAAGCCACAATTTCAATAGAACGTTGCCCCGTCATCCCAACCAAACAAAGCGTAGCGAAACAAGAGTCAGAAACGTGATCGACTGCATCATACTCTGTTTTATGTTATGATACGAAAATAGTTGAAAATTAACCTTCAACTTGACCAGGCAGACGTCTGCGATCTGTACGAATTTTGACATTTGACACACACATATATATACATATTGTTTGGAATCGATAGATATATCTCTCAACAATTTTCAAAGCTTTATCGATTTTTGCTGCTCAGTTCGAGCTGAGATATAGAACAGATATTTGATATTGATCGACTATGCGTATCATATATATATATGTCATAATACATAAATTATTTTGTATGTTTTACGGATTCCAAGTGGAATTTATTATTTTATTAATTCATATTTGCTAAGCTAGAGCTAAAATTTGCCAAGGATTGTTTAGTTAATTTTTAAGCACTTTTTTGGGAGATTTACAGATATAAATGTACATATTTTATATAGTGAGTCAGTTGCAGTCATTGATTGACTCATGTGGTCCACCTAATAACCCCGTTTCAATAATTTCTATTAATCACATTTTGCATGCCTTTTGACGCCTCTCAAGCGGAAATAATATCCACAAAAGCAAATAAAAACCCGAAAGCAAAGTGCAAAAAAAATTATAAAAATAAAAATAAAAAGAAAAAAATTATGGAAAACGAAATGACGGAGAAAAAAAAGTTGAAGTAAAAAGCAAACAAATAAAGACAAATGGCTTTGTATTTGTTTAGGCAATTAACAAACCATTTTTATGCTCAATAAATTAATAAACTGTTAAAATCTGTAGACAACAACAACAACAAAAACAAAAACAAAATCAAAGGAATTTCAAGTTTTGAACAAAAAACGAACAAAAACAAATAAAAAACAAAACAAAACAAAACAAAACAAAACAAAAGAAAACAAAATGTTGCCACGCGCGAATTTAAAAATAATAAAGCAATAAAAGAATTAATGTCCATATGTAAATATATTTAAATATGAATTTATGTACATATGTATGTAAAAAAAAATATTTGTAATTCAATTATTTATAAAACTGATATTGAAAATGTACAAAACTCAAAATGAAAACGACAAATATTCGCATAAAAACAAAAATTGTCTTTATATGCTTGTTAATATTTATCAGTTGCTGCTTTTGCTGTATATGTATATATAATTATACCATATATAGATACATAAACACATACATATACACACACACACACACACACACAAAAGCAATGCGCTGTTTAATAAAAGTCACTCATACGTAATTTCAATGGAATGTTGTTGTTGTTGTTGTTGCATTTGCTGTTGTTGTCTGCTTCTCTTTTAATTCTTCTTCGTCTTTTTCATCAACATCATTAGCATCATCGTCATCGTAATCATCATGATTTTTGATTCGATTCTGTTGCTTTTGATTTACGTTTTCGTTTTCATTTTCGCCTCTGCTGCGACCTGCGGCTGCCGCTGCTGCTGCTGATTCTGCTGCTGATTCTGTTGCTGCGTCGATGTCGACGTTGACGTCTACTTTTCAGTTAGCTTCGTTTGATTTGTATACGCTCTTTTCTTCACTTCTCCCATTTTCTCCCAGTCTCTCTGCTCTCCCTCTTTCTTCTGTTTTTAATTTCGAACTTGAAGCGCGCTTTGCCCACACTTTGATCGACTTTGATCACCATCCATATCCCCATTAACAGTTCATAAAAATTCTATAGATTTCTTACACGTTTTTTTTTCTTTCTCTTTGAGATGGTTTAATCACAGTTCGTTTCTTTATCGCAACATTTTGAGCTGAGACTGAACTGAGGCACTGAGGAACAATCAAAATGAAGCGACTATTGCTGAGTTGACCTTATTTTGTTGAAAAAAAAAAAAAAACAAAAAAACAACAATAACAACAACAAAAATGAATCAATGCCGGAATGAAAAATATAATTTAAGCTTTAAGCTTTTTCAACTTGAAATGTTGTTTATACATTTTGAAGTGTGTCTTTTGTGGTTGTTGTTGTTGTTGCTGTTGTATCTATATCCAAGTCTAGAGGTGTTCTTTTTAGCCTGAACCCATTGAAAATTGTATAATGAAAAACTGTGCACAAAAAGAAGGAAAACAACGCCGACTACAAATAACATATATATTTCTGATCAGCATTAAGAGTCGAGTCGATCTAGATTTTTTCTATTAAAATATTATTGATAAACTGTACAAATTGGATTAAAATCGATTAAGAAACGCAGAAAAACAGATTGATTATTAGCTGATTATTATTGTTGTTTTACAGGGTATCAGGCACGTCGGCGAGCTGCCACGACTAGAGCCTTCTTGTTTGCATCCTCAACTGCAACTCGACTTTTGTGGCTTAAAATGATGGGCAAAAGCATATGACGGATTTGCCTAAATGCTGGCAAGCCATCGACATTATTTGAAAGCAGCCTCAAAACATGAATCAGTTTCGCAATCAATGTGTCACTTGGGTCTGGGTCTGGTTCTGGGTCTGGGTCTGGGTCTGGGTCTGTCTACTAGTTGGTAGGTGGTTCTATGTTTTATGTTCAGGTGTGGATTGTGTGGGTTTATTATTGCTTGCATGCCTTGCATTTCTAACAGAAATAGTCGCACACTTTCAGGCAATTTTCCAATTGAGACTCTCGACTCTGTCATCATCAGCATCATCATCATCATCATCATGCTGGTCAACTGAGAGATCAGTGTTGGTGGTGTTGCTGCTGCGGTTGCTGTTAGCAACGCACATCGAGAAGATTGAGAAGAACACAGCCACTTGCCAGATTAGTAGGGGTTGACAAAGAGTCAGCAGCAGCAGCAGCAGCAGCAGCAGCTGCCAGCCAGCCAGCTGCTCCTACTATTCGAGAGTCATAGGTGGATGCCAGTTAGTGGGTGGTTGGCTGGTTCACTGATTGTGTGGTTGGCTTGCTGGGTGGCTGTTGGTTGCTGGTTGTACTGAGTTGTACTTGTGGGGTAAAGGCTGGCTTTGGCTTCGATACAAAATGGTTGGCTCACTCGCTCGCACGCGCATTTCGGGCATTGGGGGCAACTAGCAAACTGGCAGCAGCAAGTGCAACAACAACAGCAACAACAACTGCAAACTGGCAGCAGCAAGTGCAAAACTAAACTAAACAACAAGGCAAACACAATATTTCAACTGGAAATATGGAAAGGCCGACAGTGCGTGAAAATGGGTGTGTGTGTGTGTGTGTGTGGGGGGGGTGGCTGTGTTAGTTCAACATGAGCCTAGCTAAACACACACAGAGAGGGAGACCAGGCTCGTGTATACATGTGTGTGTGTGTGTGTGTGTGTGTCTGACCCGTCGTAGTCCAATTGCATATGGCAATTGCAGAGGGGCTGACAGCAGCCACAACGCCAGCACCTGCCACAAACAGAAAGCGCACAAACTTGGCCAAAAGCTGCCTCTGCCTGGGCTGTGTATCAATTTCAAAATGGCGGAGACGCAACCGCCTGGAAAGCCAATGGATGTTGATGTTGTATATGTGTGTGTGTGTGTGTGCTGTATATGTTGAACATATATATATATATATATATATATATGTGTGTGTGTGAGTGTGCGTAACTCGCGCTCTTTGGCGGCAGTCAGAAACTTATTGGTTAACAACGGACCGCAGCAGCAGCACATGGAGACAAAATGGCGGCGTTGGCCAAAAACACGCAAAACTTGACATTTTCCAGTTGCGTGTGTATGTATACGTTGTGTGTGTGTGTGTGTGTGGGTGAGTGTTACAACTTTTCCAGCTGCCGAAAATGCAAAGCAACAACAGCAACAACAACAACAACAACAACAAGAAGCGAGCAAAGTAATTCCTACAAATTCAAGCCAGCTACGAGTGCAAAAAAAAAACCAAAGAAATTATTCCCCTTCCACGTTGCCCGCACCCCCCACCCCCCTCGAAAAAAAAAACAAAAAAAAACCAACGTGCCCCGAGACAATCGATTTTATTTGCGGCAAGGCGGCAACAAGGGGAAACAAACAGCTGAAAAACTGTGCACAAAATTCTCAATTTTCCTTATGCATTTTCTAGCCATGGCAACAAATGCATTGTGCATGGCCCAAAATGGGGAGTGGCCAGCGCTGAGCACATGCTGACGGGGGTTGTGTGTGTGTGTGTGTGTGTGTGTGTGTGTGTGTGTGGAGGGAGCAGGTCGGGTTGGTAGGGAGCATAGAGAGGAATAGGGGGTATTGGATTGGGCCATATGATTTTGAGTTGCACATCCGTAAGATACATTCAGAGCACTGGCATACAGAAAAAGAAAAAAGTGGGGATTTTCATACGCACACACGCACACACACACACACACACACACACACACACACACACACGCACACGTTGCAAGCTCACCTGCAGCAGCAGAGACAGAGACAGATAGCGACAGAGAGAGAGAGAGAGAGGGCGAGAAGAGGGGAAGAGCGAGAAATGGGTAGGGGTAGCGTAGGGGATGCAGAAGAAGAAGAAAAGAAGAAGCAGAAGAAGAAGAAACAGTGTTGAGCCTGCAGCATGCAGCATGCAGCATGCATATGTTAGTGATAATATTAATGTGAGTGCTGTTTATAATACCCTCAACTTTTATGCTATAGCCGCCAACATAGGGCAACTGAGACATGTGGGGTATCTTGACCCCATATATATATTATAGATATATATATATATATATTATAGAAGATTGGGTTAAAAACAAAAACAAAAATTGCTTTTATTTCTCTTCATTTAACACAGTTTTTACAAGTTTGTTTTTGGAATTTGCCTTAAATGTATTCAAGGATTTTAAGAAATAAACACACCAAAAAGTAACTAGTCACTTGGATACAGGGTATCTGCGAGGCGATCAATTGAATTGTAACAATTTTTCATTTATTCTGCTGCTTTTTTTTTGGTTGTTGTGACACTCATTAAAGTTGAGCCACAAAATGCAAGTGTTTGCCGCACAGGCTTGTAAATAGGACTGTCTGCGTTTGTATAGGTGTGTGTGTGTGTGTGGGTGTGGGTGTGTGTGTGTGTGGGTGTGTGTGTGTGTGTGTGTGAGTGAATAAGTTTTAGCTGGCAGCTGTCGCAGGGCCGATTGTTACGGGTCTTTTCGTGGAAGGCATAAATACACACACATGCGTGCATACACACACACACATACATACAGACATACACACACACACATGGCACACACACACACACACACACACACAGATATGTACATAAATGCGGCCAGCTAAAATCATCAACTTATAGAAATCAGCGACATACTGGTACACGCAGGCGCCATCTGGCGGCAAGCGTGTGCAGCACACACGAAACGATTGAAATCGATACTTGGAACTGAAACACAAAAAATGCCGCTAGACAAATCCAAAATGAAATGCGCAAAAGTACTCAAAAAATAAAAGAAAAAAAATTGAAAAAAAAAAACACAGAAAGAAAAATGATATTTCAGATGTGCTTTAACCAAATGTTGAAATATACGTGTTTAATTCAAATCAAAGTCAATAAATATTTCAATAAATACCAGAAGAGTACAAACTATATATATATATATAGATATATATGTATATTTTCTAATTATCGCAAGTCAAGTAAAAATAATAATAATAAAGAGCGAAAACTTTGGCATTTGTGCGCTGCACACATTTGGACTCATTTGTCAGACTTATGAATTGAGTTGCGAAACATTTTCATTTTGACTTAACCGGAAAGCAGCACACACAGCACACACAACACACTGCCACAGTGCCACACACAAGGAGACGACGAGGCAGAAGCTGAAATTTGCCGGGCGCTGAAAAATATGCTACAAAAAATGCGTACCAAATCCAACTTGGGCTGCTGGAGCAGCTGTGTGTGTGTGTTGCTGGTTGCTGGTTGCTGATGGGTGCGGGTGGACTGGCTTGGTGTTTTGTTGGATGGTGTGTGAAGGGGGCGGGGGGTTGTTGTTGTGTTGCTGGCTGCCTCTCGTGTTCAACACACACACACACAGAGAAGCACACACACAGTGAGACCAGAAACCGAGACCATTTAATATTCACCACACCACAAGTGGCAACCGAACGAGCGAGGGATGCCAGGGGCTTGCTGAGGCTAGCACAGGAGTCGGAGCAGGGGCAGGGGCAGGGGTAGGTGGAGGTGGAGGTGTGTCGTGTGGGGCGGCGCTAAATTATTTAAAGTTGTGCAAAAGCCGAAAGCAGCCAAGAGTAAAACAAAGCGTGTAATAAGTGCTTAAAAGGTAACGGTGCAAAAAAAAATAAAAAAACACCAAAAAAAAAAACACACACAAGCAAAAAGGGAAAACAACGAAGAAGAAAAGAATAAGAGGAAGCGACAACAAAAAAAAAAACAGTAAATGCAAAGCAAAACGGGGCAGGGGGGGGAAAAAAAAAACAACGAACGAAGGGCGAAGGGCGAAGGGCGAAGGGCGAACACACGCAGGCGTCGCCGACGGAAGCACGACAGGATGATAGGCGGATAGGAGGAGGAGGATAGGAGGAGGATAGGACAACTACACAAAAAGCCAAAGCGAGTTGGGAACGGGGCTGCGGACGGCGGACTGCGGACTGCGGACTGAGGGCTGCCAGTGACGGAATGGACAAAACGGAAGGACGTCAAAATGTTGTTGTTGTTGCTGCTGCTGCTGTCGTCGTCGTTGCTTGTCGGTCGTTTGGTCGTCTCTGGGTCTTGTTGCTGCTGTCTCCATGGTGCCCATCTACCAACCCACCCAACCCCCCCAATCCCCGCTCGTTTGCCTGTTTGCCTGTTTGCTGTTGCTGTTGTTGTTGCCCTAAACACTGCCTAAAGTGAGCAAACTTACACACACACACACACACACACACACATATATATATGTATATGTTTTTAAAGCAACACGAAATTGAAAAGTATAAAGAAGAAGCAAGATGCAAATACCAACAACAAAAAATACTAGTAAAATGTGCGTGGAAAGAGTTGCGAGTGCGGAGCCCAAAAAAAAGCAGAAAAGTCAAGTACAAAAGTGTGAAGGGAAGAGGAGAAGAGGCGAAGAGGCGAAGAGGAGCAGAGAGGAAGAGGCGAAAAGGAGCAGAGGAGCAGAGGAGCAGAGGGTGCACATTGGAAGTTGGCCCCGAACTCCATTTGGCTTGTGTATCTATAAAAATTTGTATATATACAAATATGTGTAAGTCTGCATTTGTGTGTGCGTGTGTGTGTGTGTGTGTGTGTGCGTGTGTGTGTGTGTGTGTGTGTGTGTGTTGTGTGTGTGTTGTGGCCTGGAATTATGAAATTATTTCATGGCATGTCACGCGATTAAAGAAGTTTGAGGCGTAACCCCAGACGCAGTCCCCAGTTACAACAGCAACAACAACAATAACAACAGCAACAACAACAACAAGAACAATAACAACAAGAACAACAACAATAAGAAGAACAACAACAACAAGAATCAATGCCTCAACGCCCACCATTGGAAATGGCAAGTTCAAGCGGGGCATTGGAAGGGAACGTGTTGGGTATAGAAAGGTGGCATGGGGGTTCTGGCCTGGCTGAAGGGTTGGGCAATTTTTGGGTGTTATGTAAGCGCAGAGCATAAGAGCTGTTTAGCGCTAATTTATGTGACTAGCAGAAGGCTTAGCGTGTCCTCCGCCTGGCTGTGTGTTGCACACAGTTGCCGTCTGTGCAACCAGCCCACCCACCCCTGCGCAATACCGCGCACCCCTCGACCGACCGACCGACCGAATGTACGTGACTTACAGCCATATAGCTATACATCTATATAGAGAGCATATACATATTTCATGTGTTTTCATGTACATCTGTCTTTCCTTCTCTCCACTCTCCACTCTATTTCGTCATTTTTCAATTGCTTTTTGTGCGCTCTTCGTAAACGTTGTGCGTCAACAATTGCATTCGACTATTTCGCTGTTCCAAGCATATTTCCATAATATATTAACCAATCTTTCAGATACTTACATCTAGCATATGCAAAAGCATTTTTTGTTTTTTCTTTTTTTTGTTGAACTTTAAAGAATTCGTTTTACTTATGTCAAAATTGGTGGAATCATTTGCACCGCACTTGGATAGCTGAGCAAAAAAAACAAAAAAACAATGTTTGCCGACAATTAAATAAAGGTCACATAATTAAATTTTGTCAAGGATTTGGTCGTAACTTGGCCACGCCCAACCAAAAAATACACTCGAAAAAAAAGCAAAAAAAATAAATAAAAAATAGCGTAAAACGCGCGCGTTTTAATATGTAGAAATAGGATTGGGCAGGGACAGGGACAGGGGCAGGGGCAGGGGCAGGTTGGAGTACGAAATGTGGGTGGCAGACAACAGCAGTTAAGTGTGCTCATTTTTTTTTTGGTCTAATGCGCTTTATGCGTAACATATTAAGTATACGCGACGGCACACGCAACGATAGAATCGAAAATATAGCGATATGTTTGACATTTCCAATTAGAGCAACAACAACAACAACAAGAACAACAACAGTCGCAAAAATCCGAGCACAACATGAGCATATCTATTTACATATATATGTAAAATATATATAATATATATATATATATAT